>JAYEPQ010000001.1:42192759-42600259 GCA_036321105.1 Dracaena cambodiana | reverse complement strand
TTTCTTTTATTGCTGTAATTCAAAATTAAATTGGCATATAAAAAAAGATTCAATTTTTCGGGCATACAAGAATTGGTGACCACAGTGGGAGTTTGGGTGGCGCAATCCAATCTTTAAATTTTTTTTTCAGAGCCTAGGCGTCATCGCCGGGTAACGATAAATAAATGTGAGGCGTCATCGCCCACCAAAATTGACAAGACGTCATCGTCTGTCAAAAAAAAAAAAATTTGAGGCGTTATGCCCAAAAAAAAATTGACAAAACTGGATACAACTCCAGGATGCAACCCGCAGATGGAATATTGGGACCCGCGTGGACGCAACCCGCAAGCGCGGGATGCAACCCGCAGATGGAATCTTGGGACCCGCGTGGACGCAACCCGCATATTGAAGCGCGAGATGCAACCCGCAGATGGAATCTTGGGACCCACATGGACGCAACCCACATGTGGAAGCGCGGGACGCAACTCGCAGATGGAAGCGCGGGCGCGGGACGCAACCCACAGATGGGTGGGACCCACCTGGGTCACCCGCACTTTTCTCCCTCTCTCCCGCACGAAAAAAATAAAAAAAATAAAGAATAAAAATAATATTAATAAAAAGGCAAAAAATAAAAAAAAGGAAAAAAAAGGAAAAAAAAAAGAAAGGGTGTTATTGCCCATAAAAAATTGACAAAAAAAATAAATAAATATTAAAAAAAAGAAAAAAAAAACATGCAGTATGAGTGCTCTACCGATGGGTTGTATCCCACGGATGCACCCGCGGATGCAAAAAAATAAAAAAAAATAAAAAAATAAAAAAATTAATTAAAATAAAAAATAAAAAAATATTAAAAAAAATATAAAAATATAAACAAAATAAATAAATAAATAAAAATAAACAAAAAATAATATTAAATAAAAATATATTTGCAAGGCCTCATCGCTTACCAAAATAAATAAATAAATAAATAATAAAAAAATAAAATGCTAGGCATCATCACCTAAAAAAAAAGGACATCATTGCAAACAAAAAAAAATAAAAGAGAGATAAAGAAATAAAAATGTATATATAAAATAAAATAAAATAAAAAAATGATGAATTACCCAACGCCGACAAGGCTACGAGAAGAGAATAAATTTCTCGCCAACCCCATCATACTGGGGGTAAAAGTATGAATTACCCAACGCCGACAAGGCTACGGGAAGAGAATAGATTTCTCGCCAACCCCATCATACTGGAGGTAAAAGTATGAATTACCCAACGCCGATAAGGCTACGGGAAGAGAATAAATTTCTCGCCAACCCCACCATACTGGGGGTAATAAGTATGAACCGCCCAATGCCGCTAAGGCTACGGGAAGAGAATAGATTTCTCGCCAACCCCACTATACTAGGGGTAAAAAGTATGAATTGCCTAACGCCACTAAGGCTACGGGAAGAGAATAAATTTCTCGCCAACCCCACCATACTAGGAGTAAAAAGTATGAATTGCCCAACGCCGCTAAAGCTACGGGAAGAGAATAAATTTCTCGCCAATCCCACCATACTGGGGGTAAAAAGTATTAATTGCCCAACTCCGCTAAAGCTACGGGAAGGGAATAAATTTCTCGCCAACCCCACCATACTGGAGGTAATAAGTATGAATTACCTAATGCCGACAAGGCTACGGAAAGAGAATAAAATTCTCGCCAACCCCACAGTGCTGGGGATAAAAAGCATGAATCACCCAACGCCGCTAAGTCAAAGGAAAGAGGAAAAGTTTGGCATTTAGCCCAAACGAAATTCTCGACAACTCACCATGCTGAGGATAATAGCATGGCTAGCCCAACTCAAATGGTAGTTGGTAAAAGTAAATCAAACCAGTTGATAGCTAGGGGTTTGCTAAAAATCCCATGACAAATCTGTCACAGCAGTATTCTTATCCGAATATAAGAATACATCACTGCCCTAAGCTGCTAAGGCAAAGGGAAGAGGAAAAGTTTGGCATTTAAGCCCAAACGAAATTCTCGACAAGTCACCATGCTGAGGGGAATAGCATGGCTAACCCGACTCAAACGGTAGTTGGTAAAGGCTAATCAAATCCGTTGATAGCTAGGGGTTTGCTAAAAATCCTGATCAGATAAATCTCCTGTCACGTTAAGATTTCACATCTGACAGCAAAACTTTTCTTGTCATTTTGCTCCAACAGAGCAAGCGACACTCCAAAATATTAGTCAAGTTAAAATCATACCTCTGACATCATAATTCAAAATCAAATGAGATAAGATCCGATTAAATCCCTTGTCACGTTAAAAAAATCACCTCTGACAGAAAAGAAAATTCACACTTCATCAAGTCCAACATTACACCCTCTGATGAACGTGCTTTTGATATCGTTAAGTTAAAAATCACCTCTGAAGAAAATCATCTCCCTATCAAGTCAACAGTTACCTTTGATAGTCCGATTCCAAAGCTAAATACGTTAAACGTCACCTCTGTTTAGTCAGCTTGTCCCTATCACGACCAGATCCTCTGAATAGGTTAAACTCCAAGACACGTTTAATGTCACCTCTGTCTTTTCCTGATTCGTCATACTAGATGTCACTGAACGGTTATGATTAAAATAAGCACGTTAATATTATACATCTGCTTGACCTAAAATAAGCAAGTTAATATTATACCTCTGCTTGTCCTCTAATGAGTACGTTAAAATCATACCTCTACTTGTTATTGAATAAATGAATATATTAACAGTTATCTCTATCGACCAAATCTTTTAAAAAGTCTATAACCAAAATTAAAGGATCCAAAGTATTTCGAAATTCAGTACGGTTCAATACAGAACTTCGAAAACTTTGGAGGGGTTTATGTAGATACCAAAAAAAAATTCTAAGTGGGCACACCCGCTGGTTGCACCCGCGGGATACAACCCGCGGGTGGGAACCCCCGCGGGGGCGATCCCGCGGGTTCCCACCCGCGGGAGCGATCCCGCAGGTTGCCACCCGCGATCCAGCAGGTGCCAACCGTGGGTTGTTTTCCGTTCTTTTCCGATTATTTATTTCCTATTTTATTTCGCTAATATTCCGTGATCCGATTTTTCAGGAGAGAATTGAGCCGGATTTGGAGTTTCTTCGGTTTATAAAACACCGGAATTTAACTGGAGAGGGGACTTTTGGATTGGGGGGGAAGATTCTTTTGGGAAGAGTCCAATTTTCCACAGTCCAAATATCCAAAGAGATCGGATCGTCAACGGAGTACAGAAACAAAGCTCCACCGCTGTCAGACCCACAAAAATAAAGGGGAATCGAAATCAATTGATCCCCATTCTTGTAATCTCGATTTTCTATTTTGTAATTTTTCTTTTATTGTTGTAATTCAAAATTAAATTGGCATATAAAGGAAGATTCAATTTTTCGGGCATACAATTACCACAATTAAATCCATGTCGATGGAGTTGTTTGACATTTGTAATCATGAGTAGCGTTATACGCATAAAGTGTAATAATTGCCTTGATTCAATGTTGATAACTTTGTTGGACCGGACTTGTTTAAGGTGATTTGTCTCATGATTTTTTCATGTGGCCACATAAAGTTTTCTTTGTTTCAGCCTGAGAGTCATTTTGTACAAATTTTAAAAAAAAAAATGTTAAACTACAATTAATGTTTGCTCAAGTGGGAGAATGTTAGATTTTTCTTATAATTGAGCTGCAATTAATTGTTGCCTTTTGTTTTCTTAAAAACGGGCTGAACCAATTTGGTTATGAGATATTGAGAATGGGCCATTGTGGTGATCGTTTTGTTGGGCTCATGCACACCTATTAAAGGTAATTGTGATTGGATGGTAAGTGTGGGCCTAATGGGTCTAATGGTCTCTTTGTGGGAGGGTCCATTGGACTGTATATATATATACGTATTGGTTAGGTCCCCTCTCCACTTAAAGGGTTTTGATTGCTTGCCCCATAGAGAGCCGTCGTTATTGTTCCAGGAGAAGGAGAGGAAGACCTAACCCTAAAGAATTCAAAGAGGGTGATATTCAACATAATGGCTCAAACAGGTATGATTCCGCATGTTAATAACTCGATATTGATGTTCTAAATTTACATTCATGTTATATATTATATATATTATTTCTTACGGTTCTCACCTTCCCTTCCATCAAATCCTCCATTGGGATGTGTTCCTTGTCTTCAAAATTTTCCAAATCTCCATTTAAAATCCTTGAAAACCCAATGCTGATTTGGATAATGGTCAACTTACATTCTAATTGAGAAGAGGAGAGACTTGTCCTTAAAACTCAGTTTAGTGAACTTCTCAGGGTGGTGTTAGAAATTCTCGGTGTGCCGTTAGAAACTTCCTATATAAAAGAAGAATGGGGAGACTGGGTTCCAAGCTATTTGCTTTTAAGAATTATAATAGATAATAGATAATGTGATGGGTGACACATAAAGCGAGAGAAGAGATGCTATTAATGAATACAACTCTTAACACTTGTTGATTAGGTTTTCTCTTTAAGAGCATCAATCTGCAGTCATGAGCAACAGACCAAAGAGCAACCACATTTCTGCATGAGACAACCGACTGAGAGTGCAATTTAAAGGGATAGATTTTTTATTTTTTATTTTTTTTTGGGATAAGTCATGTGATAGATTTTAAAATTAAATTAGTTTAAAATATATTTTTTAAAAGGAATCCCCTTCTGTTACAAAGTAAAACATAATTATTTAAATGTGATAGGCTAAGGCTCTATTTCGTTTGAAGGAAAATGAAGGAAAAGAAACGGAAATAAGAAAGAAATGTAGTTTTGATTGCTTGGTTTGGAAGAAAATTTAAAGGAAAAGAAAGTCGAAAGAAATTAAGAAAATAAATAATAAAATTTCCTCTCTATTTTTCTCTCTTCTAGACAATTTATTTTTCTTTTATTTTTATTTTTTTTAATTTTGGTAGGAGAGTGAATGGAGTATTGAGAAATTTTTTCTTAAGTTTTACTTTTTATTTTTAAATTTTTTATTTTCAATTTCTTTCTTTCCATACCAAATAACAAAAAGAATTTCTTTTTATTTTGTTTTCCTTTTCTCTTTCCCTTTCCATTTCTTTTCTTCTCTTTCATTTTCTTTCAAACCAAACATAGCTTAAAAGAGACAGCTTCTCAATGGTGGAAACATTTTATCCATGCTGAAAATTAATAATTGCTTGTGCTAAATGATTTACAAATTACCATGGGAACACATTATAGATTATACCTTTAAAAAGAGGGAGAGAGCAAGACCAGCAGAGCTTCCACTATGCTACGGTGTCAAGCTTTCTGATTCCAAAATCGCTGAAAGGGAAGGAAGAAAACAGTTGTGAGCAGCAGAGAAGGAGGTGTGAGAGTTTAGAGTTTAGCTAACTCACTACTTAGCCAAGCACCAATAGCTTTAAGGTGTCTTCTACTAGGCTAGGGCATCGTGCTTTCTGATTCCAAAATATCTGAAAGGGAAGGAAGAAAACAGTTGGTGAGCAGCAGAGAAGGAGGTTTAGTTAACTCACTACTCAGCCAAGCACCAATGGCTTCAAGGTGCCTTCGTTCCTTTATGAAGAAACGAGAGAAATGGCAAGAGAAAATCAACTCTAGATGCTGGAGTTGGGAACAAGAGGGCCCACCTGAAACTAGTTTGAACGGGTCTTGTTAGTTTACTGGATAAACAAACTCTGCTTCGAGATTATTCTACCCTTCCTCTCACATGCTGCTTGTAATGTTCTCATTTGATACAACTGCCCATAGAAATTACTAAATTCAATGCTTTGACCTAGCCTCGGTCTTTTCTTTTTTTTTGTTAATAAACGAGCAATTTTCTTGAGATTTTTAGTTAACTCTTCTTCTCACCTACTCTCTTCAATATTTTTAATTGCACACCAGTATCACACAGCTCAATCATATCTGTCAAGATATTGCTCCCAATATTCAACTACATTTTAAATATAGCGTTTATATTACCAATGCTTGGCATCAAAAATAAGGGTGGGTGCATATCGAGGTTTACAAGTGGTTTGGCTAGATGAGTTTTTTTCATCAACTACGAGAGTTAGGTACTAAGGAGTGAGCTATCTCTTTTCGATCTCCTTGATTTAAGTCTCTTCGGATTTGTTCGTGTTCTTCTAGTTCGCTAAAAATTGCTCCATTCTATAGAGGTATAGACTCGTTAAAAAAAAAAACCAATAAAGAATCAAATTCACCTAACCTGCCTACCAACTTGGAAAAAGGAGCAATTTTTATTGCGAAAGACAGATATCTTGTTTCTTTAAACGGATTTAATCTATCTCAATTGTCTTGCAAGAGCTGTCGTTGCCCATAAAAATAGCTCCTCCATCAAACTCTTCAAAATTGAAGAACTACTCCTTGTGAGGACACATCAGGTAGGTGCATGCAGAATCCAAAATCCACTCATCAGAATGAGAAACTGAAGGTAGACCAACCAGTGCAAAATTTGAGTCATCATCTTCACACTTGGCTACATATACATCAGAATCTGCCTTGCCCTTAACTTTCTTCTTCAATTTTGGACAATTTTTCTTCCGATACCCTTTCTTTTTGGACAAAAAGCACATTCATCTTTATCAGGTTTGCCTCTTGATTGGGATATGAAATCCCCCAAATTTATCATGTTTATTAAATTACAAATTATCAAGTTAAAAATTTCTTTCTATACACCTTCAAATTTAATTAAGTTTCCAAGGGCACCCCTTTTTCATTTTGTGGGGATGAATTGTTAGAAGAGGGTGAGAGGTGGCACTCTAGTTGCCATTTGTCATGCATGCAAGAAGCCTTAGGGCTAGGCTAGAGGACAAGGTGACCAAAATACCCTTAGGCATATATATAACCTTATTCTCTCAAAGAGAATTCTGATCAAAAGTACAAAATAGAAATCACCCTTGGTTCTTCTAGTTCGTTGAGTAAAGGAAATAGAAGGGAGGCTTTGCTACAACAAAGGAGGAGATTAAATGGAATAGAGGCAAGTATCACCTTGTTCTTGTTCTCTCTTTGAATCGTATTTGAGTACAAGTAGCATGTATGATCTTTCTTAGAAATTATTTGATTTTTATTATGAGCACATGATTCCTTTTTCTTTATGGATAAATTCACATCATATTGGATCTGCATACTTAGAAAAATTTCTGGACTGCATACTTAGCCTGATTTACGGATGTTAGCTATTTTCGGTTTAGCTTCGCGTTTGGCAATTTTTAGCCTCGCGTTTGGCTATTTTCTGCTTCCTGTTTGGCTATCTTTAGCCTCGCGTTTGGCAATTTTTAGCTTCGCGTTTGGCAATTTTTAGCCTCGCGTTTGGCTATTTTCTGCTTCCTGTTTGGCTATCTTTAGCCTCGCGTTTGGCAATTTTTAGCTTCGCGTTTGGCAATTTTTAGCCTCGCGTTTGGCTATTTTCTGCTTCCTGTTTGGCTATTCTTTTAGCTTCGCATTTGGCCATTTTTAGCTTCGCGTTTGGCAATTTTTAGCTTCGCGTTTGGCTATTTTCAGCTTCAAAAGAAACACGGATTTATACATTCGGATTTATGATAACATGACATGTGAATATCAATATGATACATGAAAGCAAGATTATTCATGAGAACAAATTCTAGTATCTTTATTACAAGACATGATTACAAGTTCTAGTATCCTTATCACAAGTTCTAGTATCCTTATTACAGGATAACAAGTTCTAGTATTTTTATTACATGACATGATAACAAGTTCTAGTATTTTTATTACAAGACATGATTACAAGTTCTAGTATCATTATTACATAACATGAAGCATCCTTATAATACATGTGTACATGATTCCAAATCTTGATTTTTGAACTCTTGATTCTTGTGAAATGATATGTGTACAATTTGACATGAGAGTCCACGTGTTTCCTTTAATTCACGCATATCATATGCATTACTAACATGGGAAAAACTACATGATGGATAGATAAGTACTGTATTGTACAAGGATCTTGTTGGCCAACTTCTTGATTAGGTGCTGAGGGCCTTTTACTAGCAGCACTGGGTGGTACTGAGCCACCATCTGATACATGAGTCACCATATGGGTGATGCCCGTTACTTGTTTCATTTAACGGGATCTGACTTGTAGCACCTAGCTGTGTGTCATGGTTCAGCGCCATGAATTAGAGGCCGGGTCCCGGATATGCACAGGCACTTGTACAATATGAGAAACTGCGCGCTATCTTATCCATCATTGAGTTTCAATTCCAACACTAACATGATATAGACCTGTTAAATTTTATATGAAGCTTGTGAATGACTTTCATAGTTCTGGTTACATGCAACATGATTGATATTTACATCGCTTACACTTGTCACCTTTACATGATTTGTTTTATTTGAATGAATAGTCTTACTCAATTCATTTTCAGTATTCTCAAGATACGTTTGTACCAACGCAATTTATTTAATTCTTTTATTATTTGTACTGTGATAGTACACGTGTTTCTTGTTTTTGTGTTACTTGCTGGGTTTAATCCCCTGGGTTTTTTTTAAGCCCAGATCACGAAAATAGAGAAGGAGAGATTGCTCCAGACAACGATCCTTACTTCACCAACCAGGTCGAGTAGAGGATACTACTAGCACAATACTATTGGGGTACTTCGCACTTCTTGTTCTTGTCTCCTTTGTCACTTCTTGTTCTTGTTTCCTTTTTCTGGGCACTGCTTTAACTTGTAGTATTTAACTCTTTTGTGTAAATATTTAGAGCAGTGTGCCATTCTATGTAATCAACTCTCTGTATAAATGAAATCTTTTCAGTTTCAGACATGGTTATTCATCTTGACATGGCAGTAGTTACGGTTATTCCAAGATCATGGGATTGTTGGGTTATTCATAGTATTAAGTAATGTCGCCCACTTTAAAAAAAAAAAAAAAAAAGAGCTGAATTGGGGGCGTTACAGTTTTGGTATCAGAGCCTAGGTTTAGGTGGGAAACCATATGACTACTGCCACATGAAAACATGTCTAAGATACACTCTTGACACTTCTTCCTTATCCTTGATATCCATCAGATCTAGTATCGTGCCTATTTATTGTTTCTAATTCATTTGGAATATCTATCTTGAAACTCCATCTAATCAATTTCTCTTGGACCGTCACAGAACAATGACGACCCAATCTTCTACTAGCGCAAACCCAAATCCTACGGGTGAAGAGTCTGAACTTATAACTATAGTAGAAAGAGTAGCGCAGACACAAGAAACTGCAACAATGATATTGGAAAGAATACTACAGTCCAAGGAACAAGAAAGAACTGGGGTGGTGTCAGATTTTCGAAGATTGCAGCCATCAGTATTTTCTGGAACAGAAGGACCATTAAAGGCTGAGCAGTGGATTGTGGATATGGAGAATCTTCTGAAGGCAGCAAGGATTCCAAAGGAGAATCGTGTTGAAGTAGTATGCATTCAGTTGGCTGACATAGCCAGAACATGGTGGCTTGCAGAAGAAGTGAAACACCAGGAACCCTTAACTTGGGACAAATTTGTAGAGGCATTTCTTGCCAGATTTTTTCACTCATCAGCAAGGCAAGAAATGAGGAAGAAATTTCTAGGATTGCAACAAGGAGATCGAACTCTGGATGCGTATGCCGCAGAATTTGTGAGGCTGAGCCGATTTGCCCCAACCTTGGTAGCTGATGAGGAGGAAAAGGCACACTTGTTCCAGCAAGGGCTGAGGTCTCATCTGAGGGAGCACTTAGCAGGGCATAACTACAAGACTTATTCAGAAGTGTTTGAAGCGGCATGTCGTTTGGAACAAGTATTCGAGGAGAATAGGTCAATGCCATTTAAAAGGTTGTTTGGGCAAGGAACAAGTTCATCGACCAAGAAATTTGGAGGTCCGCCAACAAAGAGACAGATGATAATGCCAAATCGAAATTCAGTAATATGCAACTATTGTCATATGCCAGGGCATACCCAGAACATATGTAGAAGAGCTCAAGGGTGGTGCCTGGCATGCGGATCCACTAGTCATCAATTGAGAGATTGCCCAAAGGCCCAACAATCAACAACAACCAAGGTCCCGTTTCAAGCAACAACCAGGCCAATAACAACGTCGGGCCAGAGAGTTCCAAGACCAGGCCAGAAAGGAACCTGGGAGAACCGACAACAAACCTATGTTAGGGCCCGAGAAGGAGCAGGACGGAGGCAAGGGCAAGTTAGACTAATGAATGCAGAAGAAGTTCAAACCACTGGAGGAGTCGTGACAGATATAATCTTGGTTAACAATAGACCGGCAACTGTTTTATTTGATTCTGGAGCATCACACAGTTTCATCACTAGCATGTTTGTTTCCCGTAATCTTATTGATTTCACTATCTTACCTGCGGGGTGGAATATTGAGACCGGGAATGGTAGTATCATGACTAATAAAGAGTGTAAACTATGTCCATTAGTAATTGATGGTAAGGAATTTTATGCCAATCTACTAGTTATTAGTGGAGGAGGATATGATGTTATCATAGGCATGGATTGGTTGAGCACCTTCTATGCAGTGATAGACTGTAGGAGAAGGAGAGTAGTATTCCAGATTCCTGACTGTCCAGAGTTTGAATTTGTCAGTGGAAGCCAATCCCTAGAACCAGCTAAATCTAAGGTGTTTCCAAAGTGAGGAGTTTTGGAAGCTATGGAAATAGGAGAAGGGATGATCCCAGTAATATCAGAATTCTTGGACATTTTTCCTTAAGAGATACCTGGACTACCACCAGCAAGGATAGTAGAATTTACTATTGATATTATCCCTGGAGCTGAACCAGTTTGTAGGCCACCTTATCGAATGGGGATTGCAGAACTAGAAGAAGTCAAGAAGCAAGTGGATGAGTTAATGAAATTGGGTTTTATAAGACCCAGTGTGTCACCTTGGGGAGCTCCAGTACTATTGGTAGGAAAGAAGGACGGGAGTAAAAGGTTATGTATAAATTACAGATGTTTGAATGCAGTAACAATTAAGAATAAATACCCATTGCCAAGGATTACTGATCTATTTGATCAACTTGGAGGAGCGAAGGTATTCTCAAGAATAGATCTTCGTTTCGGATTTCATCAAGTAAGAGTCCGAACAGAAGATATCCCAAGGACTGCATTTAGAACCAGACATGGTCATTATGAATATTTAGTGATGCCATTTGGGGTAACTAATGCTCCAGCGGTGTTTATGAATTTGATAAACCATATTTTTACTCAGTATTTGGACAAATTTGTGGTGGTGTTTTTTGATGATATATTGATCTACTCTAAGGATAAAGAAGAGCACGTTAAACATTTGAGAATAGCATTACAAACTTTAAGAGAACAAAGGCTATACGGAAAATTGAGCAAATGTGAATTTTGGTTGAGTCAAATTGCTTTCTTGGGTCATATAATATCTGAAAATGGTGTATCAGCAGATCCTAAAATGATAGAGGCTGTGATGGAATGGCCTGTACCAAAATCAGTATCAGAAGTTCGCAGCTTTCTGGGGATGGCTAGATATTACAGGCGGTTTGTACAAGATTTTACAAAAATTGCGTCTCCTCTGACTAAGTTGACGCGAAAGGGAATCGAATATGTCTGGACAGAAGGATGCGATAAGGCATTTGAAGAATTGAAACAAAGACTGACAACCTCACCGGTGTTAGCAATTCTAGACAACACTGGAGGAATGAAAATCTATAGTGATGCTTCAAAACTAGGACTGGGATGCTTGTTGACTCAGCATGAAAGAGTGATTGAGTTTGCATCAAGACAATTAAAACCTCATGAAAGAAATTATCCCACTCACGACTTGGAACTAGCATCAATAATTCATGCTTTGAAAATTTGGAGACATTACTTACTAGGACAAAGGGTGGAAGTGTACACTGACCATAAAAGTTTGAAATATATTTTTACTCAAAAGGAACTAAATATGAGACAGAGACGATGGTTAGAGTTAGTAGCAGATTATGACTTGGAAATTAAATATCATCCAGGAAGGATCAATATAGTGCCAGATGCTCTGAGTAGAAGACCTGCAATAGAAAGATTGACTCAACAAAAGGAATTGTTGGCAGAGATACAAAGGATGGATTTGGAAATAATTCTACCAGGAATGATAGCACAACTTATGGAAATGCGACTACAATCACCCTTGGTAGAGCAGATCAAGCAAGCCCAAGTTGATGATGAAAGCTTCCAAAGGTTAAAGAGCAAAATTGAGACAGGTAAGAGGCCTGAGATGAAGATACACTCAGATGGGACTATTAGATTCAGGGAGAGGTTATGGGTGCCTAAGGGAGAGACGAGGAAGAGAGTTTTAGAAGAAGCTCATAAATCAGCATATTCCATTCATCCCGGAGCCAATAAGATGTACAAGGATATGAAGAGGTACTTCTGGTGGCCGGGCATGAAGAAAGAAATTGCAAGACATGTATCCATGTGTTCTACTTGCCAACAAGTGAAGGTCGAACATCAGAAAATAGCTGGATTACTTCAACCCTTAACAATTCCAGAATGGAAGTGGAACAAATATCAATGGATTTTGTTACGGGATTACCAAGGAGCACCAAAGGTAATAATGCGATTTGGGTAGTAGTGGACCGACTGACCAAGTCAGCTCATTTCATCCCATTTAGGGTTGGTCAGTCAACAGAAGCATTAGCAAAAAGATTCATGCAGGAAGTGATGAGGTTACATGGAGTCCCATTTAGAATTGTCTCAGATAGGGATACGAGATTTAGATCACAATACTGGAAGAAATTGATGGATAGTTTAGGAACACATTTAGACTTGTCTTCAGCATATCACCCACAAACAGATGGACAATCAGAACGAACTATCCAAATACTTGAAGACATGCTTAGAGCATGCATGCTAGATTTTGGAGGATCTTGGGAAGACCATTTATATATGGCGGAGTTTTCCTACAATAATAGCTATCAAGAGAGTATCAAAATGGCACCATTTGAGGCTTTGTATGGCAGGAAATGTAGATCTCCATTATGTTGGAACGAGGTTGGAGAGCGGAGCATTTTGGGACCTGAATTAATTACTCAAGCAACAGAGCAAGTAAAGATTATTAGGGAACATATGAAAGCTGCACAAGATAGACAAAAGAAATGGGCAGATCGACGTAGAAAATCATTGGAGTTTGAAATAGGAGATAAGGTATTTATCAAGATATCGCCAGTGAAGGGAGTGATTAGATTCGGCAAGAAGGGAAAACTTAGTCCAAGATATATTGGACCATTCAAAATTACAGAAAGAATTGGGAATCTTGCATACAGATTATCATTACCGCCTGAGATGGAAACTATTCATGATGTATTCCATGTGTCGCAATTAAGGAAGTGCTTGGGCAATGAACATAAGGCTGTGGACTTGTCCGAGGTGGATCTGAGATCCGATCTAAAGTATGAGAAACAACCTGTAGCAATCATTGATCGACGGGAGAAAATTCTAAAGAACAAAGTGATACCGTTGGTCCTTGTTTCATGGGATGCACGATCACCTGGGGACTCCACTTGGGAACTTGAAGGCGATATCAAAACAAAGTACCCGTACCTATTTTCATCACCAGGCATGTAAGTTGACAACAAGTATCTGTATATAATGGTGTACTTTTGAATTTGGAATTTCGAGGACGAAATTCTTTTATTAGGTGGGTAGAATGTAATCCCCCAAATTTATCATGTTTATTAAATTACAAATTATCGAGTTAAAAATTTCTTTCTATACACCTTCAAATTTAATTAAGTTTCCAAGGGCACCCCTTTTTCATTTTGTGGGGATGAATTGTTAGAAGAGGGTGAGAGGTGGCACTCTAGTTGCCATTTGTCATGCATGCAAGAAGCCTTAGGGCTAGGCTAGAGGACAAGGTGACCAAAATACCCTTAGGCATATATATAACCTTATTCTCTCAAAGAGAATTCTGATCAAAAGTACAAAATAGAAATCACACTTGGTTCTTCTAGTTCGTTGAGTAAAGGAAACAGAAGGGAGGCTTTGCTACAACAAAGGAGGAGATTAAATGGAATAGAGGCAAGTATCACCTTGTTCTTGTTCTCTCTTTGAATCGTATTTGAGTACAAGTAGCATGTATGATCTTTCTTAGAAATTATTTGATTTTTATTATGAGCACATGATTCCTTTTTCTTTATGGATAAATTCACATCATATTGGATCTGCATACTTAGAAAAATTTCTGGACTGCATACTTAGCCTGATTTACGGATGTTAGCTATTTTCGGTTTAGCTTCGCGTTTGGCAATTTTTAGCCTCGCGTTTGACTATTTTCTGCTTCCTGTTTGGCTATCTTTAGCCTCGCGTTTGGCAATTTTTAGCTTCGCGTTTGGCAATTTTTAGCCTCGCGTTTGGCTATTTTCTGCTTCCTGTTTGGCTATCTTTAGCCTCGCGTTTGACAATTTTTAGCTTTGCGTTTGGCAATTTTTAGCCTCGCGTTTGGCTATTTTCTGCTTCCTGTTTGGCTATTCTTTTAGCTTTGCATTTGGCCATTTTTAGCTTCGCGTTTGGCAATTTTTAGTTTCGCGTTTGGCTATTTTCAGCTTCAAGAGAAACACGGATTTATACATTCGGATTTATGATAACATGACATGTGAATATCAATATGATACATGAAAGCAAGATTATTCATGAGAACAAGTTCTAGTATCTTTATTACAAGACATGATTACAAGTTCTAGTATCCTTATCACAAGTTCTAGTATTCTTATTACAGGATAACAAGTTCTAGTATTTTTATTACATGACATGATAACAAGTTCTAGTATCTTTATTACAAGACATGATTACAAGTTCTAGTATCATTATTACATGACATGAAGCATCCTTATAATACATGTGTACATGATTCCAAATCTTGATTCTTGAACTCTTGATTCTTGTGAAATGATATGTGTACAATTTGACATGAGAGTCCACGTGTTTCCTTTAATTCACGCATATCATATGCATTACTAACATGGGAAAAACTACATGATGGATAGATAAGTATTGTATTGTACAAGGATCTTGTTGGCCAACTTCTTGATTAGGTGCTGAGGGCCTTTTACTAGCAGCACTGGGTGGTACTGAGCCACCATATGATACATGAGTCACCATATGGGTGATGCCCGTTACTTGTTTCATTTAACGAGATCTGACTTGTAGCACCTAGCGGTGTGTCATGGTTCAGCGCCATGAATTAGAGGCCGGGTCCCGGGTATGCACGGGCACTTGTACAATATGAGAAACTGCGCGCTATCTTATCCATCATTGAGTTTCAATTCCAACACTAACATGATATAGACCTGTTAAATTTTACATGAAGCTTGTGAATGACTTTCATAGTTCTGGTTACATGCAACATGATTGATATTTACATCGCTTACACTTGTCACATTTACATGATTTGTTTTATTTGAATGAATAGTCTTACTCAATTCATTTTCAGTATTCTCAAGATACGTTTGTACCAACGCAATTTATTTAATTCTTTTATTATTTGTACTGTGATAGTACACGTGTTTCTTGTTTTTGTGTTACTTGCTGGGTTTAATCCCTTGGGTTTTTTTTAAGCCTAGATCACGAAAATAGAGAAGGGGAGATTGCTCCAGACAACGATCCTTACTTCACCAACCAGGTCGAGTAGAGGATACTACTAGCACATACTATTGGGGTACTTCGCACTTCTTGTTCTTGTCTCTTTTGTCACTTCTTGTTCTTGTTTCCTTTTTCTGGGCACTGCTTTAACGTGTAGTATTTAACTCTTTTGTGTAAATATTTAGAGCAGTGTGCCATTCTATGTAATCAACTCTCTGTATAAATGAAATCTTTTCAGTTTCAGACATGGTTATTCATCTTGACATGGCAATAGTTACAGTTATTCTAAGATCATGGGATTGTTGGGTTATTCATAGTATTAAGTAATGTCGCCCACTTTAAAAAAAAAAAAAAAAAAAAAAAAAGAGCTGAATTTGGGGCGTTACAGGATATGCCTCTCTGATTGGATTTACGACTCTGAGATCGGTTTCTAGCAGTATACACCTCAGCTGTATTATACACATACTCTTTCTGATCTTTCTTTCTCATCTTAGAATTGTACAATGCATTGTATATCTCATCAAAAGTCACATTATCCTTACCACGAAGGAGAGTAGTGATAAGGTGATCATACTCATCAGGAAGAGAAGATAACAATAATAAAGCCTGATTTTCATTTTCAACAGTCAAATCCAAATTTAACAAATATGCTATTAATTTATTAAAAGCAGCAATGTGATTGTTGATAGATGTAACTGGTTGATACTGGAAGCAGAATAATTTCTTCTTCAAATAGAGTCGATTCTCACTACTCTTCTTCATAAACTTATTCTCCAGCTCATTTCACATCTTACTTGCAAATGTCTCTCTCATTAAAGGATACTTTTGTTTTCTTGTGAGATAAGATTGAATAGTACCACATGCTTGGCGATTAATTCTTTCTTATTTTTTATCGGTCATTTTCTCTGCCTTCTTATCTTCCAGAGCAACATCCAACTTTTGTTGATAAAGCATATCCAAGACTTTGCACTGCCACATACCGAAGTTGTTGCGGCCATCAAACTTCTTAACTTCGAACTTTGCATTGTCACAGTAATTTTAGCCGGTGTAGACGAAGAACCTTCTGCCATTTTTCAACAATTTGTCAAGATCGAACCTTCGGCTCTGATACCAATTGTTGTGAAAGATAGATATCTTACCCAAACAAATATGCACCCAAAATAGACAAATAGGCACCCAAAATAGTGTCACACAAGAACTAATGCAAAATAAGAGAATACACAAATTTAACGATATTCGGTAAATGTTACCTACGTTCTCGGGGGCCAATGATCAATCCACTATCACCAAAATTTCAAATTACAAAGATCTCTGATAAATTGGAAAGTTCCCCAAGAATAGGAGAATTTTTCCAAAATTCAAAAATCCAAAATTACAACTTGAAATTTTTCAGATTTGAAAACTTTCCAAAATAAAAACTGTTTTCTCAAACAATTTTATATAATAACTAATTATTTTGGATACTCAAAACAAAAAACACAAGGCCATATTTATAGGACTCATAGGTGGTGTCTTTTTAGCGCCTAGCCGATGTGGGACTAAAAGAGTCATACCCAAATTCAACAATTTTATCATTAATATGATAAATAATCTAAATTAATACTAATGATTTTATTGTTTTTTTAAGTACTAAAGCCAATTTCATCTAATGGTAAATAATTTTTTTTAGCTAACTTGAGCCATATCAATCGCAATAGATTTGGTGGGACTCCTCTCCTAAAAGGTTGTTAAGGTAAATTTTGATAGTTCGGTATGAAATTAAAAGGTTGTTAAGGTAAATTTTGATTGTTCAGTACGAAATGATAAGACAGAAGACTGTTTTGCTATTAGAAATGATATTTTGTATTGGTTAGGAAAGTAGTGTTCCGTAGACTTTGTATCAGTGATATAAACTGAGGTAAAAGCTCTGTTAGAGGCTTTTATTTTTTGCTAGGCAGCAGACATGCTCCCTGGTTAGTGTGTAGTGGTGATAGGGAATGTTCATGACATACTTACTTTTTTTTTAGAGACATAATAACTATACTTATTACTCCTTACTTCGTGATGTTCCTTACTTCGTGATGTCCATATGTTGCGGAGCTATTTTGCAAATCTTTTTATCCAATATAATTGGAAGGGAGAACATGTGCGCTGATCATGTGACAAGTGAAAATACATGAATGCATACGAGAATAATGTAAGAAAATAATTTTCCTCAAAACTTGTAGGGAGGCTGGTTTGAATTTTTGCAGTTTTAACCTGAAAATGAGAAAAATTGAAGTCCATGTTAACCGCATTGCTTCTCAAAGGAATAACAGATACAATCAAACATAGAAATTTACTTGTTTTCTCTCAATACATTAACACAAAGTATAAACTAGGAAAAAGTACACAATGACACTTGAATCTGCAGCTGATGGAAGTAGAGAAAAATTGGTGGAAAGAACTGATTACATCGTCATCAACCCATTTCTATGCCTGTGCGGCGAGAAAAGGGAGCTCTTAAGAAAAGGGAGCTCTTATTGAACTTTGGACACCGTTGAACATAGCAGTGTTTCATGGAAGGGAACGCAATAGATCGAGTAGAGACAGAACGCAATTGTGGCAAGTCTTTGAGCCAAACACGTTTGAGATTAGCGAATACCATCAAATTTTCTTGCTCATTTGTCCCACGAGACTCGCTGGAGCCTTGCTCGTCATCAATCAGATGCACCATCTCAGGGCATCTTATGATCGTTAATGCTTCAAGGTAGGGGAGGTGCAGAATCCACGCAACATTTCTCAACTTCACACAAGACTGAATAATCAAGTAACGAATGCTCCGGAGTAGTGATCCAGGCACCGCTCCTGCAAAGCTGATTTTCTCCAATGCAGGCAAGTTTTTTAGCTCCAACCTGTCTAAATTGTCCAGTCCTTCGTTCCACGGGCTACTTGCTGAAATCTCCTCGAGGCTGTCACAGTCCTGAATACACAGCTTAAGAAGGGTACATCTTGTGTTGCCGACCTGAAGTAGAGCCTGCAGTGGGAGCATTCTCATTCCTAACAAATCTCTCATATTTATCACCCACAGAGACATGGATGGATTCTTCGAGAGCTGTTTCAAGGTCTCAAATCTCCATATGTCCAATCCTAATGATGTGATCGCTGAGCGTACCAATTCTTCAATACTTGCTTGACCTTCAGTATCCCATCCATCAAATGCAGTAGAATCTAACATCAGCAGTTCAAGTTTCTGCAATCTTGATATCAGCCCTCGAGGAATGCTTCTCAGAAATTTCGAGTGATCCAGATACAAGCCCGTCAGTTCTGATAGTTCCCCCAACTCCATGGGTAGTGAACGTAAAGAATTTCCACTAAGATCAAGGTGTTGTAAACGGAGCAGCCCACAGATAGCTTGAGGAAGCTCAGTTATTGCAGTCTGTGACAGGTCAAGAAATCTGAGTGCATGCATGTTCTGGAAGAAACCCTCGGGAACCACACGAATGCAGGTTCCTCGTAGCGTCAGGGACAAAAGGTTGGGGCAATCAGGATGTTGTGGCAATGCTCCAGACTGTCGATACAATAAATAAATTACTTCAGCCTCTCTCCATTCTGTTGCATCTTCTGTTTCCTTCTTTAGCTTAGCTTGATTTATAATCATCCATTTCTTCTTGCAACCTGATACTATCCATAGAGCCATTTCACTCACAATATCATGCATCCTCAGATAAACTCCCTTATAATCGCCCCCTTCAAATTTTTGTAATAGGCATGCTCGTTTTAGAATTTGCACGATAGAATAACCCCGCATGTATCTCTCTGCGTAATCTCCACGGCCATCTATTAGATTCATGCCCAACCAACAGTTGATGAGGTCAAACTCTCTGATTGCAAGATTATCTGGCCATAGGGCACAACATAAGAAGCAGTTCTTGATGGTTTCATCTGGCAGACGGTCATAACTGATTTTCAAGAGGGGAAAAGGTGTTCCTTCTTTTCTCCATATCTCCTGAATTCCAATCTTGTTTAAGGAAGTAATGGCATCCTCCCATTCTTGCCAAGTCTTATTAGCCGACAAGGTCTGAGCAATGACAACCAGTGCAAGTGGCAAGCCGCCGCATTTATCAACAACCTTTTCTGCACGAATGCTAACCCTCTTGTCAGAATTTATTATAGATCTCGTGCCCTCACCAACACTATCTAGAAACAATTTCCAGGCTTCTTCACGTTGTAAACATCCCAATGCAATCACCCTGCATCTGAACTCAGAGTTTGGGCCTGCCATCATCTCTTCGCACACTGTCAGGGAACGAGTTGTAAACACCACCTTGCTCTTGTGTATGTCAGTCGGACGTGGTATTCCTAACTTTGCAAGCTCAAAAGGCTCCCATAAGTCATCCAACAAGAGGAGGAACTTTTTGGTCCTCAAGTGGTGGCGGAGAGCATCAGCCTGTGAATCAATAGTTAATGTAGCCTCAAGAGCCAATCCGACTCTTTCTGCTATATCCTTCTGAAGCTTGTCAAGGTTGAATTCCTGAGAGACGACAACCCAGATCACGTAGTCGAATCCGGCTGCTGGCACAGAAAGATGATCGTTGATCCTCTGTAGGAGGGTGGTCTTACCCACCCCTCCCATTCCCCATATCCCCACCATCCCCACCAGATCATCCCGTAGGAATTCACAGGCTGTCCTGAAGCATTGTGCTGTCGACGACGGCATGTCATTGGGCAAGCTGAACATTTTTCGGATAGCCAGAGTCGACCTCTTCACGAGGACATCAAAATCTTGTTGTTCGCTTACGAGGACCTCCATCTCGGGAACTGCCTCAGCTGCCTGCTTTGCGACTCTGTATCTTGTCCAGCAGTTAATTGCATACATGTTATCATAGTCTTCCTTGATCTTTCCCAACAAGTCTTCCATGGCTTGGACTTTCTTCATCCACACATTCACCTGTTCCCCAGACATTGCTTCAGCTGATTCTTTTGCTTGCTTCAGTTTGTCAGCTGTCTCCTTAAGATCCCTCATGTTTGCTCCCGCACGGAAGAGATAACCAGATTTATGGAGCATGGGAGCGAGGACGGAGTTGATGACGATGTGAATGAAGAAGTTGATAATGCATTTTAAGAAGTTGAAGATGCGAGGGACGGTATAAATGGCGACTGCCGCGATGAAAGGGGGGAGGACCTTGTTGATGATGAAATCCATGACTTTGGAGTCGATGGGAGGGATTACCTTGTTTTTGATGAAATCCATGACTGCAAGGAGATTTCAGTAGATTAACATCTAATATTCCTAGTAAACATACTAGTAAAGGGCATGCAGTTCCACATGTTGTTTCTTTTGTGATGGTTGAATGTCAAAACTCATAATTAAGCAACTCGAGGAAAAAAATAAATTTCATTAAAAAATAAACAAGACATTTTCAATGAAATAAACTAAGAAAGTTCTGGGCATGTGCGCAACTCAGGGCGCACGCACCTCCAAGTGTGCGCATGCAACCCTGAATGCGCGCGCACCTGGGCGGGCGCCCATGTGCGCGCTCCCATGGGCGCCCGCACGCACCTGGATGTGCGCTGCTCGGGCACGTGCAAACTTGAACACGCTTCCCTGGATGCCCGCGCACACCCAAGCGTGCGCTACCCTGGGTGCATGCTGTCATGGGGACGCACTGCCCTCGGCACGTGCTGCCTCGGGCCCGCGCGCATCAAGGCGCACATAGGCCAGCACATGTGGTATGGTCGCACGGCTATGGGCGTGCGCAACTCAAAATGTGTGTGTGATTCCTAGTGCGTTCACGACCATGAATGTGCGCGACTTTTTGCACGCAAAGGATTAAAGGTGCTGGCATGTGCTATCCTCGGTATGCACGGGGTGCTCAGCAATGGGCACTGGTATGTGTTGCCCGTCCGCTTGAGTGCACGCTCAGTGATAGACGCACTGATTCGTGGTGCGTGCCTATTTGGGTGTCCGTGCATGTTTAGTTTAGCCTCTATGTTGCTTCTTTTTGGGCTAAGCTATGGGTGTCCGTGCCTGGTTAGTTCGGCCTCTACGCTGCTTTTTTTTGGGGCTGAGCTATTTTTAATTTCGCGACCATGAATGTGTGCGACTTTTTGCATGCAGAAGATTCACGGTGCTGGCATGTGCTATCCTCGGTATGCACGGGGTGCCCAGCAATGGACACTGGTCTGTGTCGCCTGTCTGCTTGAGCGCACGCTCGGTGATAGATGCACTGATTCGTGGCACGTGCCTATTTGGGTGTCCGTGCATGGTTAGTTCAGCCTCTATGCTGCTTCTTTTTGGGCTAAGCTATGGGTGTCCGTGCCTGGTTAGTTCAGCCTCTACGTTGCTTTTTTTTTTGCTGAGCTATTTTTAATTTCGCGACCATGAATGTGCGCGACTTTTTGCACGCAGAGGATTCACGGTGCTGGCATGTGCTATCCTCAGTATGCACGGGGTGCCCAGCAATGGGCACTGGTCTGTGTCGCCTGTCTGCTTGAGCGCACGCTCGGTGATAGATGCACTGATTCGTGGCGCGTGCCTATTTGGATGTCTGTGCATGGTTAGTTCAGCCTCTACACTGCTTCTTTTTGGGCTGAGCTATTTTTAATTTCTACAGGTCCGTGCCCATCAACAAAAATCGTCGTCCGATGATATACAACTAAACTTAATTTCAAATTGAGTTAACCTAACAATACCTCAAAATTTTATCAAAATTATAAAAAAAAAAACCTTAGTTAGTTTACCCCAGGTACTTGGGATAAAATGCTTAGTTGTTATTATAGTTGTATAAAAAAAAAAACCCTCAGATAAAGTGATTCTCACCTTCACCTCCATCGAATTCTCCATTGGGATGAGTTCTTTGCCTTCAAATTTTTCAAAATCTCTATTTAAAATCCTTGAAAATCCAATTCAGATTTGGATTACAGTCCGGTTATGCTCTAAGTGAGAAGACGAGGATAGATTTCTCCTAAAGATTTAGTGGGCAACTTTTAATAATAATGAACTTCTCAAGGGTACTCTTAGAAATTCTGAGTATGCCCGTAGAGACTTCCCAAATAAAAGAAAGGTGGGGAGACTGGGCTACAAACTATTTGCTTTTAAGAATTATAATAGATAATAGATATGTCATGCGTAGATACCTAAAGCAAGAGAAGAGATGCTATTAAAGAATAGATCTCTTCAACACTTCTATATTAAGTTTTATCTTAGTATCAATTTGCAGCAGCTTCAGCCACGAGCAAACAGACCAAAGATCAAGCAGAAGTGCTTCTGCATGAGACAACCAACTGGGAGTGCAATTTAATGGGATAGATTTTTTTTTTTTTTTGGAAAAGTCTTGTGATAGATTTTAAAAGTAAATTAGTTTAAAATATTTTTTTTTAAAGGGAATCCCCTTCTATTTAAAGTATATAATTATTTAAATGTGATAGGAAAATTTAAAGGAAAAGAAAGTTGAAAGAAATTAAGAAAATAAATAATAAAATTTCCTCTCTATTTTTCTCTCTTCTAGACAAAAATTTTTTCCTTTTATTTTTTAATTTTGGTACGAGAGTGAATGGAGTATTGAGACATTCTTTTCTTAATTTTTCAATTTTATTTTTAAGTTTTATTTCTTAAAAAAAAATTTTTTCAATTTCTTTCCATACCAAACAACAAAAAGAAATTTATTCCCCCTTTTCTCTTTCCCTTTCCATTTCTTTTCCTCTCTTTGATTTTCTTTCAAACCAAACATAGCTTTAAAGAGACAGCTTCTTGATGGTGGAACATTTTAGCCATGTCGAAAATTAATAATTGCCAATGCTAAATGATTTACAAATTACCAGGGGAACGCATTATAGATTATACCTTTAAAACAAAGAGGGAGAGAGGAAGGGGCTGCAAATTAGCAAGACCAGCAGAGCTTCCACTGTGCTACGGTATCAAGCTTTCTGATTCCAAAATCGCTGAAAGGGAAGGAAGAAAACAGTTGGTGAGCAGCAGAGAAGGAGATGTGAGAGTTTAGAGTTAAAGTTTAGTTAACTCACTATCACTACTCAGCCAAGCACCAATAGCTTCAAGGTGCCTTCGTTCCTTTACGAAGAAACAAGAGAAAATCAACTCTAGATGCTGGAGTTGTGAACAAGGAGGCCCACCTGAAACTAATAAAGAAACAATACTTTGAGATTATTCTCCTCTTCTTCTCACATTCTCTTTGTAATATTCTAATTGGATAGAATTGTCATACAACTCAACTTTACTAAATTCAAGTCTTCTTTTTTTGTTTTTGGTGAATAAATGAGCACTCATCTAGAGATTTTTAGTCAATAATTCTTCTCACCAAATCTCTTCAGTATTTTTAATTGCACATCACTATCATACAGCTCAGCCATATCTGTCAAGATATTATTCCTAGAAACTAGAAGTTTTACTGGCTTATATTTAGTTTTATAGTCGTATTTTTTTGACAAGCAAGCAATCAATCACCTCAAAATTTGTCCATTCTTCTTCGCACCTACTGTCGTCAACATTTCTAAAGCAAAAAATCGTGTCAGATCCCTCAATTATATTCTTCATGTGCGCAGCCGTGGTATTTTTTAATATGAAAGCCCCCTAACTTTCAAAGCATGTCCCTAGCTCATAGATCCTATGACCTACATACACGCCAGAAAGGAATAGATTTATGGACCAATTAGTAGTCTCGTGTTCTTTTCATCAACTTTTCCTCCATCACGAGAAATGATTGTGAGATGCAGCACTGATTAGCGATTTTGACACCAATTGCCAGCCGCTACACTATATTAATTGATTTTATTTTTAAAATTTCAAAAATTAGGCATTTAGTTGGTATGTGTCTTGACATATTTGAGAATATTTTACAAATGTCAAGTTATTTATATGCTCAATCAAATTGCTAAGGTGAGTATCCCACACGAATTTATATAAGGATTTTGATAAACTCAAGAATTAATCTTAACTAACCCTGTTATGCTGAATTATTGATGTGAATTTTACTATTATATCTTCTTTTCTGTTACTTTTTAGTAGACCTATTGATCCATCCAAACATCACCTTCTAAATATAAGGTCTTTATTTCTCAGCAATCTATTTATAATCGGATTTTATATATGATAATCAAGTTAGATCATATATTTCTCCAATCTCTTGTCTCGTCCAATTGTACACTATTTTAACAAAAATCAAAGCACTGAGAATAAGTTCATTGCCCCTATAAAAAAATAACAAAACAAGTGAACATAATATCAATAAAGCATCCCATACAGATATACCACTTTTTCTTTATGAACTTCATCTTCATTTTCTCTATTTATACATATTCTTTCTTTTATCGATATTTTAGCATACAATAAACAAATGCAACATGTAGTTCAAAATATGAATTAAAAAGAGGGTCAATTGCTAAAAAAGAAAAAAGAAATACCATAAACTTGCACTAAATTACCATAAACTCCCAAAAGATACAATTAACTATCCTAAACTATTTTATTCTTTTAAAATCTACCCTTCGTCTCCTCTGTTAATACCGTGAGGTTCAAGTATAATTTTATCGTGAAACTACCGTAAAAAAGCACAAGTTTCTCAGCGTCAATAATATATGAGGGGTATTTTTGTCATTTTCCTTGTGTTGTTAACTGTGTTAGATTTTTATTTTATTTTTTTTTGCCTATCAATTAGATAGTTTAGAATAGTTAATTATAGTTTTAGGAGTCTGAGAGAGTCTACTAGTGAAAAAACATACATAATTTAAGGTAGATGGCCATACGACACAAGCAGATATATTAAAAAAAGAAGTCATACCTAAATTGACAAGTCTATCTATACAAACTCCAAAGATCCAAAAACATATATATATATATATATATATATATTAATTTAGAAGCAACATGTTTAAAATAGTAACCTAGTAGAGATTAATCTATGCCCAAACTTTAATCTACAGTCCAATTTTTCTTCTTTAACGAATTCGCAAGCAATCTACAGAACAGCCTCTCGTATCCTATTTCTTATATCAAAACGAATCTAAAAACTTTTCAAGCAATCTATAGATTAATCTGGAAAAATCAGAAATTAAGGGAGGCCGAAGATGAAGAGCCTTGAAAATCTTGAAGAGGAACTTGGAGTTCAAATTTCTTAGAGAGAAGTAAGAAATGCCCTATTTCATAAAATCGAGATTATATAACAGATAATTTGACGGTCGAGATCTTCAGATAGACGTGATCTCTGACCCGAATCTCGTGAGTACCTTTTCATTTAATGTGGCTCAGAGAACGTCTCAATCCCTACGCCATATAAAGTAACCGCCTTCCGGATTTTTCGCAATAAAAAGGAAGTTCGCTACCCTAATATAGAGTCGTATTCTTCTTCGAAAAAAAAAGAAGCCCGCGACCCTAATATAGAATCGTATTCTCCTTCAAAAAGAAAAGTTCACAGCACTAATACAGAGTCGTATTCCTTTCAAAAGGAAGCCCACGACCCTAATACAGAGTCGTATTCTCCTTCGAAAACAGAAAGTTCACGGCACTAATATAGAGTCGTATTACTTTCGAAAAGTTGAAGTTCACGACCCTAATACAGAGTCGTATTCTCCTTCAAAAATAGAAAGTTCACGGTACTAATACAAAGTTGTATTCCTTTCAAAATGGAAGTCCAAGACACTAAGACAGGATCATGCTACCTTCAATTGTAGTTCTAATACAGAATTGCACTCTCGGAAGTGTAAAAGATTGAGATTCTAATACAGAATCTTGCTTCTTATCAAAGGAGAATGTTATATCCAAAGTATTCCAAAACACCTCCGAGAATCATGAGAGTTTTGAAAATTTTGGAGGGGGTTTTGTCGGCGAAAAATTCTGGAGTCATCTGTCAAAATAAGGCAGATCCGCGAATTTAAGGTTTGAAGTCCGCGACTCAGCAGAGCTGCGAGTCTGAAGTCAGAGTTTCGTGACCCAGTTACGACAGAGCAGATCCGCGAATCTAATGTTTGAGATTCGCGATGCTATCCATAACTTTTAGAGAGGGGTTTAATACAAAATCGTTCGACCCGAATAAGGGAAGTTGCCTCCTCGGATCGTGGAGTCAACTGCCGACCGAGTATGACGGCACCATTTAGATCATGGAGGTAACTGCCGAACGAATATGACGGTATCACTCGAGTAGTTGAGCTAACCATTGGGCGAGTGAGACGGGAACGCTGCCTTGAAACCCTTATAAAGAGCGGGGAAAACAGAAAAAGAAGGGATCCATCATTTTCTTCTCAAACTATACTTTGTGATCAGAAGTTCAGAGCCTTTTTGCCAATTTAAAGAGTTTGTGCGGAGTGTCAACGGAGAGCAAGATCGTCCTCCACAGCTACCTCAAAATTCAGCCTTAAACAAAGAGGAATTTGATTGTTCCTCATTTTCTGTAAACGGAAACCATTGAAATTGTAATCCTTTATTGAAATAGCTCAATAGAGAATCATTTACAATTTTTATAGTGAACACCTGGGAGCTCGTGAACCTAGCACTCGCACGCCCAGGTGGGCGCACAGAGCTAGCGTTCGCGTGCCCAGGTGGGTACACGGCCTGGCGCTCATGCACACACCTCCGGTGCTCGCTTGGGCGCGTGCCCAGTTAGAGTGCTCTCATTTTGGACGGGCTAGGCTAATTTGGCCTAGCACCTCTTTTTATTTTCTTGGGGTAATTGTTCCAATCTTTCAACGTCTATATAACCTGGCCCCTCCGAAATTTTTGAAACTTCATCATAAATTTTAACGAATTTCAAAATACTTTGGATTTAATTGATTTTTGCTATGTAATCTTGTGCTTTGATTTTCATAGTATACTGTGAAACCGTCTTCTGAAGTTGTCATATTCTTGACCATTTAGCTCTTATAGATGAACTGAACCATTTGTAGAGCTTTAAATGGGTCTTGAGCTCTCAAAATTCGTGTAGACGCGAGATTTGCTCATGATGTGAGGTTATAACTCAGCTTCGCCTCTTGTCTTCTTACACAGGACCATAACCTGCATTTATTATTTTTGTTTGGAACTTCAAGATACCCTGTTGATTGGTTGGCAGCTCATACTTTGCAAACCATTTTCAGAAATCGCCATCTTGTAGCAATTTGGTTATTGCAGGCAGGTGTACCGTTGAAAGTTGAGAGAGAGACTGGAGGAGCTTTGGACGAGGAAAGTGAAGGCAAAGATTCGATTACATTGACGAAGGAAGAGATTGAGAGGCTACGAAAGGAGAATAGGAAGCTTAGAGATGAAATAAAGGTGAAGGATGAAGAGAGAAGAATATCAATGTGGAAACTTTATGCAACTGTTCGAGTTATGGAGGAAGAGAACGCTAGTACGGGGAAGTGGATCAACCGATACAAGTTCTTCAGTTTCTTTCAATTGGAGAAGTTGATGGAGGGATTTTTTTCATGAAATCCTTTGGCGGACACTTTTAAAGTTTCACTCGATTCAAGGCTTTCATTTCAAGGGTTAGAATGAGTTTTAGTTAGCTCTGGGAATTTGTTTCTCCACAAATTTCCTTCTTTGCTTTCAGACAAATTTGCTCTCGTTTGTATAACTTATATATGGCTGCTTGTGAGGAGTGCATTACTTCACCAAAATTGTCAAAATATGACAGCATATCGTTGCTCTTATTGAACCAACAATATTTTGAAGCAAAAGGCCATGTAATCCAGAGTTCTTCTCGAAGTTAGACTTGCAAGAATTTTCAAAATATTGTGATCATAGTGTTAATTATTGAAACGAAAAAGAATGGTTCTTGTAACCTTCACATCAGCTATTAGCCAAAATAATTGAAAGAGCGAGAATGTATTCTTGAATCTGCAGTTGACGTAAGCTATATGCTGTATTTTTCTACGAATTGATGCAAAAGGAGCTGATTGAATTTTTGTAGTTTTAGCCTGAAAATGAGAAGATTGAAGTTCATGTTAACTGCATTGCTTCTCAAATGAATAACAGATACAATCAAACGTAGAAATTTACTTGTTTTCTCTCAATATATTAACACAAAGTATAAACTCAGAAAAAGTACACACTGACACTTCATACTTGAATCTGCAGAAAAATTGGTAGAGAGAACTGATTACATCGTCATCAACCTTTTCTATGCCCGTGCGGATGAGAAAAGGGAGCTCTTACTGAACTTTGGACAGCATTGAACATAGCAGTGTTTCATGGAAGGGAAGGCGATAGTACGAGTAGAGGCAGAACGCAACTTTGGCAAGTCTTCGAGCCAAACACGGTTGAGATTAGCGAATACCACCAAATTTTCCTGCTCATTTGACTCATTAGACTCGCTGGAGCCTTGCTCGTCATCAATCAGATCCACCATCTCCGGACACCCTTTGATCATCAATGCTTCAAGGTAGGGGAGGTGCTGAATCCATGTGACATTTCTCAACTTCACACAAGAACGAATAGTCAAGTAACGAATGCTCCGGAGTAGTGATCCAGGCATCACTCCTGCAAAGCTGATTTTCTCCAATGCAGGCAAGTTTCTTAGCTCCAACTTGTCTAAATTGTCCAGTCCATCGTCGCACTCACTACTTGCTGATATCTCCTCGAGGCTGTCACAATCCAGAATACGCAGCCTAAGAAGGGTACATCTTGTGTTGCCGACCTGAAGTAGAGCCTGCACTGGGAGCATTCTCATTCCGAACAAATCTCTCATATTGATCACCCATAGGGACATAGATGGATTCCTAGAGAGCTGTTTCAAGGTCTCAAATCTCCATATGTCCAATCCTAATGATGTGATCGCTGAGCATACCAATTCTTCAATACTTGCTTGACCTTCAGTATCCCATCCATCAAATGTGGTATAATCCAACATCAGCAGTTCAAGTTTCCGTAATCTTGATATCAGCCCTCGAGGAATGCTTCTCAGAAATTTCGAGTGATCCAGATACAAGCCCGTCAGTTCTGATAGTTCCCCCAACTCCATGGGTAGTGAACATAAAGAATTTCCACTAAGATCAAGGTGTCGTAAACGGAGCAGCCCACAGATAGCTTGAGGAAGCTCAGTAATTTCAGTTTGTGACAGGTCAAGAAATGTGAGTGCATGCATGTTCTGGAAGAAACCCTTGGGAACCACACGAATGAAGGTTCCTCGTAACGTCAGGGACGAAAGGTTGGGGCAATCAGGATGTTGTGGCAATGCTCCAGACTGTCGATACGTTAAATAAATTATTTCAGCCTCTCTCCATTCTGGTGCATCTTCTGTTTCCTTCTTTAGCTTAGCTTGATTTATAATCATCCATTTCTTCTTGCAACCTGATACCATCCATAGAGCCATTTCACGCACAATATCATGCATCCTCAGATAAACTCCCTTATAATCGTCCTCTTCAAATTTTTGTAATAGGCATGCTCGTTTTAGAATTTGCATGATAGAATAACCCCGCATGTATCTCTCTGCATAATCTCCATGGCCATCTATTAGATTCATGCCCAACCAACAATTGATAAGGTCAAACTCTCTGATTGCCAGATTATCTGGCCATAAGGCACAACATAAGAAGCAGTTCTTGATGGTTTCATCTGGCAGACGGTCGTAATTGATTTTCAAGAGGGAAAAAAGATCAGTTCCTTTTCTCCATATCTCCTGAATTCCAATCTTGTTTAAGGAAGTGCCAAGTCCGATTTGCCGACATGGTCTGAGCAATGACAACCAGCGCAAGGGGCAATCCACCGCATTTATCAACAATTTTTTTTGCACGGCTGCTAACCCTCTTGTCAGAGTTTATGACAGATCTCATGCCCTCACCAACACTATCTAGAAACAATTTCCAGGCTTCTTTATGCCGTAAACATTCTAATTCAATCTCTCTGCATCTGAACTCAGAGTTTGGGCCTGCCATCATCTCTTTGCAAACTGTCATGGAACGAGTTGTAAACACCACCTTGCTCTTGTTTATGTCACTTGGACGTGGTATTCCTAACTTTGCAAGCTCAAAAGGCTCCCATAAGTCATCCAACAAGAGGAGGAACTTTTTGGTCTTCAAGTAGTGGCAGAGAGCATCAGCCTGTGAATCAACACTTAATGTAGCCTCAAGAGCCAATCCGACTCTTTCTGCTATATCCTTCTGAAGCTTGTCAAGGTTGAATTCCTGAGAGACGACAACCCAGATCACGTAGTCGAATCCGGCTGCTGGCACAGAAAGATGATCGTTGATCCTCTGTAGGAGGGTGGTCTTACCCACCCCTCCCATTCCCCATATCCCCACCATCCCCACCAGATCATCTTGGAGGTACTCACAGGCTGTCCTCAAGCATTGTGCTGCCGACGACGGCATGTCATTGGGCAAGTTGAACATTTTACGGATAGCTGGAGTCGATCTCTTAACGAGGACATCAAAATCTTGTTGTTCGCTTAGGAGTTTCTTCATCTTGAGAACTGCCTCAGCTGCCTGCTTTGTGACTCTGTATCTTGTCCAGCAGTTAATTGTATGCATGTTCTTGTAGTCTTCCTCTACCCCTCCCAATGGCTTGGACTTTCTTCATCCACACATTCACCTGTTCCCCAGACATTGTTACAGCTGATTCTTTTGCTTGCTTCAGTTTGTCAGCTGTCTCCTTAAGATCCCTCATGTTTGCTCCCGCACAGAAGAGATAACCAGATTTATGGAGAATGGGAGCGAGGACGGAGTTGATGACGATGTGAATGAAGAAGTTGATAATGCATTTTAAGAAGTTGAAGATGCGAGGGACGGTATAAACGGCGACTGCCCCGATGAAAGGGGGGAGGACCTTGTTGATGATGAAATCTATGACTTTGGAGTCGATGGGAGGGATTACCTTGTTTATGATGAAATCCATGACTGCAAGGAGATTTCAGTAAATTAACATGTAAGTAATATTCCAAGTAAACATACTAGTAAAGGGCATGCGATTCCACATGTTGTTTCTTATGTGATGGTTGAATGTCAGAACTCATAATTAAGCAACTTGAGGGGAAAAAAAATTCAATAAAAAATAAACATGACATTTTCAATGAAATAAACTGAGAACGTTCTGAGCATGTGCGCAACCCAGGGCGCACGCACCTCCAAGTGTGCGCATGCAACCCTGAACGCATGCGCACCTGGGCGCGCTCCCGGCACGCACCTGGGTATGCGCTGCTCGGGCATGTGCAAACTTGAACGCGCTTCCTTGGATGCCCGCACGCACCCAGGCGTGCGCCACCCCGGGCGCATGCTGCCATGGGCACGCTCTGCCCTCAGCGCGTGTTGCCCTGGGCATATATAACGCCCCCGTTTTTCAGCTCCTTCCCAAAACAGGGGACGCTACTTAAAATTGCACTACAAAATCCAACAGGCATAGGATTTTAAAATAACCGCAATTACTGCCACTATCAGATGAATAAATAATACGTCTGCAACTAAAAATATTTCATTTATACAAAAAGTTAGTTACATAAGATGGTACACTGTTCTGAATATGAACACAAAAAAAAAGCAGTGTCCGAGCAAAAAGAAATATAAACAAATATATACAAAGGGTCTCTAAAAAGTAGTTCACTTGCATACTGTCGCTCGGTCTAATCAATGAAGTACAGGTTTTCAATTGGGATTGGTTCTCCTTTTTCACCTTCTAAACCTGGGTTCAAAACCCAGGGGATTAAACCCAGCAAGTAACACAAGAAAAATACATATACTATCACAATACTAGAGATAAAATATGCAATTAAATCATGGAGTTAAACACGTCACATGAATAGTGAAAAATAGAATAAGTAAGACTGTGCATGTCTTTTGCAATAGCAGATAAGTATCTTATAAACATGTCAAGTCTGGATCAAGTCCTTATTAGCATTTTATACCAAATGATGGATAAAATAACGCGCAATTTTTCGTATTTTATAAGTGCCCGTGCATACCTGCGACCCGACCTCAATATTCATAACACTAAACCATAACATGTCGCTAGACATGTCAATCAATTTCTATAATGTATTACCGTAACGGACATACCACTCTGAATATTAATTATCAATTAGTGATTCAGTAATCACCCATGCCGCTACAGTAAAAGAATCCGGCTCTAATCAATAAGCTGGCCAACAATTTCCTTATATAATACAGTTCTAATTCATCATGCAGTTTTCCGCAGTCCCCATGTCAATAATACACGATATACATGAATTAATGGGAACACATGGCTTGTCAAGTCAAATTGTGTACATTTCCTTACTATGAGAAACAAGAATTTAGGAATCAAAATTCAAGATTATGTACACACATATCACGAAAATACTTCATATCATGTAATTAAGATACAATAAATTTGTTATCGTGTTTCCATGAATGATCACACTTATCGTGTATCAAGTATTCAATTAATTCATGTAAACATGTCATGTATTGGATTCGAGTGTATATATACCATGAATTACGTGTCATGTATCACATAAATTATATCATTCATGCAAGAATCATATAGTATACTATATCATTAACAATTATCATCACACGCCACGCATCATGTTATCAATCGTATAGTTCCTCCCAACCCCGAGTTCATAATACATTATGCAAATGATAATTTTATTTTCATTCTCTTTCTTTGTTTTTAATTCATATTAACATCTTGCATATCCACGACTGCACATGACATGTAGTATCATAGTACATGATTTATAACATCATAACACATTACTTGTAGTATGTTGAAATAGATATCCGTGTCATCTTAATAATATTAGTGCACAATTATATCATGATATATATATTATCAAAATTGATTTAATAGCCCAATTTGTGAACCAAGAGCATCAATTTGTGAATACCAATTAATAGCCCAATTTGTGAACCAAGAGCATCAATAATACTGCATTATTTCTAAGCCAAAATTTATGGACTTATTTCCTTTCTAGGTTCAATCTTATACATTTATATATTTTTCTTGATTAATTTTCATTTAAATTCTGGGCCCAATCCCTCAATCATTTATTTACTTTGTTATTGTTACTGTTATTATTTCTATTTTATCTCCAATCCATCAATTATTTCCAATTAAATCTAAGTGAAGCCCATATTTTTTTTCTTCATTTTCTTTCCTTTTCCGACCCAAGCCCAGCTGTATAGTTTTTTTATTTTTGTTTTCTTTCCATCTGGCCCAGCCCAATCCAAGCCCACTACTTTTTTCTTTTCTTTTCTTTTATTGGGCTGGGCCAGGCCCAATTCCCCTTTAATTTTTCCTTTTCTTTTTCTTTCTCTCCTCTCGGCCCAGCCTACATGCCCCTTCTCCTTTTCTTCTCTCTTTTTCTCTCTCCTTTTTTTTCTCTCTTCTCTGTTCTCTCTTTTCCCCTCTCTCCTCTCTTTTTCCCTTTTTCTCCCTCTGTTGCATGCAAACCATGCAAGTTATGTAAATTTTATTTTTATTATTTTCAAAAATAAGCAAATATTATAATATTTATGTATCCAATTTGATCCAATATTCTGGTTCAGTTCTCAATATCAATCAATAGATCAAAATGTGAACAAAGTATTTTTGCAAATAAATCACATAAACAAATAGAAATTAGATTAAAAAATGAACGAAAAATATAGAAGTGTTACTTCGGCTTGATTTGAATTCTTGGTTCGAATCCTCGATTCGGTTTAAGCTTCTTTTTTTTCTTTTTTTTTCCTTTTTGTTCGGTTGGTGCAGGCAGAGATACAGAGAGTGAGAAGTGGGGAGTGAGAGTGAGAGTGAGAGTGAGAGAGCGTGTGGTGAGATTTTTTTTCTTCTTTTTTCCCCACTTGGCTTTTATCTCCTCTCCCTCAACTTTTGATTGGCCTCCCATGGAGGCCACCGCCCAAGCCACCGCCTTTCTTTGAAACCGAATTATTTATTTTATTTATTTATTTAATAATTTCGGTTCCGTGTAACGTTCTTTAAATGGTACCAAATTAATGCAGACCGTAGTACCCGACGAGAGTATTCGAAAATTATCCATTTGTCATTTCGATGTCCGGAATAAATGAACCGAAATTCCGAAGTAATTAGAAGGATAATTTTAATATTATTAAATTGGCAGTTTTTGGAGTATTTTGCGGCCTCGGAAGGAAAATTTCTAAAAATTCTAAATATGAGAAAACTAATTATCGCGAAGACAGAATGTCATTTGGGTTTGCAGATTTAAAGTTACGTTTACCGAAAATTATTTCGGTATCCAAAATTGACTTCGGTGGATTTATTCGGCACAACTGGACTCAAAAGAGCAATACAGGTAGCTCGAATTTTGGGATATTACATCCTACCCACCTAATAAAAGAATTTTGTTCCCAAAATTCAATCGACATACCTGATCATGATAAAGGTATGGGTACTTTTTCATGATGTCTTTTTCCTAGTTCTCGAGTGGAACCTCTCAGTGATTATGCATCCCTCAAAACAAAAAATAATGGTATTATTTGATTCTTTAAAACTTTCTTCCGTTGGTTAACAATTGCTAAGCTTCTCATATTTTAGGACCGATCTTAATTCTACTTTTGATAAATCCACTACTCTACATTTTTTACCTAAGTGCTTTCTCAATTATAATATATGAAATATATCATGAACGATTTTCGTCTTTGATGGGAATAATAATGGATAAACAAAATTCCCAATTTATTCTTAAAACTTTATTTAGGTGAAGGAACACAAGCAAAAAAAAAAATAGTTGCTACCAATATGGAGTATCACGCCATTCTGATTAAGTAATGGATAAAATACAGGTGATAAATATTTTTATAGAGTCCATTTTCATGATTCTATTACATGTTATAATGGACTCTAGAAGAGAAAAGAAATCTGCACTATTACAATACTGATGTAACAAAACTATGAATGATAGTGATACAAGATAAAAAATGAATTCAAGACTAGTTACAGAATTCAATCACACACAACGACCTTATGAAGCGACTGTAATTGCTGGCGCCAAAGTATACATCTCTATAATTGCCTCACCGACGCAATAAGACTTGTGATATATAAAAGGTTCAAAACATGAATCATATTATGATAATATTCACATGAAAGATACAAAATATTAAATGGGAATGATCAATAAAAATTAATGGAATAAGACAATCATTTAGAAAGACAAACTTAATTTGAGTAATAAGATATAATGCCATGTTCTGGTTTGATAAAATGTTTTTATTAGTTATAGTTCATTATCAATTTTTTGTCTTCTATTTTCAACTTGACTAATTCTACAAAATTCTCAGTCTTCTAAGATCTTTTTATATTTTTACACTTATTCTTGCATAAGTTGTTCTTTAGCTCCTAATTCATTTGACTAGTTAATCTCGCCTCTGCCAAGTTTATCAATATTGATTATTGTAATTTATCAATATTTATGTTTAAACCCTTCTATTTTTTATCCTTAGTGCATACTGAAGACCATATCTCCTATATTTAGTCCCCCTCAATATAAAAAAAGTACAATCATGACATATTTTTTCTTTTTCTCAAGGAACTTAATGGCAAAATCCAAAGTCAATTACTCTTTCATTCTGTGTCAACACATATCATAATCCTTGATTTAAAACATCACTATAAACCTTTATGCATCCAGGGTTATCTGAAAATGGGTGACATTGGTGTTGTTAATCTTCATTTCAATTCTTCAAATATTTTGTCACATTCTTCCTCCATAGACATTCCACTGCTTTTCTAGTCTGTTTATTTAAAGTGATATAGTCTTTCAAGGTCCTATACAAATGTTCAATAATACCTAATGTCCTAGAAAACTCCGAATCTTCGATACTGATTTTGGCACATGCCAATTCATCATAGCTTAATCTTCTTAGGGTCGGCTGATACACCGTCGCAAAAACTATATGATCAGGAAAACAAATTTATCCAACCAAATTTACAATTTGTTCAATTTTCCATATAACTTCTGCTATCTAGAAGTCTACAAAACCATTTTCAAATGCTTAGCATGTTCTCTACTCTTGGAGTAGATTAATATATCATCAATAAACAATACCACAAATTTATCTAAATATTGAGCAAAACATGATTCATCAAATCCATAAACACTGCTGGAGTCTTAGTCATTCCAAATGACATCACCAAATATTCATAATGACCATGTTTAGTTCTAAATATAGTTTTTAGAATATTTTCTGTTCAGACCTTCACTTGACAAAATTTCGAGCGAAGATCTATATTCGAGAATACTTTTGCTCCTCCAATTGATCAAACAAATCAGTTATTCTCAGTAATGAATATTTACACTTGATTGTTACAGCATTCAAAGATCTATAATCCACACACAATTTTTGACTCATCCTTCTTTTCTATTAATAATACTGTAGCTCTCCAAGGTGAAATACAAAGTCTCACAAAATCCAACTTCAGTGGCTCATCTACTTATCTTTTAAGTTCTAATTCTGCAATTTCTATTCGATAAGATGGCTTACAAACTAATTTAGTTCCAAAGATAATATCAATAGTAAATTCTACTATCCTTACTGGTGATAGTCCAAGTATCCCTTTAAAAAATATATCTAAAAATTATGATACTAAGATTATTTCTCTTCCTACTTTCATTTCTTCTAAAATACCTCCTCTTAGGAACATCTTTAAATTCTACTAGTTCTAAACATTGACTTTCACTAATAAACTCAAAGTCTGAATGATCAGAAATCTAAAATATTATTTTTCTTCTACAATCTTCCACCGTACAAAAAGTACTCAACCATTCTATGCCTCGGATACATCATACCCTCTTTCATTCATAATTAGTTGGTTGGCATAAAATTCTCTACTATTAATCACTAAGAGACATATTGGTCAAAAATTTGATTGATATTATTCTGTGACGGTCCAAATAGGAATCAATAAAAAGAAATTCATAATAGATATCTCAAACAAATAGGAAACAATAAGATAGGCACGATACTAAATAAGATAAATATCAAACAATAAGGAATAATTATTATGAATGAGTCACAGACATATTTTAATGTAGCAGTAATCCTATGTCTTCCACCTAAACCTAGGCTCTGATACCATCTTGTGACGTTTCAGTTTTTTAGCAGCTTTCTAAAACGGGGATGTTACTTAAAATTGCACTATAAAATCCAACAGTCACAGGATTTTGGAATAATCATAACTACTGCTACTATCAGATAAATAAATAACACATCTGAAACTGAAAATATTTCATTTATATAAATAGTTAGTTACATAAAATAGCACACTGCTCTGAATATGAACACAAAAAGAAAAGCAATGTCCGAGCAAAAAGAAATATAAACAAATATATACAAAGGGTCTCTAGAAAGTAGTTCGCTTGCCTACTGTCGCTTGGTCTAGTCAATAAAGTACGTGTTTTCAATTGGGGTTGGTTCTCCTTCTTCGTCTTTTAAACTTGGGTTCAAAACCAAGAGGATTAAACCCAACAAGTAACAAAAAAATACATGTACTATCACAGTACTAGAGATCAAATATACAATTAAATCATGGAGTTAAACACGTCACGTGAATAGTGAAAAATAGAATAAGACTATGCATGTCATTTGCAATAGCATATAAATATCTTAAAAAGATGTCAAGTCTGGGTCAAGTCCTTATTAGCATTTGAAACCAAATGATGGATAAGATAGCGCGCAATTTTTCGTATTGTACAAGTATCCGTGCATATCTGGGATCTGACCTCAATATTCATGGCACTGAACCATGACATGCTACTAGGCATGTCAATCAATTTCCGTATTGTATTGCAGTAACGGACATACAACTTTTGGTATCAATTATCAATTGGTGATCAAGTAATCACCCAGACCGCTGCAGTAAAAAAATTCCGGCCCTAATCAATAAGTTGGCCAACAAATTTCTTATACAATACAGTTCTTATCTATCATGCAGTTTTTTCCAGTCCCCATGTCAATAATACACGATATACATAAATTAATGGGAACACGTGGCTTGTCAAGTCAAACTGTGTACATGTCCTTATCACGAGAAACAAGAATTCAGAAATCAAAATTCAAGATTATGTACACACGTATCACGAAAATACTTCATATCATGTAATTAAGATACAATAAACTTGTTATCATATTCCCATGAATGATCATGCTAATCGTGAATCAAGTATTCAATTAATTCATATAAACATGTCATGTATTGGATTCGAGTATATATATACACCATGAATTACGTGTCATGTATCACATAAACTGTACCATTCATGCAATAATCATATAATATACTATATCATTAACACTTATCACACGTCACGCATCATATTATCAATCGTATAGATTCTCCCAACCTCGAGTTCATAATACATTATGCACATAATAATTTTATTTTACATTTGTTTGTTTATTTTCATTCTCTTTCTTTAATTGTTTTTAATTCATATTAATATGCTTGCATATCCACGACTGCACATGATATATAGTATCATAGTACATGATTTGTAACATCAAAACATATGACTTATAGCATGTTGAATTAGATATCCGTGCCATCTTAATAATATTAGTGCATAATTATATCACGGTATATATATTATCAAAATTGATTCAATAATTTGGTTCAGTTCTCAATACCAATTAATAGTCCAATTTGTGAGCCAAGAGCATCAATACTACTGTATTATTTCTAAGCCAAAATTTATGGACTTAGTTCCTTTCTAGGTTCAATCTTATACATTTATATATTTTTCTTGATTAATTTCCATTTAAAGTCCGGGCTCAATCCCTCAATCTTTTATTTACTTTGTTATTGTTACTGTTATTATTTCTATTTTATCTCCAATCCATCAATTATTTACAATTAAATCCAAGTCCAAGTCCATATTTTTTTCTTCCTTTTCTTTCCTTTTCAGGCCCAAGCCCAGCTGTATAATTTTTTTTCTTTTAGTTTTCTTTTCTGGCCCAGCCCAATCCAAGTCCACAGTTTTTATTCTTTTCTTTTACTGGGCTAGGTGAGGCCCAATTCCCCTTTTATTTTTCCTTTTCTTTTTCTTTTTCTTTCTCTCCTCTCGGCCCAGACCACATGCCCCTTCTCCTTTTCTTCTTCTCTCTTTCTCTGCCTCCTTTTTTTCTTCTCTCTTTCCTCTCTCTTTTCTCTCTTTTCTCTCTTTCTCCCTCTTTCTCCCTCTATTGCAAGCAAACCATGCAAGTTATGTAAATTTTATTTTTATTTTTTTCAAAAATAAGCAAATATTACAATATTTATATGTATCAAATTTGCCCCAATATTCTAGTTCAGTTCTTAATATCAATCAACAGATCAAAATGTGAACCAAGTATTTTTGCAAATAAAATCACATGGACAAATAGAAATTAGATAAAGAAACAAACGAAAAATATAGAAGTGTTACTTGTTTCAGTTTGATCTCGAATTCTCGGTTCAAATCCTCGATTCAGTTTGATTTTCTCTTTTTTTCTCTCTATTTTTTCCCTTTATGTTCTGTTGGTGCAGGCAGAGAGACAGAGTGAGAAGAAGTGGGGCGAGAGTGACAGTGAGAGAGGGTGTGGTGAGATTTTTTTCTTCTTTTTTTTCCCACTTGGCTTTTATCTCCTCTCCCTCAACTTTTGATTGGCCTCTCAGGGACGCCACCGCCCAAGTCACCACCTCTCTTTTAAACCGAATTTAATTATTTTATTTATTTATTTAATAATTTAATAATTTCGATTCCGTGTAACATTCTTCAAATGCTACCAAATTAATGCAGATCGTAGTACTCGACGAGAGAATTACTAGAAAATTGTCCATTTGTTATTTCGATGTCTGGAATAAATGAACCGAAATTCCGAAGTAATTAGAAGGATAATTTTAAATTGGCAATTTTGGAAGTATTTTCGGCCTCGTAAGGAAAATTTCTAAAAATTCTAAATATGAGAAAACTAATTAAACGAAGACAAAATGTCATTTGGGTTTGTAGATTTAAAGTAACGTTTATCGAAAGTTATTTCGGTGTCCAAAATTGATTTCGGTGGACTTATTCGGCACGACTGGACTCAAAAAAGCAATACAGGTAGCTCAAAATTTGGGATATTACAGCATGCACGCACCAAGGCATGCTGCCTGGGGCTCGCGCACACCAAGGCGTGCACAGGCCAGCGCATGTGGCATGGTCGCATGGCTATGTGCGCGTGCAACTTTGAATGTGTAGGTGATTCCTAGAGCGTTCACAACCATAAATATGCGCGATTTTTTGCACAGAGAATTCACGGTGCTGGTCTGTGTTCTCCTCGACATGCACGGGATGCCCAGCAATGGGCGTGGGTCTGTGTCGCTCGCTCGCTTGAGCGCACGCTCGGTGATGGACGCATTGATTCGTAGCACGTGCCTGTTTGGGCATCCGTTCATGGTTAGTTTACCCTCTACGCTGCTTCTTTTTAGGCTGAGCTATTTTTAATTTCTACAGATCCGCACCCCATGAACAAAAATCATCGTCCGGTGATATACAACTGAACTTAATTTCAAACTGAGTTAACTTAACAATACCTCAAAATTTTATCAAAATTATAAAAAAAAACCCTTAATTAGCCTACCCTAGGTACTTGTGATAAAATGCTTAGTTGTTATTGTAGTTGTATAAAAAAAAAAAAACCTTAGATAAAGTGATTCTCACCTTCACCTCCATCGAATTCTCTATTCGGATGAGTTCTTTGCCTTCAAAATTTTCAAAATCACCATTTTAAATCGTTAAAAATCCAATTCAGATTTGGATTACAGTCGGGTTACGCTCTAATTGAGAAGATGAGGACAGATTTCTCCTAAAGATTTAGTGGGCAACTTTTAATAATAATGAACTTCTCAAGAGTACTCTTAGAAATTCTGAGTATGCCTGTAGAGACTTCCCAAATAAAAGAAAGGTGGGGAGACTGAGCTACAAACTATTTGCTTTTAAGAATTATAATAGATAATAGATATGTCATGCGTAGATACCTAAAGAAAAAGAAGAGATGCTATTAAAGAATAGAACTCTTTAACACTTCTATATTAAGTTTCATCTTTAAGAGTATCAATCTGCAGCAGCTTCAGCCATGAGCAACAGACCAAAGAGCATGCAGAAGTGCTTCTGCATGAGACAACCAACTGGGAGTGCAATTTAATGGTATAGATTTTTTTTTGGAAAAGTCTTGTGATAGATTTTAAAAGTAAATTAGTTTAAAATATTTTTAAAGGGAATCCCCTTCTGTTTAAAGTATATAATTATTTAAATGTGATAGACTAAGGTTCTATTTGGTTTGTATGAAAATGAAGGAAAAGAAACAAAAATAAGATAGAAATTTAGTTTTCATTGTTTGGTTTGGAAGAAAATTTGAAGGAAAAGAAGGTTGAAAGAAATTAAGAGAAAATAAATTATAAAATTTCCTCTCTATTTTTCTCTCTTCCCTAAGTTTTACTTTCAATTTTTCTCTCTTCTAGAGAAATTTTTTTACTTTCATTTTTAATTTTTGGTAGGAGAGTGAAAGGAGTATGGAGTAATTTTTTCTTTATTTTTTTACTATTATTTTTTATTTTTTTTCTTAAATTTTCTTTTTTCAATTTCTTTCCATACCAAACAACAAAAAGAATTTTTTTCCCCCCTTTTCCCTTTCCCTTTCCATTTCTCTTCTTCTCTTTCATTTTCTTTCAAACCAAACATGGCTTAAAAGAGACAGCTTCTCAATGGCGGAACATTTTAGCCATACTGAAAATTAACAATTGCTAATGCTAAATGATTTACAAATTACCAGTGGAACACATTATAGATTATACCTTTAAAGAGAGGGAGAGAAAGGGGCTGCAAATTAGCAAGACCAGCAGAGCTTCCACTATGCTAGGGTATCAAGCTTTCTGATTCCAAAATCGCTGAAAGGGAAGGAAGAAAACAGTTGTGAGCAGCAGAGAAGGAGATGTGAAAGTTCAGAGTTAAGTTTAGTTAACTCACTACTCAGCCAAGCACCAATAGCTTTAAGCTGTCCTCATTAAATCCCTATGCAAGGGTATCAAGCTGTAAGATTCAAAAATCGCTGAAAGGAAAGGAAGAAAACAGTTATGAGCAGCAGAGTAGGAGATGCGAGAATTTAGAGTTAAGTTTAGTTAACTCACTACTCAGCCAAGCACCAATAGCTTTAAGGTGTCTTCCACTATGCTAGGTATCCAGCTTTCTGATTCCAAAATTGCTGAAAGGAAAGGAAGAAAACAGTTGTGCGCAGCAGAGAAGGAGGTGTGAGAGTTTTAGAGTTAAGTTTTAGCTAACTCACTAGTCAGCCAAGCACCAATAGCTTTAAGGTGTCTTCATTGCTTCATGAAGAAACAAGAGAAGAGAAAATCAACTCTAGATGCTGGAGTTGTGAACAAGAGGGCCCACCTGAAACTAGTTTGAACGGGTCTTGTTAGTTTATTGGATAAACAAACAATACTTTGAGATTATTCTACCCTTCCTCTCACATGTTGTTTGTAATGTTCTAATTTGATACAACTGCCCATAGAAATTACAAAATTCAATGATTTGACCTAGCCTCGGTCTTTTTTTTTGTTAATAAACGAGCAATTTTCTAGAGATTTTTAGTCAATTCTTCTTCTCACCTAATCTCTTCAATATTTTAAATTGAACACCACTATCATACAGATCAACCATATCTTTCCATATATTATTCCTAGAAACTACAAGTTTTATTGCTTACATTTGGTCTTATAGTCTCATGTATTTTTTTTGACAAGCAAGCAATCACTTAAAAATATGTCCATTATTCTTCACACCTACTCTCATCAATACTTCTAAAGCAAAAAATTCCGTCAACTCGCTTAATTACTTTTTAATGCATGCACCCGTTGTAATGTTTACATGTGAAAGCCCCCTAACTTTCAAAACATGTCCCGATTGGCTAGCTCATAAATTCTATGACCCATATATATGAGAAAGAAATAGAATTAGAGTATGATTAGTAGCCACTTGCTCCTTCATCAAAGGTTCCTCCATCATGAGAAGCGAATATGAGATGCGACACTGATTAGCGATTTTGACAGCAATGGCCAACAACAACTACACTATATTAATTGATTTTATTTTTATATTTTGAACACTGGGCATTTCGTTGGTATGTATCTTTACATATTTGAGAAGATTTTACAAATGCTAAGTTATTTATAAGCTCAACTAAATTGTTAAGTTAGGTGTCCCTTCATACCCCCAACTTGTTTTAAATAAGTTTATATGATTTATGTTAGCGTAGCAGGTATTAAATATTGTGATATCAACTAATATATGATATCTGATAAAAATTTTGTCCATCAATATATCACCGATGTTCTATATTTAAAACATTGTCTTCTAATGAAGTCATTATTTGACAATTGATTTTCATGAAAAGACAATCTACTTGAGAGCGACGGCAAGAGAATAAAGGATAGGAAAAAAAAAGAAAGCAATGAGCTTTTACATGTCATACCTTTCAGAAGTTCATATTGAAACTTCTATCATTTGGAACAAGACAAGGGTTAACACACAATGTAATCTTTTCTTATGCAGTGAATACCATGGTTATTTTTAAATCTGATTGCCTATTTGCCTTTTGGTAGTACTTTGCACGTATGGGCCTATTTAATCCTAGGAACATTCAAGTATTCAACATATACTAACTAAAAGATAATGTATATAAACACTACAAGGTGCTTCACTCTATCCCATATGAGACTGGAAGAGTTAGCTACAATTTTGAAATACACCAAGAGATAAATCACCAAGTGATACCTCCATATAGCCACAAACATTTCTCAATAAATAAAAAATCAACATTTTGAGATTAGTCTAGTTTCTCACCTAATTCCTCGATTTCTTGATTGAACGTAGCAAGCATGGAAATGTTTTTGGTTAATTGATGTGAATAATTATCCCACATAAAAGTATATAAGGATTTTGATAAACTCAAGAATTAATCTTAACTAATTGTGTTATGCTGAATTATTAAAATAATGCTAAAAGTAAGGTCTTTATTTTTAACTGTGTTATGCTGAATTATTGATGTGAATTTTACTATTACATCTTTTCCATTACGTTTTAGTAGATCAATTGTTCTTCGTCAACTTAAAAGACTCGTAGAGATTCATCCAAATAGCACCTTCTAAATGTAAGGTCTTTACTTCTCAACAATCTATTCATATAATCGGATTTGATAAATGATAGTCACGTTAGATCATATATTTCTCCAATCTCTAATCACATCCAATTGTACACTATTTTAACAAAAATCAAAGCACTAAGAATTAGTCCATTGTCCCTAAGAAAAACAAGAAAACAAGTGAATATAATATCAATAAATCATCCCATATAGATAAACCATTTTTCTTTAAGAACTTCTGTATCTTCATTTTCTCTACTTATACAAATTCTTCCTTTTATCGAGATTTTAGTATTCAATAAATAAGTGCATTAGATATTAAGTTGAGGATTAACTATTAAATAATTTACATTAACTATAAATTAATAGATGTACCTCTTCTAATGACTGGTTTGAATGATTTTATCAACTAAAATAGTTATTTTTGAGTTTTGATGTTCTCTTTCGTTAACTGACTATAGTTCTTCAGAATTTGCATCACATAATTAAGCCTTAAAGATTCATATGGATGAATTTGAAATCCATTTATAAACCGAGTTAGCTCATATACCACAAAACACGTATCATATATTGTGTATCGTAAGATATATATCGCATATTGCAAGATACATAAACCAATAAAATCGTAGATAAGAGAGGCATCACTTTCCTTGCATATCGTATCGAAGGATACAAATTGCATATAGTAAAATATTGGCAGCTATGTAACTATGACAGTTTAAAGTGGTTGCAATGTCATTTACCTAAAAGTGATATAACATGAATGTAAAACCTTTGAAGTATATTATATGTTCAGTAAACGTATTCTATTTTACCCGTAGTTTTATGTGTAACTTGGAGTGAATTTGATTTCCTATAGCAGACTTTCAACTTTTTCCCTTCTTCTAGACATTTTCCCAAGTCTACAATATAGTAGACGCCATCAAGTAATTTTGGGCAAAGACAAGCACTTGTCTTGTCTATAGTTACAGGCTACATAGTCGGCAACAACTATAGGAGGGTTGACATCAACTATAGGAGGGTTGACATCAAATTAGCAGTCAGTCGTAAGAACTTAATCGAATTTTTCACGTTACCCCATAGCATATCCCATTTTAATGGGAACAGGTTTATATGATGGCAATGACGTTGTTCAAGCGAAACACAATAAAATAAATCATGAAACAAATGCTATCTGAAGTTCAAAATATGAGTTAAAAAAAGAGGCTGAATTGCAAAAAAAACTACCATAAACTATATATTTTTTGCACTAACTTACCTTAAACTTCTAAAAATACAATTAAGTACCCTAAACTATTTTATTATTTTAAAACCTATCCTTCTTCAGATGACCATCTACTCTGTTAATACCGTGAGGTTCAAGTATAATTTTATGATGAAACTACAGTAAAAAACATGTGTTTTCTTGGAGTCAACAATATATGAGGGGTATTTTTGTCATTTTCCTTGTGTAGTTATCCGTGTGAGATAGTTTTTTTTTATCAATTAAATAGTTTATGATAGTTAATTATAGTTTTAGGAGTTTGGCATAGTCTATTACAAAAACATGCATAGTTTAGGGTACACGGCCATATGACACAAGCAGATACATTAAAAAAAGGAGTCATACCTAAATTGACATGACAAGTCTGTGAATACAAACTCCGAAGGTCCAAAAACGTATTCTATTTTTTTTTTTTTCTTTAATTTGGAAGCAACATGTTTAAAATAGTAACTTAGTAGAGATTAATCTATGCCCAAACTTTAATCTATAGTCCAAGTTTTCTTCTTTTACGAATTCGCAAACAATCTATAGAGCAGCCTCTCGTATCCTATTTCTTATATCAAGAAGAATCTAAAAACTTTCCACAGATCCATAATTAAGAGCCGAAGACGATCATAAATCGCAAGCAGATCCGCCCACTTAATTAAGCAAACAAATTCATACATAAAATTATCGCTGCGATCGTGCAGTTTTATGCAAATGGCATACAATTGAACAAATCCATGGCGTTCATACCTCAGTGAAAGAGTTCGGACCGCCAGGGTTTGGCCCAATTGCGAGGCAGTCTCCATCGTAATCGTCGAAAGCGACGGCGTAGCTGGAACGGGCAGAAAATTGTAGGTCAGGAGATCAACCCAACAATAATACAAGTTAAAATTTAGATACACATATAAAGAAAATAAAACATTAATTAGGAAATTAGGGTTTTTTTCCTTAGATTTGTACCTTCTGCGGCGTTGAGGCTTCTGCTTCGCGAGTGAGAGAGAGAGAGAGAGAGAGAGAGAGAGAGCTTGGTGGACTTGAAAAACGGGAACTTTTATTTTTAATTTATTCCCTCTTTTTCTTTTCTTTTTTTGCTTAATTATGGGATAAATGAGTTTTTTTTTTTTTTTTTTTCCTTTTTTGTTAGAAACCCAATCTCTCCAAATTCTCAACTCTATTTAAATTAGTGTATATATTAACAATGCTTAACATCAAAAAAAAAAAAAAAAGATTTATCAAAGAATGTTAAGTATCAGTTCTAGAATGTCAATCTTATTTTTGGAATATGTTCGACTAAATTTTTTAGACAAAGTGCTTCTAGAAAAAATGAAACCATTCTGGATCCGATTCGAATCCGATAGAGGCATAAATAGTTCATTAGTAGGTCCAAAAGTTTGAATCCACATAGAGTATCAAAAAGGATTTTAATGATATATTGTTATATGTTCGTTACGCGACGATAATAAATAGCTCGTAAGAAAATATGTATAATCTTAATAAATATTAAATGGATCTAAACCTGCCCATTTGGTAGTTGATAGGGTTTGGATCATTGAAATACCTAAATCTGGATCCGTATCCTGAATCGTTGGCAATTGGATTGGTCCTCAGTCTAAAAGTGATACTTGCAAGGCTTTTAGTCTGGGTTTTGAGTCTAATAACTCCAAATCCCAATGTTAGTTTTAGCTCATCCTAAAAAAATGTATTATATGATTTTTTAAATTTTAATTTTTTGTTTTGTTTAGGATGATGCCCTAGGTTTATTATATGGAATAGCTGGTGTATTCTGATGGATTATTAGGGGAAAAAAAAAGGTGTGTATTAGTTAATAACATGTCCATGAAGTATTTAAGTTGTAACTTATTGCCCAAGATTTTTAGTTATTTTTAAAAGTTCATTTGGATATTTCTTAGATTAAAAAAAAATTATCATTTTTTTTCTTCGTATGGCATTCTATAATTGAAATTAATTATAAAGGTTTCCATGTTGGCAAGTAAGCTAAAGCAAAAAATTTTAAAAATTAAATAAAAATTAAAAAATAGATAAATAAAAGACATAAAACTGCTACCAGTGGTTTAAGCTTAACTTTGATGGCTCTGTCCAGGATAATATGACTGGTGCTAGATTTGTAGTCAGAAATGATATTGGTGCTCTGATTAGTACTGGTTGCATCCCAATTGTTACTCTTTCTATTACTGAAACTGAAATAAGAGGCTTGTAGAAGGCAATTGTATGGGTTTCAGATATTATTTCAGAACAACAGATATATATTAGAGGATGATATACAAGGTGTTCTTACGGCCTCTCGAAATGGTGCGGGATGTAGTCATCCCTTATTCTGGGGATGCACATTTGATTACAAACTGCTTTTTTTAGCTTTGTGTCTACTATGCTTAAAGAGATGGTAATATGTACGTTGATCCGATGACAAATAAGGGTGCATATCGGTGTTCAAAAGTGAGTTGACTACATAATTTCCTCATCAATTATGAGAGTTAGCTGCCTAAGCTACCTCTTTTCGATCTCGTTGGTTTAATTCTCTTCGGATTTGTTCTAATTCGCCAAAGAATGCTCCATTCTATAGTGATGTAAGCACGTTAAAAAAAACAATAAAAAATTAAATTCACCTAACCTGCCTACCAAGGTGGAATATGGAGCAATTTTATTATTAATAAGATAAAAAATTTAAATTAATACTAGTGAATGATAAGACGGAAGTTTGTTTTGTTATTAGAAATGATATTTTGTATTAGTTGGGGAAAGTAATATTCCTATAGACTTTGTGTCAATGAAAGAAACTGAGGTATAAGGTTTGTTAAGAGGCTTTTTTTTTGCTGGGTGACAGACATGCTCCCTAGTTAGCGTGTACTGGTGATAAGGGATATTCATGACATACTTATTTTGTTTAAGAGACAAGATAATTATGTTTATTATCCCTTACTTCGCGATGTCCATATGTTGCGGAGCTGTTTTGTGAATCTTTCTGTCCAATATATTTGGAGAGAGGGGAACATATGCGCTAGTCATTTGGCAAGTGAAGATACATGAGTGCATGCGAGAATAATGTAAGAAGATAATTTTTTTCAAAACTTATTAAAGTTTGTGTTAAAAGATATTTCTGGTTTTATGTATGAAAGAATGTAGTCATTGAGAATTTATTTTTAAAAAAAAAATTCTCCAAATTACTCAAATATGCAACAATCAGCTGGTCTAAACAAATTTGAACATAAGAAATTAGGAAAATATCAGTTAACTTGATTAAACCGTCAACAGAGTTGAATGAAAGAAAAAAATTAAAATTTATATAGGAGACACAAACAAAACAAAAGGACTGTTGTTATGATTCTTGCAATAAAGTAGTATAATATATTAATATATATATGTGTGTGAAAAGTAGGGCTTAGGGGCGTCCTATTATTATTATTATTATTATTATTATTATTATTATTATTATTATTTAACGCTGTTTAATAAAAGACTTCAACCTAATGAGCCTTGTTATATACATTTGGATGTTGTCCTATACCTTAAATTATTATTTATACAAGATGAGACTAAAAGAAGGAACCTTCATAGGATTATGTGCATTTATTTCTCCAAAAGAATACTAAATTGTAGGAGCTGATTAGTACATGAAAAGTGAAAAGTGCTCTAGAATTCTATAATACTGCCAGTTCCATAAATTGATTCATGAAAAGACAGTTATGACTATTTTTACGTACGTGACATGAAAATTTAGGAGTTTGCATGTTCAATGCAAAAAGCATTGCATCCAACTGAAAGTCGCACACCCATATTTTATATAATTATGTTTGGGTGTGAGAGGAGGATACAATCATCCTTCCCTCATTTCTCTCTCTCTCTCTCCCCTCCCCTCCCCTCTCCCTCTCCCTCTCGTGTCCCTCGTTTATAGCAGCACTTTCAATAAATCCTAGTTTCAACTTGGGTATAATTTTCATTTTTTTAATTTTTGTATTTGTATGTCCAACATCGGAGCATTCTTTTCCATTGTCATTGATAACAAGATACATCAAAAAGAAAAGAAAAAAATACAATTCCCTAAACTTCGGATTACAGGGAAGAAAGAGATGACCATTTCCTTTGTTTTTTGTGGGCTCTTTTGGACAGCGAGGAAAGATGGATTCTATCCTCTGTGAATGATGTAAACGTGCATTGGTTTATGTTAATCCAAACTCAAGACCTCTATGTGGGAGAAAATAGCTGGAACGCTAAAAATTTTCTCTTTTTTAGACTATGTTATTGGCCTCCGTTGATTCCCTTTGCTCTTTATCAGAAAATGGCTATTTATAGCCATTGGGAGCGTAACCATTCTCGTATCTCCTCTATCAATCTCTTCATAATCAGAGTATCGAATCCTGTGTTACGAGAGAGTGAGAAATTATAATAGATTTTCTTAAAATTTTATCAAAACAATGCAATACACATCACAACGGATCTGGCGTGCATAGAAGCATTGTCTGGTGCTCGCCTGGGAGCTCGTGAACCTAGCACTCGCACGCCCAGGTGGGCGCAGAGAGCTAGCGTTCGCGTGCCCAGGTGGGCGCACTGCCTGGGCTCATGCACACACCTCCGGCGCTCGCTTGGGCATGTGCTCGGTTAGGTTGCTCCCATTTTGGATAGGTTGGGCTAATTTGGCCTAGCGCCTCTTTTTTATTTTCTTGGACTAATTGTTCTAATTTTTCAACGCCTACATAACCCGACCCCTCCCAAAATTTTGAAACTTCAACATAAATTTTAACGAATTTCTAAATACTTTGGATTTAATTGATTTTGGCTGCGTAATCTTCATTGTGTGTTGTGATTTTCATAGTGTATTATGAAACCGTTTTCTGAAGTTGTTATATTCTTGATCATTTAGCTCTTACAGATGAACTGAACCATTTGTAGAGCTTTAAATGGGTCTTGAGCTCTCAAATTCACGTAATATTGACTCAGGATTTGCCCCTGAGCTGAGGATATAACTCAGCTTCACCTCTTGTCTTCTTACACAGGACCATAACCTGCTTTTGTTATTTTTGTTTGGAATTTCAAGATTCCCTGTTGATTGGTTGACAGCTCATACTTTGCAAACGACTTTCAGAAATCGCCATTTTCCAGCAATTTGGTTACTGCAGGTGTACTGTTGAAAGTTGAGAGAGAGAGAGACTGGAGGAGCTTTGGACGAGGAAGGTGAAGGCAAAGATTCGATTACATTGATGAAGGAAGAGATTGAGAGGCTACGAGAGGAGAATAGGAAGCTTAGAGATGAAATAAAGGTGAAGGATGAAGAGAGAAGAATATCAATGAGGAAACTTTATGCAACTGTTCGAGTTATGGAGGAAGAGAACGCTAGTACGAGCAAGTGGATCAACCGATACAAGTTCTTCAGTTTCTTTCAATTGGAGAAGTTGATGGAGGGAGTTTTTTTCATGAAATCCTTTGGCGGACACTTTTAAAGTTTCACTCGATTCAAGGCTTTCATTTCAAGGGTCAGAATGAGTTTTAGTTAGCTCTGGGAATTTGTTTCTCCACAAATTTCCTTCTTTGCTTTCAGACAAATTTGCTCTCGTTTGTATAACTTATATATAGCTGCTTGTTAGGAGCGCATTACTTATAAAAATTATCAAAATATGACAGCATATATTTTTAAGCAAAAGACCATGTAATCCTGAGTTCTTCTCGAAGTTAGACTTGCAAGAATTTTCCAAATATTGTGATCATAGTGTTAATTATTGAAAAGAAAAGGAATGGTTCTTGTAACCTTTACATCAGTTATTAGTCAAAATAATTGAAAGAGCGAGAATGTATTCTTGCATCTGCAGTTGACGGAAGCTATATGCTGTAGTTTTCTACGAATCGATGCAAAGGAGCTGATTGAATTTTCGTAGTTTTAGCCTTAAAATGAGAGGAATTGAAGTTCATGTTAACTGCATTGCTTCTCAAATGAAAAGCAGATACAATCAAATATAGAAATTTACTTGTTTTCTCTCAATGCATTAACAAGTATAAACTAGGAAAATGCACACACTTGACACTTGATACTTGAATCTGCAGTTGATGGAAGTAGAGAAAAATTGGTGGACAGAACTGATTACATCATCATCAACCCTTTTCTATGCCTGTGCGGACGAGAAAAGGGAGCTCTTATTGAACTTTGGACACCGATGAACATAGCAGTGTTTCAAGGAAGGGAAGGCAATAGTACAAGTAGAGACAGAACACAACTGTGGCAAGTCTTCGAGCCAAACACGGTTGAGATTAGCAATTTCCATCAAATTCTCCTGCTCATTTGTCCCACGAGACTCGCTGGAGCCTTGCTCGTCATCAATCAGATGCACCATCTCCGGGCATCTTTTGATCATCAATGCTTCAAGGTAGGGGAGGTGCCGAATCCATGCGACATTTCTCAACTTCACACAAGACCGAATAATCAAGTAACGAATGCTCCGGAGTAGTGATCCAGGCACGGCTCCTGCAAAGCTGATTTTCTGCAATGCAGGCAAGTTTCTTAGCTCCAACTTGTCTAAATTGTCCAGCCCCTCGTCGCACTGGCTACTTGCTGATATCTCCTCAAGGCTGTCACAGTCCTGAATACGCAGCTTGAGAAGGGTACATCTTGTGTTGCCGACCCGAAGTAGAGCCTGCAGTGGAAGAATTCTCGTTCCGAACAAATCTCTAATATTGATCGCCCACAGAGACATGGATGGATTCTTCGAGAGCTGTTCCAAGGTCTCGAATCTCCGTATGTCCAATCCTAATGATGTGATCGTTGAGCATACCAATTCTTCAATACTTGCTTGACCTTCAGTATCCCATCCATCAAATGCAGTATAATCTAACATCAGCAGTTCAAGTTTCCGCAATCTTGATATCAGCCCTCGAGGAATGCTTCTCAGAAATTTCGAGTGATCCAGATACAAGCCCGTCAGTTCTGATAGTTCCCCCAACTCCATGGGTAGTGAACATAAAGAATTTCCACTAAGATCAAGGTGTCGTAAACGGAGCAGCCCACAGATAACTTGAGGAAATTCAGTAATTTCAGTTTGTGACAGGTCAAGAAATGTGAGTGCATGCATGTTCTGGAAGAAACCCTTGGGAAGCACACGAATGCAGGTTCCTCGTAGCCACAAGGACAAAAGGTTGGGGCAATCAGGATGTTGTGGCAGTGCTCCAGACTGTTGACACGTTAAATAAATCACTTCAGCCTCTCTCCTTTCTGTTGCATCTTCTGTTTCCTTCTTTAGCTTAGCTTGATCTATAATCATCCATTTCTTCTTGCAAACTGATACCATCCATAGGGCCATTCCGCGCACAATATCATGCATCCTCAGATAAGCTCCCTCACATTCGCCCTCTTCAAATCTTTGTAATAGGCATGCTCGTTTTAAAATTTGCACGATAGAATAGCCCCGCATGTATCTTTCAGTGTAATCTCCATGGACATCGATTAGATTCATGCCCAACCAACAATTGATGAGGTAAGATTCCATGATTGCAAGATTATCTGGCCATAGGGCACAACATAAGAAGCAGTTCTTGATGGTTTCATCTGGCAGACGGTCATAACTGATTTTCAAGAGGGGAAAAGGATCAGTTCCTTCTTTTCTCCATATCTCCTGAATTCCAATCTTGTTTAAGGAAGTAATGGCATCCTTCCATTCTTGCCAAGTCTTATTAGCCGACATGGTCTGAGCAATGACAACCAGTGCAAGCGGCAAGCCGCCGCATTTATCAGCTACTTTTTCTGCACGAATGCTAACCCTCTTGTCAGAATATATTATAGATCTCGTGCCCTCACCAACACTATCTAGAAACAATTTCCAGGCTTCTTCACGTTGCAAACATTCCAATTCAATCACCCTGCATCTGAACTCAGAGTTTGGGCCTGCCTTCATCTGTTCGCACACTGTCAGGGAACGAGTTGTAAACACCACCTTGCTCTTGTGTAAGTCACTTGGACGTGGTATTCCTAACTTTGCAAGCTCAAAAGGCTCCCATAAGTCATCCAACAAGAGGAGGAACTTTTTGGTCCTCAAGTGGTGGCAGAGAGCATCAGCCTGTGAATCAAAAGTTAATGTAGCCTCAAGAGCCAATCCGACTCTTTCTGCTATATCCTTCTGAAGCTTGTCAAGGTTGAATTCCTGAGAGACGACAACCCAGACCACGTAGTCGAATCCGGCTGCTGGCACAGAAAGATGATCGTTGATCCTTTGTAGGAGGGTGGTCTTACCCACCCCTCCCATTCCCCATATCCCCATCATCCCCACCATATCATTTCGTAGGAACTCACAGGCTGTCCTGAAGCGTTGTGCTGTCGACGACGGCATGTCATTGGGCAAGCTGAACATCTTTCGGATAGCCGGAGTCGATCTGTTCACGAGGACATCAAAATCTTGTTGTTCGTTTATGAGGACCTCCATCTCGTGAACCGCCTCAGCTGCCTGCTTTGCGACTCTGTATCTTGTCCAGCAGTCAATTGCATACATGTTATCGTAGTCTTCCTCGATCTTTCCCAGCAAGTCTTCCATGGCTTGGACTTTCTTCATCCACACATTCACCTGTTCCCCAGACATTGCTTCAGCTGATTCTTTTGCTTGCTTCAGTTTGTCAGCTGTCTCCTTAAGATCCCTCATGTTTGCTCCCGCACGGAAGAGATAACCAGATTTATGGAGTATGGGAGCGAGGACGGAGTTGATGACTGTTGGATAATCTTGTTGCATTGCCTCAGCATTTTTAGATAAGAAGACTAGTAATCCGATTAGTTTTGAATTAGTCAAGATTAGTTCAGTTTGTTATTGTTATTAGTAATCCGATTAGTTTTGAATTAGTCAAGATTAGTTCAGTTTGTTATTGTTATTAGTAATCCGATTGGATTGGTTTGTTTTGTACTCCCTATATATATAGATGAAATAATCAAGAGGAAGAGCAAAGCCCTCTTCTAAAGAAAATCTTCTTCTTCTATTGCTGCTTTATCCTCTCTCAACATTTGGTATCAGAGCTCGTGTTGTATGCCAAAGATCATGCCGCGAAGCATCATCACCAGCGGAGTTGACGGGGCTGCCTCGGGTGCGCTGGCGAAGGAAAGCACTGGCGTCTCCCTCCACTACCCGATGCTGACGAATTCAAACTACGCAACTTGGGCTATCAAGATGCGCGTATACCTACAAGCATAAGGTGTGTGGGATGCCATCCAGCCTGGGACCGATGTGGAGACAAGGAAGGACAAGATGGCACTCGCCGCCATCTATGAAGCTATCCCCGAGGAAAACCTTCTTCTCATAGCAGAGAAGGAGACGGCTAAGGAGGCTTGGGAGACGCTCAAGACAAAGTACGTGGGTGCTGATCGAGTAAAGCAGGCGAAGCTCCAAACTCTAAGGAGTGAGTTTGAAACCCTCCGCATGAAAGAAGCAGAGACGATAGATGACTTCGCCGGAAGGCTGACAGCCATAGTCAGCAAGACCGCCGGCCTCGGCGGCAAGATCGAAGAAAGCACCGCCGTCAGGAAGTTCTTGGTTGCCGTCCCCAACAAATTCCTACCCATTGTCACATCGATCGAGCAGTTTGCCGATTTGACGACGATGACATTGGAGGAGGCGATTGGTCGCCTCAAGACTTTCGAGGAAAGGATTCGCGGTGCCGATGGTAAGGACGATGAACATCTTCTACTCACGAAAGCAGAGTGGAAGGCTCGCTGGAAGCAGTCCGGTGAGGGTTCATCATCGAACGCGTCAAAGGGGCACGACAAAGGAGCCGGGCGCGGCCAGGGGCGCAGCCAGGGGCGCGGTTCTGGACGCGGCCGCAGCACTGGGCCTGGAGAGGAGAACCGTAATGAAGAGCAAGGTGAGGAGAAGAAGAAGTTCGACCGGAAGAAGGTCAAGTGCTTCAATTGCGGCATTCTCGGGCACTACGCAAGAGAGTGCCGCAAGCCGCGGCAAGAGCGCAAGGAGCAGGTGAATCTTACACAGGCTCAGGACGATGAGCCCACGCTGCTAATGACGCAGGTCTACGCGTTCACGGAAGCCCCGACCGTTGACATCATGCTCAACGAGGTTCACGCGCAAGTGCACCTTGGCCGGGAGAAAGAGTACCACGACGACATCTGGTACTTGGACACGGGGGCTAGCAACCACATGTCTGGGTGCAAAGCGAGCTTTGCTGAGCTGGACTCCAATATAAAGGGCTCGGTGAAGTTTGGAGATGGCTCCGTCATCGACATTTGTGGACAGGGAACGGTGTTTTTCACTTGTCACAATGGCGAGCACCGTGCGCTGACGGACGTCTACTACATCCCAAGGCTCCGCAGCAACATAGTGAGTCTTGGGCAGCTCGACGAACAAGGCTACCAGACGCTCATCGAGGACGGTATGCTGTGGATCCGCGATCGGCAACGACAGCTACTTGCCAAGGTAAAAAGGACCAAGAACCGCTTGTATGTACTTAACCTTGATTTATCACAGCCTGTGTGCTTGGCGGCAAGGTGCAGTGAAGATGCGTGGCGGTGGCACGCGCGCTACGGACACCTGAATTTTCAGTCCCTCCGTAGGCTGGCGCAACATGGCATGGTTCGTGGGCTGCCACTGATTGATCAGGTGGACCAAATCTGTGACGGCTGCCTTGTGGGCAAGCAACGGCGGACCCCGTTCCCGAAGGAGGCGAACTATCGCGCAGAGAACGTGCTGGACCTGGTACATATCGACTTGTGCGGGCCTATCACGCCGACCACACCAGGAGGCAAGAAGTATTTCCTACTCTTGGTGGATGATTTCAGCCGCTACATGTGGCTGACACTCTTGGAGTCAAAGGACAAGGCAGCGGCAACCATCAAGCAATTCCAGGCGGGAGTTGAGCTGGAAGCTGGCCGCAAGTTGAGGGCCCTCCGCACCGATCGTGGCGGCGAGTTCACGTCCGCGGAGTTCAGCAATTACTGCGCAGACCGTGGCATCAAGTGCTTCCTCACAGCGCCATACTCGCCACAGCAGAACGGCGTCGTTGAGCGGAGAAATCAGACAGTGGTCGCAATGGCCAGGAGCCTGCTCAAGTCCAAAGGGATGCCAGGAAGGTTTTGGGGTGAGGCTGTCACAACGGCAGTACATATCCTCAACCGCGCGCCAACCCGCAGTGTCGACGGCAAGACGCCTTACGAGGCGTGGTACGGGAGACGTCCGAACGTACACTACTTTCGTACATTTGGGTGTGTTGGACATGTGAAGGTTGTGAAGCCAAACGTAAAGAAGCTGGACGACAGAAGCACGCCCATGGTGCTTATTGGCTACGAGTCCGGCTCCAAAGCCTATCGGATGTATGATCCAGTCGGCAGAAGGGTACATGTGACCCGGGACGTCGTGTTCGACGAGGAGGCAAAATGGGAGTGGGGTGCGTCAGGGGGTGACGAAGAGAGAACTGCTCATGGTGAGTTATTCACCATAGAGTATACTACCCGTTCTGTCACAGATGATGGTCGTGACGATATGCCGGCACATGGGAGTGGCAAAGCGTCGGTACCAGCTTTGCCGAGTCGCGCACCTGACAACGGGCCGCTGACCTTCTCTCCAAGCATGCCCACACCGTTGACAACCCCAGCCGCACCCGATAGCGTGGAATTTGCAACCCCGCCAAGCAATGCTTCGCCCACCTCGGACGGTGCAGTGCCTCGGTACCGCACATTGACGAACATCTACCGGAACACATTCGAGGATGAGCACGAGTACAGCGGGCTGTGTCTCATGGCGGCCGAAGAACCTGGGAATTTTGTAGAAGCCTCAAAGCACAAGTGCTGGCAGCAGGCGATGCAAGAGGAGATAAAATCTATCGAGGAAAATGAGACTTGGCACCTCACCGATCTGCCGAGCGGGTGTCGACCCATAGGCCTGAAATGGGTCTACAAGATCAAGAAGGACTCGCATGGTGCTGTGGTGAAGCACAAGGCACGGCTCGTCGCCAAAGGGTACGTGCAACGGCAGGGTGTGGATTTTGAGGAAGTGTTTGCTCCGGTTGCTCGTCTCGAAACGGTGCGGTTGCTCATAGCATTGGCAGCACATGAAGGTTGGGAAGTACATCACATGGATGTCAAATCGGCATTTCTCAACGGTGATCTTGAAGAGGAGGTCTACGTAACCCAGCCGCCCGGTTTCGTGGATGAGGACAATGAGCAGAAGGTGTTGAAGCTCAAGAAAGCACTCTATGGCCTGCGCCAAGCGCCTAGAGCATGGAACTCGAAGCTTGACAGCAAGCTTATGTCACTCGGTTTTAAGAAGTGTCCATCGGAGTATGCTGTGTACAAAAGAGGTATTGGCTCATTAAGTTTGCTTGTGGGTGTGTACGTTGATGATCTTATTATCACAGGACCACATCCGCAAGAAATCAGCAGGTTCAAGGAGGAGATGAAGAAATTGTTCAGCATGAGCGACCTGGGTTTATTGAGCTACTACCTGGGCATAGAGGTGCAACAGACCGGCGATGGTATCACTCTGAACCAGTCGGCCTATGCACTAAAGATCCTGGAGAAGTGTGGCATGGACGGCTGCAACCCGTGCCAAGTTCCCATGGAAACAAGGCTCAAGTTGAGCAAGAAGAGCACCAGTCCTCCTACTGATGCCACGTTCTATAGAAGTGTCGTGGGGAGCCTGAGATACCTGGTGCATACGCGACCGGACATTGCCTACTCGGTAGGGTACGTAAGTCGTTTTATGGAGGCTCCAACCACTGAGCACCTAGCAGCCGTGAAACATGTTCTGCGGTACATCTGTGGTACTCACAATATGGGCTGCTACTATGAAAGGAGGAGAAAAGAAGGGCTACATTTGATCGGGTATAGCGACAGCGACATGGCAGGAGATGTAGATGACCGCAAAAGCACAACGGGTGTGCTATATCTGCTCGAGAAGAGCCTTATCAGCTGGCAATCTCAGAAGCAGAAGGTGGTGGCACTGTCGTCTTGCGAGGCAGAGTACATTGCTGCCACAACGGCGGCATGCCAAGGAATTTGGCTAGGGCGCCTATTTGGTGATTTAACAAAGAAGGAGCCCAGCAGCGTCACACTCAGAGTAGACAACAAATCAGCTATATCCTTGTGCAAGAACCCTGTTTTCCATGATCGAAGCAAGCACATCGATACCCGCTATCATTTTATTAGGGAGTGTGTTGAAGGTGGAAAGATTGCGGTTGAGTACATTAGCTCGAATGATCAGCTAGCCGACATCCTAACGAAGCCTCTCGGACGCATCAAGTTCCTGGAGATGCGCAAGAAGATTGGGTTGATTGAGGTCAAGAAAGTACAACAAGATTAGGGAGTAATTGTTGGATAATCTTGTTGCATTGCCTCAGCGTTTTTAGATAAGAAGACTAGTAATCCGATTAGTTTTGAATTAGTCAAGATTAGTTCAGTTTGTTATTGTTATTAGTAATCCGATTAGTTTTGAATTAGTCAAGATTAGTTCAGTTTGTTATTGTTATTAGTAATCCGATTGGATTGGTTTGTTTTGTACTCCCTATATATATAGATGAAATAATCAAGAGGAAGAGCAAAGCCCTCTTCTAAAGAAAATCTTCTTTTTCTATTGCTGCTTTATTCTCTCTCAACAATGACGACGTGAATGAAGAAGTTAATAATGCATTTTAAGAAGTTGAAGATGCGAGGGACGGTATAAATGGCGACTGCCCCGATGAAAGGGGGAGGACCTTGTTGATGATGAAATCCATGACTTTGGAGTCGATGGGAGGGATTACCTTGTTTATGATGAAATCCATGACTGCAAGGAGATGTCAGTAGATTAACGTCCAGTGGTAAGTAATATTCCAAGTAAACATACTAGTAAAGGGCATGCAGTTCCACATACATGTTGTTTCTTATGTGATGGTTGAATGTTAGAACTCATAATTAAGCAACTTGAAGGAAAAAATAAATAAATTTCATTAAAAAATAAATATGATACTTTCAATGAAATAAAATGAGAAAGTTCTGGGCATGCGCGCAATCCAAGACGCGCGCACCGGGTGTGGGCTGCTCGGGGCATGTGCGAACTTGCTTGCGCGCGCTTCCTTGGAAGCACGCGCGCACCCGGGCATGCACTACCCTAGGCACATGCTGCCATGGGCACGCGCTTCTTAGGACTCTGTCGAATTCTAGATTCTGACCGCATCCGACCGACTTGAAGCCGGTCGGAGTTCGGCCGGATTCCGTCGAGCAGGGCGGTCGGAGCTTCGCCTCCTCTTCCTAGTCGGAATCGTCCGATCTTTTCCAGATTCGACCGATTGTTCATACCTAGTTTTTAGTCTGGGTTTTGAGCCTAATAACTCCAAATCCCAATGTTAGGTTTAGCTCATCCTAAAAATGTATTGTATGATTTTTTTTATTTTTTATTTTTTATTTTTTGTTTTGTTTAGGATGATGCCCTAGGTTTATTATATAGAATAGCTGGTGTATTCTGATGGATTATTAGGGGAAAAAAAATGGTATTACCAAAATACTTTGTACATAAAATAATAATACAAGATTGGTATAGCCTAAAGGTCTCTTATGAGAGGTTGACGATACAAAGCAAAAGTTATATTGTATAACTATTCAAGATCATAACAAATTCAGGTTGTTACGCATGATCAACTATCAAGGAGTTTGAACACCACATATGCAAAATGCATATCGAGAAAACAAGTAGTTTTTGCGATCGTTTATATGATTTAACATAATAAGAAAATCTATTGTCTGGATTTGAGAGTTTCCTTCCCCATTATGGTGGAATTAGTTTTTCTTCATGTTGGAGTGATTATATAATTTTATGGAAAAATTCTCCGAAAAGATACTAATAAGCAAATTATAAAAGGTGTGTATTAGTTTTTTTTTTTTTTTGGCTAGTCAAACTCACATATATATTTTTGACAATACTATCTAAATTGAGCCCCTACCGTGAGTCAAACTTAGAATCTCTCGCAAATTGGAGAAAAATGATGTCACTTGAGCCAAAGTTCATTGGTAAAAGGTGTGTATTAGTTAATAACATGTCCATGAGGTCTTTAAGTTGTAACTTTTTGCCCGAGGTTTTTAGTTATTTTTAAAAGTTCATTTGGAACTTTCCCAGATTTTAAAAAAGAAACATCATTTTTTTCTCATATAGCATTCTATAATTGAAATTAATTGTAAAGTTTTCCACGTTGGCAAGTAAGCTAAAGCCAAAAAATTTTAAAATTAAAATAAATAATGGACATGACAGCACTACTAGTGGTTTAAGTTTAACTTTAACGGCTCTATCCAGCATAATATGATTGGTGTTGGATTTGTAGTTAGAAATAATATTGATACTCTGATTGGTGCTGGTTGCATCCCAATTGCTAATCTTTTTGTAACTGAAACTGAAATCAGAGGCTTGTAGAAGGCACTTGTATGGGTTTTAGATATTATTCCAGAACAATGGATTATATTAGAGGATAATGTACAAAGTGTTCTTACGGCCTCGCGGAATGGTGGGGGAGGTTATCATCCCTTATTCTACGGATGCACATTTGATTACTAATTTTCAGTTTTGTGTTCAACATGCTTGGAGAGATGCTAATATGTGCATCAATCAATCGTTTGACAAATAAGGGTGCATATCAGGGTTCAAAAGTTGTTTGGCTAGATAATTTCCTCATCAACTATGGAAGTTAGCGGCAAAGGATTGAGCTACCTCTTTTCGATCTCCTTGGTTTAAGTCTCTTCGGATTTGTTCGTGCTCTTCTAATTCGCTAATTCGCTAAAGAATGGTCCATTCTATAGAGATGTAAGTACGTTAAAAAAAAGGGAAAAAAAAAACAATAAAGAACCAAATTCACCTAACCTGCCCACCAAATTGGAATATGAAGCAATTTTATTATTAATAAGATGAAGAATCTAAATTAATACTAATGATTTTTTTTAGTATTAAGGCCAATTTCATCTGATGGTAAGTAATTTTCTTTTTCATAGATTCGGTGGGACCCCTCTCCCAAAAGATTGTTAAGGTAATTTTTGATGGTTCGGTACGAATGATAAGACGGAAGTTTGTTTTGTTATTAAAAATAATATTTTGTATTGGTTGGGGAAAATAGTGTTTCTGTAGACTTTGTGTTATCACAATGTCAGTGATAGAAACTAAGGTACGAGGTTTATTAGAGGCTTTTTTTTTTTTTTCTGTGCGACAGATATGCTCCCTGGTTAGCATCTAGTGGTGATAGAGGATACTTATAGCATACTATTTTGTTTGAGAGACATGATAACTATGTTTATTGCCCCATACTTCGAGATGTCCGTATGTTACGGAACTATTTTACAAATCTTTCTGTCCAATATATTTGGAAGGAGCGAAATATGTGCGCTGGTCATATGACAAGTGAAGATACATGAGTGGATACAAGAATAATATAAGAAAATAATTTTCCTCAAAACTTATTAGAGTTTGTGTTAACAAATATTTTTGGTTTTATGTATGAAAGAATGTATTCATTGAGAATTTATCTTTAAAAAAATTTCTTCAAATTACTCAAATATGCAACGATCAACTGGTCTAAACAAATTTGGACAAAAGAAATTAGGAAGGTGTCAGCTAACTTGATTAAACTGTCTACAGAGTTGAATAAAAAAAATAAAATAAAATTTATATAGGAGACACGAACAAAACAACAAGACTGTTGTTATGATTCTCGCAATAAAGTAGTATAATATAAATATATATATATATATATATATATATATATATATATATATATATATATATATATATATATATTAAGGAGTAGGTCGTGATATTATTATTATTATTATTTAACGATGTTTAATACTAGAGACTTTGACCTAATGAGCCTTGTTATATATATTTGGATGTTGTCCTATACATCAAATTAATATTTGTATAAGACGAGACTAAAAAGAAGGAACCTTCTTAGAATCTTGTGCATCTATCCTCCAAAAGTATACTAAATTGTAGGGGCTAACATGGAAAAGAGAATGGAAAGTGAAAAGTGCATCAGAATTTCACAATTTCACGATTCAGTAAGTTATATAAATTGGTTCATGAAATGATCGTATTAAAATATGATATATTTGTCTACGTGACATGAAAATTTAGAAACTTGTTAATTCAATGCAAAAAGTGCAAAATCCGACTAAAAGTTGCACACCCATATTTATTATTATTATTTTTGGGCGCGTAAGAGGAATATTGTCACCCTCCCCTCTTCTCTCTCTCTCTCTCACTCTCACTTCTTCAGTTGGGACTGGTTCGACTTCTTCGCCCTCTAAATCTGAGTTTAAAATCCAAGAAATTAAACCTAGCAAGTAATATTTTAAGGAGAGAAAATGTGTACTATCATAATACATGAGTATCAGTATACGTGGGCATATTTATGTCAGTGTTATTCGTGAACATATAAATTAAACATGTAAATAAGTATAAATAAATGCATAAATGAATAAATAAACGTGACAACAATTACACTATGTATTTTAATCATGTATTATATTGGTCTCCGTCATTATCCAAATTAATTGTAGAAACTATATTAATTGATAAAATAACGCTATTCACCGTTGTTATTTGAGTGCCCGTACAGACCCAGGTCCCTGCCTCAATGCCATGGCACTAAACCATGACATGCCACTAAATATTCAATTCATACCTCGTACTGTATTATAATAACGAATATACCGCACTGGATACTAACAATCAATAGGTGATCCAGTATTACTCAAGCCGCTGCAGTAAACATTTCGGCCCTAATATTGTAATAATCCTTATACGACATAACTCTTATCTATCGTATAGTTCTCCCCACCCGAAGTTCATAATACATTATACACATGACTTAAAACAAAACATTATGTCATGATTAATTTTATATTTATTTATTCATGGTTTATTTGGAAAAAAAGGGCAATTCATGTAATAATACTGCATAATTTCTAAGCCCAAAACTTATGGATTTATTCCATTTCTAAACCTTATATATATATATATATATATATATATATATATATATATATATATATATATTTGATCAATTCCCAATTCAAGTTAAAGTCCCTTAATTATCATTTATTTATTTATTTTTATCTAGTCCAAATCCACTATAGTCCAAACAAATTTCCTACAAAAGGCCCACTACAGACTTATTTTCACTGGCCCACTGCAGATATTATTTTTTTCACTGGCCCACAGCAGCCCATTACAGATTTCTTAAACACATTTTCTTCAGCCAATAACAGCCCCTCTACATGGTCCACTGTCTACGGCCCATTACATAAAACATTTCTATTCTCTCTCTCTTTTTTTCAGTCCATTTTTTTGTGTTATTTTATTTTACGTTACTTTTACCTATTTACAAAATTACTGCAAGAAAACTTGTAGTACACAATATAGACATAATTATGAACATGATCACCCTCTTATATCAGAATCACCTCCAACTAGCTAAGTGGCTATATAAAAAAAGGGTTAATTACAGCCAGACCCCCTGTAGTATTGGGGTGTTGTAACTTAACACCTCTGAAGTTTGAAACTCTCAAAAAACCTCTGAACTTAGTTATTTCCACTCTCCTTTTTTTACTAAAGTGCACCCTTATCCCTCAAATTCTTATTCTACTATCATCACTCTCTTTAACCATCACATTTCCTCTCCTTTTTTATTAAAGGGTAGAATAAGAATTTGAGAGATAAGAGTGTACTTTAGTAAAAAAAAGAGAATGAAAATAATCAAGTTTAGGGAATTTTTTGAGAGTTTCAAACTTCAGGGGTGTTAAGTTACACATCTCCAATACAACAGGGGGTCTAACTGTAATTAACCCTAAAAAAGTAAAATCTTTAATTCGAATCCAAACTTAATTTAACAAAGTAACCAATAAATAATTATTTCTACAGCAAATATAATCAACATAAAAATTATATAATTAAAAAATTATCAATCGATGCGTACTAGAAGAAGATGAGGAGTGTGTTACTTACTTTTCTTGAATTCAATTCCTCGATTTGATTTTGCTATCTTCACTGCTGCTCGCTATTGCGTGCTGTGTGATTGTGATTAGAAGGAAAGGTGTGGAAGGAACATTGCTATGGGTTTTAAATGAAATGAATGAGAGAGATATTTATTTTGCAAGTTGCAATTATGTAATAATCTAAATAAACTATAAAAGCTCTCCCAAGAGAAGCCACGAGAGTCTCCCCATGCCACCTCCATTATTGTGCTAACACATTATATCGCCCATTCAGTGATAATGATAAGGTTTGGTTATTATTTTATTATTTACTGGAAAAAAGTTGCTTTCTTTTTTGCAATAGTGCGCCACGCCACGGATGAATGTAAATATGACCCCGTGAAAAGAGATAGTAGTTATGATCATTAGGGATACCGGAAAAAGATTTCTGAGTTGGCAAGATGCAATCATTCATAATAGCATTCGGACTCATGTGCCTTCCATAAGGGGAGTTCCCTTGCTCCTGTTGCGCCTCAATCTACTGTATGGATTCATCCACTGCTACTTTAAATAGAAGTGGGTCCGAGCTCCTGTAAACGTTTTCCAAATACTACCAAATTTATGTAGGAAACGAAAGGAACACTGGAAAATTATCCGCTTGTCATTTCGATACCCGAAATAAAAGAGCTAAAATTCCAAAATAATTAGAAGAATAATTTAATATCATTAAGTTAGCAAATTTGGAAATATTTTTTGAGCTCGCAAGGAAAAATTCTAAAAATCATAAATATAACGAAAACCGAATATCATTTGAAGTTGCAAATTTAAAGTTACGTCTACCGAAAATTATTTCAGTGTCCAAAATTGACTTTGATAGTCTTATTTGGTACGATCGAATTCAAAAAAGAGGCACTGGTACTACAAATTTTGAGATATTACAGAGAGTTTTTGAAAATTAATTTGTAAAATATATACTCTGAATTGATGGAACTATCCCTCTGATTGGGCGTCCAATCACAGACTAAGCCCAACTATTAAGTGCATGTTGTCACTGGGTAGAAGTTTTGGGCTAGAAGCAATACAAATGGGCCGGAAAAATGGCCCATATCAAAAACAGATAATCAAATTAAAAAAAAAAAAAAAAAAACTTCCATCTCTTCTCTGGGAATGCGCCCCTATCTTCTTCTCGGTGAGTTCTTAGTGAGCTCAATGAGAACTTGAGACACAGCATTTTTCTTAGTGAGAGCATCCTTTTGCGAAATTGTCCTTTCACTTCGTTACACTGCACCGGCAGCAGCTGCAGCGACTGAGACAGTGAGACTCACTAAGGGAAAAAAAAAAAAAAAAAAAAAAAAAAATCAAGCGTTCACTAAGAAAAAAAAAAAAAAAAAAAAAAAAAGTTTTTTTTAAGCAACGGGCTCACTGAGAAAAAAATGGGTGCAATAAGAATTTCCCTTCCAACCGTTGGGGCTCTCTCCCCCCATTTCCTCTCTCCCATCAACCCACACGTATCACCCAAAAATCATGAATAACTCAAACAAAATCTCACAAATCCCAACGAAATTTGTCTCAAGATAATGCCAAGATCGAGGATGGACCGGCCGTCGGGGAGCCCGGTGCTGGCCCGGCAGAAGAGCAACAACTCAGCCGTCGCTGGGGCCTACGACGCCTCCCCTACGATGTCCCCCATGAACCGCCACGTCCGCTCGGGCTCCGCCGGGGTCGGAAACTTCCGACGGGCCCAGAACAACGCGGCCAGGGCTGCGGCCCAGCGGCTGGCGAGGGTCATGGCCCAGTCTACGATAGCGATGAGGACGGCGAGAGCGAGCCCATGCCCCCCATCGAGCTCTCCAAGCCCCGCCGGGCCAATCGTTCCTCATCCCCCGCGGTACGAACGACTCAAAGAGATTTTTTTTTTTGGGTGGAAGATTTAATAACCTGAAATGAGAGATAAGAGCAAACAAGAAAAAAGTTAGTTTTTTTTTTTTTTTTTTTTTTCTGTTTAATTTTTGTGTTCCGGTGATTTGAATGCTAGAGGAAAGAGGGGAAAGATTAAAAATGAATCACTTGTAGAAAGACGAAATTTTTATCGATTTAGGACACTTTTTGGACTCTCTAATAGTTCTTTAAATGAATAAAAATATGATTATGACAGAGTCTTGGTTGTGGTGTTAGTGCTTTTGTGTGAATGCCCTAAGAGCATAATGTATCGGGTATTATATATATCTAAACAGACGTATTTTATGTGAAATAAGGTGTGTCTCGGCACCATCTATGTGGAAATTATGGAACTTTACTCTTATGGGGAGCTAGATATTTTATATTTACGCCATTAGAAAAGGAAGAAGTTTCCTAAGTGTGCAATACTGCTGGAGAAGAAAACCTCAGCCATGAGGAGCCTATTCCTGGTTTCAAGCCAAACCGAAATTGTAACCTTTATATTGTAATGTGGCTGATGCTTTTTGACACTTGTGGACACTCCATTATCACAAACATGCGAAAGTCATGAAAGTATGAAATTATTAGTTTTTGGTTACAATGCTAATGGTTCTGTGTGCAAGTCTATCTTGAATTATGGGATAACTTGGTAACGAGTATTGCTAGTAGATATATGTATGTCATGGTGTTACCAGATTCATTTCGTGGGTACACTAAGGGAATGCAGGATCCTACTTTGAGTAGTGTGCAATCAGTAGGAAGTAGGTTTAACCGATGGTTGGAATTTTGGGTTATGGTATATATCTGGGAGTATATCTAGAGTTGTTTCAATAAATATACGTGTATTATCGTAGACGTAAGCAAATAAAAGACATACTTTTCTTTTCATCGTGTAAGTCTTAAAATATGCAGATAATATATTAAGAAAAGGCATCGCTAGTGCTAAATACATTGAAAAAAGTTCAATGAATCAATTGGTTATTAATTTCTCTTCTTATATTTCTTGGGTCGCCAATTATGGGGATAGAGATAGGGAATGCATCACGAATTGGTACAACAAAAAGTGGATAGCATGCAGAATGAATTAGGTAACAACGATACATGTTTAAATGTACATTTGCAGGTGCATTATAAATCGATGTTGTTTGCGTCGGATTTTGCAAACTGCCTAGATTGGAAGGTTCTAGAGCTTGGATACTTGATATAAAAAAGGTTAAAAAAATCAGCTAATTCCCCCTTCGGTCTCAGCTCCTTTCCTTTCTCTCTACATAGGCTGTTCCACTATTTGTGGTCACCCGGTATCCTCATCACTTGCCTCTTGTCTCAGCTATGTGGTTTGGACATTAGCATTTAAGTGCTTTCAGGATTGCATGTGCAGATGAGTTATACCACAATTTAGACTTTAAGTACATGTTATGATATAAACCATGTAAAATTGATCTGATAGTGCTAGCATTTTTGAGATTCTTGATATGATAATTCCAATATTGCAGATCTCGATGTCATAATCCAGTCTCCGGGATAGATACAGATTCTGAGGTTTTAAACCTTGCTTAATTCCCATAATGTGCTTTTTAGTTATGCTTGTCGGTTTAGGGTTTGGTTTCAACTTGATTGTTACGTAACATTTTTTGTTGTTGTAATGACTAATGCTCTATTGGCACGGGGCTATAAAGAGACGTCATTCTTAAAAGATAAGTATAGTAAAGATGCGCGTGTTTTGTTAGATGTGTGGCAACACTAGAAAAGATAAAATGATAAATGAGACTATTCTTGCTAAGATAGGCGTAGCTTCATAGAACAAAAGATGCGAGAAAATCACTTACGATGATTTGGTTATATACGACGTAGTTCTACGAATGCACCACTTCGATGAGTGAAGTTTATTAATGTATTACAAGTTAAAAGAGCGAAGAAATGATCGAAGAAAACATGGACATAGATGATAAAAGAAGTGGATGCTAAAGGTATAAATGAAGACATATTGCTTTATAGGAATGAGTAGAGAAGAATCATCCATATAAGCTATCTGATATGATTCTCGTTTGATTCATATAGCCTACCCCAAGTACTTACGATGAAAGGTGTAGTAGTAGTTGTTGTTGACTAATGCTCTATTCCAATTTCCAAGCTTCAGACTCTTTGATAACCCTTTTTTGTTACTTGAATCTATGACAATTTATCAATCATTCAATTACTATTGTCCAGGAGGTTTCCAATTAATAATATCTATGGAACTGATATTGAGGCTTCTCTTTTCAGCACCCTCTCGTTCTAAGAATGTCCAAGCATTTCCACACAAAGGGATATGTGCTTAAGCAAGCCCTGAAGCCTTGATTTTCGTTGGATGAACATCAGTTCTTTTTCTTGTGTGATATTAAATGTTGAGTATTTGTTAAAGGTCATATCAATCCTTCATTTGTTTACGTGCATTCTTGGCCATTGAGCAACAGTTCCATCACCTTGAGCATCTTTCATTCGTCATAGTCTTTTGCTCGTTTTCCACCTGTTGACGACACTTGGATGTGCAGAGCAGCCATTCTGTCTGACAACATAACTATTCTAGTTAGTCATCTGTTCTGTGGATGATTTGGGATAATGTCTTAATTTGGCTATTTTAGTTTATAGACAGTTTGACACAGGACGGAGGCGAAATTAGGGTTAGGATTTTGAAATTATGGTTTTTTTGGAGGGATTAAGGAAGAAATGATAAATTGGGGAAAACTTTTGAGATTTGGGAATCCACCCAGGCCCACGCCCACTCTTCACGAATCCACGAGGAAAGATTTTGATTTAGGGAATTCTACGCTAAAGATTTATCAAGAATTTTCTCAAAATATCATTCATCTTTCAATACTTCATACAACCCCTATATATAGGGAAACCCTAACAAACAGAATCCTAATAAAATCCAAACTCCTAATCAAATCAAATATTCTAATAAAATCTAAATCCTAATCAAATCAAATCAAATCTATTTCCAAATTAAATCCTGATCTCCATCAATTCTCTCCGGCTTCAAAATATGAACTTTTGGTGAATGACGAAAATGATAATTGTCAAGCAAATCCGGGTCGAGCTGCTGGACTTCTTCGGTGTGCAACCAAGTACAATCTGAACCTGGACGTCCACGCCATCGCACCAAATAACACTGATATCCAACATCAGCAATCGAAACAATCTCATTATCCAATATGTCTTCAATCTGATCTATATGATGCGTGCGTGGAGTAGGAGGAGGCGGTGTATGGATGAAAAAATATCGATATCCTGGCGAAGCAGATGATGATAGATCTGGAATAACTGCTAGATCGGCAAATGGAGCACAGTATGGAGTCAGGTCCTCAACGTTAAAAACTGGATTGATCCCGAGATTGTGGGGGATCGCAAGCTCATAAGCATTAAAATCAATCATCTTTAGAACTCGGTAAAGACCCATACGTTGAGCATGAAGCTTCTTCAAGGTTCCTGGCGGAAACCTCTCTGGACGCACTCTAACCATCACCTCATCATCAACTGCAAATTTCTGCAATTTTTTGTGCGAGTCTGCTGCAGACTTATAATTATTATTACTAATTGCTATTTGCCGACGAATATGATTATGCAAATAATGCAAATGCTGTGTAAAAAACTCGGCTGCAGACTTATAATTATTATTACTAATTGCTATTTGCCGACGAATATGATCATGCAAATAATGCAATTGCTATTTGCCGACGAATATGATCATGCAAATAATGCAAATGCTGTGTAAAAAACTCGGCTGCAGACTTATAATTATTATTACTAATTGCTATTTGCCGACGAATATGATCATGCAAATAATACAAATGCTGTGTAAAAGACTTGACTGAGGCGCTAGACCTATCACCTATGGGGAGGGGAAGAAGGTCTATATGTTTTCTAGGTTTATAACTTGTAAGTATCTCAAATGGACTCATCCCAGTAGACCTATTGACTGAACTATTATATGCAAACTTCGCTATAGGCAAAATAAGATCCCACGTGGTTAAATGGTCGTCCACTAAATATCGAAGTAAGTCACCTAAGTTACGATTGACAATCTCTGCCTGACCATCTGTCTGTGGATGATAAGTAGTGGAGAACTTAAGTGTGGTACTCATTTTCTTCTAAAGAGTTCGCCAAAAATAACTTATAAACTGAATATCTCCATCAGAAACAATTGACTTAGGAAGGCCATGCAAACGAACATCTCTTTACAGAACAAGTATGCAATATGTGAGACAGCGGAAGTTTTATGGCAAGGAATAAAATATGCCATTGTGGAAAATCTATCCACCACGACTAATATTGCATCATGCTTCCTAAGTGTGTAAGGGAGTCCTAAAATGAAATCCATGCTAAGATGCTCCCAAGGTGCAAAGGGTATGGGTAATAGTATGTAGAGTCCTATATTCTGCTTCCTACTCTTAGTTACGTGACAAACTCGACAATGCGGCATAACTCGTACAATATCACGTTTAATACTTGGCCAATAAAATTGATCTTCTACAAAAATGATAGTTTTATTTCGACCGAAATGACCAGCGATTCCTCTTGCATGCATTTTCCAAATCAGATGATCACGCAATGAAGTATTGGGAATACATAGACGGGTACCTCGAAATAAAAAACTATCAACAACGGTGAAGGCATTTACTATAGTAGGAGGATCATGTATTAGAGATGAATAGATCTCACCAAACTCCCAACAAGTAGGATATTCTTGAATGATATGCTCAAATCCGATAACTTTTGCACTCATCGTCTGTAAATTGCAAAGTTTCCTACTTAATGCATCAACGGATTTATTTTCAGTTCCTGCACAGTATTTGAGTACAAAATTGTACTCCTGAATAAACTCAAGCCACTTAATGTGTCGATGCCCTGCTCTCTTTTAGGAATAGATATAGCATAGAGTTTGATGGTCTGAATATAGAACGAACTATTTTGGTAGCAAATAGTGACGCCAATGACGCAAATATTGCACTACTGCATAAAACTCTCTATCATAAACATCATAGCGTTGTTTCGTCTCATTCAATTTTTCGCTAAAAAAGGCAATAGGATGATTTATTGGTTTAAAATACCTCCTATACTTATGTCTGATGCGTCACATGCTACCTCAAAAACCTTCGAGATGACGAATCGGTGGCGGTGGGATGGCGACGAGGGCGGCGGAGACGCCGAGGTGGCGGAAGAATGGGAGGAGCTCGGGGTCGGCGTCGTCGAGAGAGTGGAGCCTGGGCTAGTGTTTGGGGCGGAGTAGAAGGGGATGGAGTCGAGGGCTTGCTAGTGTTTTGTGGGTAGAGAATTTGAGGGAGAGGGCTTGATGGGTTTGGATGATGGCTGGATTAGGTGGAAGAGGAGAGGAGAAAAGGTGGTGGTGGTTGGCTATTTCGGGTGGAAATGAAGAAAAGGAGGAGGAAAATTTTTGGGTTTTTTTTTTTTTTTTTTTTTGTTCGGTGATGGGGGAGCAGGTCAGGAGGTGGTGGTGGGGAAAGAAGGAGATGTGGAGAAAATATATATCTATATATATATATATATATATATATATATATATATATATTCTCTCTCTCTCTCTCTCTCTGATCTGAGTTTTTTTTTTCGCTCGTTGATGGAGGGTGAGGTTGAGGGTAAGGGTGGTTGGGTCAGGTGGAAGAGGAGAAGATTTAGGCTCTGATACTAATTTGACACAGGACGGAGGCGAAATTAGGATTAGGGTTTTAAAATTAGGATTTTTTTAGAGGGACTGAGGAAGAAATGATAAATTGGAAAAAAATTTTGGGATTTGGGAATCCACCCAGGCCCACGCCCACTCTCCACGAATCCATGAGAAAAGATTTTGATTTAGCGAATTCCACGCCAAAGATTTATTAAGAATTTTCTCAAAATATCATTTATCTTTCAATACTTCATACAACTCCTATATATAGGGAAACCCTAACAAATAGAATCCTAGTAAAATACAAACTCCTAATCAAATCAAATATCCTAATAAAATCTAAATTCTAATCAAATCAAATCAAATCTATTTCCAAATTAAATCCCGATCTCCATCACAGTTCTTTCCAAATTTGTTGTCCACCCTTTTTGCTGATGTACCTCTTTTGACTACTCCTTTACTGCTGATTGCAAATATGTCCAAATATGTCTTAATCTGGCTTATTGCAAACACATTTCAGGATATGTTTTGTAACTATTGATCACCACAAATCAAGTTATGATTTTCTGCATTCAAATGGAAATATTAACATCTGCTGAGGGCACATGACAGAGCTTTGCATTTGATTGTTTCTTAAATTACTTGTATATACTTTTTCAAAAATATTTAAGCTCTACATGCTGGATAGCTGAATGTAAACATAACATTAACATGTAGTTTGTTCTCTTAGTTTTTAACTTAGAAAATCCTTAAGAACAGTTTGTATATGTTTTGCTTTTGCTTTGTCGCTGACTGGTTATAATTTGTCTTTATTTTGAATATTCATAGAATTTAATTTGTTGAGTGATTTATGCCTCTTTTCCATTCCAGATAGGTCGTTATCTTTCTACTGTACGTGCAACATCTGTTGGTCGACCTGCGTTGGTGGCGAAACAACCTGCAATGATACCACCTATTAAGCCATCACCAAAACCTGTTATTACTTCAGTGTGAACGGACTCTCCTTTTGTTAGTCGAAGAGAGAAAAGGTTGATCTTTTTGACTTTCAACCCCATGCACTTCATCTTATTATGCCTTCAGGTTCTTATTGAAGTTAACATAACTTTTGAATACTTATATGTTCAATTTATGTAATATATTATTGCTAGTACCTTCTAATGTCTCATTTACATTTAAGAATGACATGAGTCATCCTTAGTATTTTTACGGGCCCCTAGCTTTATATGTTGTTTCAGGATGATCTAAGGAAGCTGAAAAGTAATTGACATCTTATTCACATTTCTCTTTCTTTTCTGCCACTTGTTGCCGATAAAGTACTTGACATTTGAAAAATCTTCTCAAATATTTCAAGACATATATCAATTGAATGTCTTGCTTTACACACAAAAATAAACTCAATACATATAATTTAGCTATTGGCGGTTACTGCTAGTACTACTTGTTGATGTTGCATCTCGTTGTCACTACTCGTGATGAAGGAATGGTCGATAGAAGGGGCACAAGAGTATTAATCGAGCCCTAATTCTACTTCTTTCTTATTTGTATAGATTATGCGGTTTATGAGCTAATCGGTCAAGTCAAGTTTTTTTTTTTTTTTTTACATAATTGTAAGAAGATCGGATATTACTACTTATTGAACGATGTCTCGAGGTCAAAATATCGCCTGATATCTCACGTTCGAGCCGCCTGTTTTGGTCCAAAATGATAAAGGGTATAAGGACACATCTTATCGGTGAAGGACAAAAATCAGGATATCAGCCAACATATCCAGATATCGGCCCATATACCAGTATATTGTCTGATATTTGAAACACTAGTTCAATTTCTATTGCTCACATTTCTTGACCCGTTTTGGAATTCCATTGGGAGGTTAAATTATGTTTCATCTCAGTGTAATTGATGGTTTGATTTCCAATCATATCCTTAGATTAAAATAATAAGTCTTGGTTGTTTTCATATTTCTTCCTCGAAACCGAAATATGGAGCAGTTATTATATACCTGCTTCACAAACCTTTATAGGCTTATACCATGATCACTCACTGGCAATTTAATCAGCTCATCAAGACCATTGCTCTAAAATCTAAATATACTGTTTTTCCCTGGAATATTTCTCAAAAATTTTGTTATCATCTGTTAGCTCAAGGTCATCGTAAGTGCCTAAATGCTTGGCCTAGGAATCTGTGGCCATAGGGGAGCAATCTGTTACTGGAATTCTTCAATTGCTTGAAAGCTTGTTTTGCAGTAAGATCCAGGATCTTGATGTGCCGCTTGATGAATCTGTTCTCAATGGTTAGGGCTTCACAATTAGCCCGGTAAAGACCATCCACCAACTAAAGAATGGAAAATGGACTAAAAGAACTTAGTTGAGAGTAATGCAGTCCTCCGTTTGTGGGTCTGGCTATTTGTAGAGAAGTTTCTGGTGCAGTGGTTAAGGTAGTTATGCCATGTCACATCTCTCCTTGAGCATTCTTTTGGATGCATGAGTCTGACAAGCAATGACAATCTCGCCTCTCTTTTTTTCCTCCTTTTTTTTTTTTTTTTTTCTTTTCTTTTAATGTGAGGGGCTTAGCCTTGCTCCTATTAGTATGACATTTATTTTGCCACCATAAATCATAAGACCAACTAGTTGGCTGTAGAAAAAGTTTTATTAGTCATGCAGTATAGAATAAGGGAAATATGAAATTTTTATATAGGGAATTACAATTATAGTTTGAGGTGTGGATTATGCCCCAAAGCGGGACATGGCAGTTTACCATAATTTATTTAGTTGTGTGAAAAGTATAAATTCTATAAATGTGTCTATCAATTAAATTTAGTAATAAAGTGCTGCATTTTAAGTGCCTATGCTGCATTCTTAAGTGCAACTCTAATTCACAATAAAAGCTAGGATATGTCACATTATGTACATGATATTTATTTACCAAGCATTTTGTTTATGTATTTCATGTTTTCACTAATCAGGCATGTATGTGGTTCCTCCTATTAAGTTTTACATGCTTCTTAGCTTACCACTGATTTAATTTTTAGTCTCAATTACCAATGTGGCTATCTTTTTCTTTATCCTCAAAATAGGATATTTTTTCAAGTGACATACATTATTTGGGGAAAAAAAATGGAATTACCAAGATACTTTGTATGCAAAATAATAATACATGATTGGTATATCTTAAAGGTCTCCTCTGGGATGTTGTCGATACGAAGCAAAAGTTATATTGTGTGTAACAAATGGAGGTTGTTGGGCATGATCGGCTATCAAGGAGATTGAACACCACTTATGAAAACTACATATCGAGAAAACAAGTAGTTTTTGCGATCGTTTATATGATTTAGCATAATAAGAAAATTTATTCTCCGGATTTAAGAGTTTCCTTCACCATTATGGTGGAATTATTTTTTCCTCGTATTGGAGTGATTATATAATTTTATGGAAAAATTCTCGGAAAAGATACTAATAAGCAAATTAAGAAAAGGTGTGTATTAGTTAATAACATGTCCATGAGGTCTTTAAGTTGTAACTTCTTGCCCGAGATTTTTAGTTATTTTTAAAAGTTCATTTGGATCTTTCTTAGATTTAAAAAAAATCATCATTTTTTTTTTTCTCGTATGTCATTCTATAATTGAAATTAATTATAAAGGTTTCCATGTTGGCAAGTAAGCTAAAGCAAAAAATTTTAAAAATTAAATAAAAATTAAAAAATAGATAAATAAAAGATGAGACTGCTTTTTTAATTTTAAAAATTAAATAAAAATTAAAAAATAGATATACAAGGTGTTCTTACGACCTCTCGAAATGGTGCGGGATGTAGTCATCTCCTATTCTCGGGATGCACATTTGATTACAAACTGCTTTTTTTAGGTTTGTGTTCACTATGCTTAAAGAGATGGTAATATGTACGTCAATCCCATGACAAATAAGGGTGCATATCGATGTTCAAAAGTGATTTGGCTAGATAATTTCCTCATCAATTATGGGAGTTAGCTGCTTGAGCTACCTCTTTTCGATCTCCTTGGTTTAAGTCCCTTCTGATTTGTTCGTGTTCTTCTAATTTGCTAAAGAATGCTCCATTCTATAGTGATGTAAGCACGTTAAAAAAAACAATAAAAAATTAAACTCACCTAACCTGCCCGCTAAGGTGGAATATGGAGCAATTTTATTATTAATAAGATAAAGAATCTAAATTAATACTAATGATTTTATTGTTTTTCTTTTAGTACTGAGGCTAATTTCATTTGATAGTAAGTTTTTTTTATCTGACTTAAGCCATACCAGCTGTGGTAGGTTTGGTAGGAACCCTCTCCTAAAAGGTTGTTAAGTTGAATTTTGATAGTTCGGTAACAAATGATAAGACGGAAGTTTGTCTTGTTATTAGAAATGATATTTTCTATTGGTTGGGGAAAGTAATATTCCTGTAGACTTTGTGTCAATGAAAGAAACTGAGGTACAAGGTTTGGTAGAGGCTTTTTTTTTACTGGGTGACAGACATGCTCCCTGGTTAGCGTGTAGTGGTAATAGGGGATGCTCATGACATACTTATTTTGTTTAAGAGACAAGATAATTATGTTTATTACCTCTTACTTCACGATGTCCGTATGTTGCAAAGCTGTTTTGTGAATTTTTCACTCCAATATATTTAGAGGGAGGGGAAGGAGGGGATCATATGCGCTGGTCATTTGACAAGTGAAGATACATAAGTGCATGCGAGAATAAGGTAAGAAGATAATTTTTCTCAAAACTTATTAAAGTTTGTGTTAAAAAATGTTTCTGGTGTTATGTATGAAAGGATTCATTAAGAATTTATTTTTAAAAAAATTTCTCCAAATTACTCAAATATGCAACGATCAGCTGGTCTAAACAAATTTGAACATAAGAAATTAGGAAGGTGTCAGTTAACTTGATTAAAATGTCTACAGAGTTGAATGAAAGAAAAAAAAATTAAAATTTATATAGGAGGCACAAACAAAACAAAAGGATTGTTGTTATAGTTCTTGCAATAAAGTAGTATAATATATTAATATATATGTGAGTGTGTGTGAAGTAAGGCTTATGGCGTCCTAGTATTATTATTATCTCTTCCTCCTCTCTTCTTCATTGAGAAGAGAGGAGGAAGAGAGAAGGAGAAAAGAGGAGGAATAATGAAGAAAAGTAGAAGCGAGGAGGAAGAGAGGAGGAAGAGAATGAATGAATAAGGAGGGGTAAAATGTTAATATAAGGTCAAAATTTTGGGGGATTTGGAGAAGGGGACTAAATTGTAGTAACTTAGAAGATTTGAGGAATTAAATCCTAAATATGAAGATTTGGGGGACTAAATCATAATATATAAAGATTTGAGGGACAAACCAGTATTATTATTATTATTTTTTTTTAATGCTGTTTAATAAAAGACTTCAACCTAATGAGCCTTGTTATCTACATTTTGGATGTTATCCTATACCTTAAATTATTATTTACACAAGATGAGACTAAAAGAAGGAACCTTCTTAGGATCATGTGCATTTATTGCTCCAAAAGAATACTAAATTGTAGGAGCTAATTAGTACATGACAAGTGAAAAGTGCTCCAGAATTATATGATACGGCCAGTTCCATTAATTGATTCATGAAAAGACAGTACTAAAGTATGGCTATTTTTGCATACATGACATGAAAATTTAAGAGCTTGCATATTCAATGCAAAAAGCGATGCATCCAACTGAAAATAGCACACCCATATTTTATATAATTACTTTTGGGTGTGAGAAGAGGATACAATCATCCTTCCCTCATATCTCTCTCTCTCTCTCTCTCTCTCTTCTTCCCTCTCCCTCTCGTGTCCCTTGTTTATAGCAGCACTTCAATAAATCCTAGTTTCAACTTGGGTATCATTTTCATTTTTTTTTATTTTTGTATTTGTATGTCCAAAATCGGAGCATTCGTTTCCATTGTCATATTCTTGACCTCTTAGCTCTTATGCATGAACTAAACCATTTGTAGAGCTTTAAATGGGTCTTGAGCTCTCAAATTCATGTAGTCTTGAATATTGACTCAGGATTTACTCCTGATGTGAGGTTATAACTCAGCTTCGCCTCTTGTCTTCTTATACAGAAACATAACCTGCGTTTGTTATTTTTGTTTGAAACTTCAAGATTCCCTATTGATTGGTTGACAGCTCATACTTTTCAAACCATTTTCAGAAGTCGCCATCTTTCAGCGATTTGGTTATTGCAGGTTTACTGTTGAAAGTTGAGAGAGAACTGGTGGAGCTTTGGACGAGGAAGGTGAAGCCAAAGATTCGATTACATTGATGAAGGAAGAGATTGAGAAGCTACGAGAGGAGAATAGGAAGCTTAGAGATGAAATAAAGGTGAAGGACGAAGAGAGAAGAATATCGACGAGGAAACTTTATGCAACTGTTCGAGTTATGGAGGAAGAGAGCGCTAGTACGAGGAAGTGGATCAACCGATGCAAGTTCTTCAGTTTCTTTCAATTGGAGAAGCTGATGGAGGGAATTTTTTTCATGAAATTCTTCGGTGGGCACTTTTGAATGTTTACTTGATTCAAGGTTTTCGTTTTGAAGCGTCAGAATGAGTTTTAGTTAGTTCTGGGAATTTGATTCTCCACAAATTTCCTTCTTTGCTTTCGACAAATTTGCTCTCGTTTGTACAACTGATATGTAGCTGCTTGTTATTTGTTAGGAGCGCATTACTTATAAAAATTATCAAAATATGGTGGCTCTTATCGAATCGACAATATTTTGAATCAAAAGACCATGTGATCCTGAGTTCTTCTCGAAGTTAGACTAGCAAGAATTTTCAAAATATTGTGATCATAGTCATAACTATTGAAAAGAAAAAAGAATGGTTCTTGTAACCTTTACATCTGCTATTAGTCAAAATAATCGAAAGAGCGAGAATGTATTCTTGAATCTGCAGTTGATGGAAGCTGTATCTCCAGGCAAAAGGCTGTGTTTTTCTACGAATTGATGCAAAGGAGCTGGTTGAAATTTTGTAGTTTTAGCCTGAAAATGAGAAGAATTGAAGTCCATGTTAACTGCATTGCTTCTCAAATGAATGACAGATACAATCAAACATAGAAATTTACTTGTTTTCTCTCAATATACGAACACAAAATATAAACTAGGAAAAAGTACAGACTGACACTTTATACTTGAATCTGCAGCTGATGGAAGTAGAGAAAAAGTGGTGGAGAGAACTGATTACATCGTCATCAACCCTTTTCTATGCCTGTGCGGACGAGAAAAGGGAGCTCTCATTGAACTCGGGACACCGATGAACATAGTAGTGTTTCAAGGAAGGGAAGGCAATAGTACGAGTAGAGACAGAACGCAACTTTGGCAAGTCTTCGAGCCAAACAAGGTTGAGATTAGCGAATACCATCAAATTTTCCTGCTCATTTGTCCCACGGGACTCGCTGGAGCCTTGCTCGTCAACAATCAGATGCACCATCTTAGGACAGCCCTTGATCATCAATGCTTCAAGGTCGGGGAGGTGCTGAATGCATGTGACATTTCTCAGCTTCACACAAGACCGAATAATCAAGTAACGAATGCTCCGGAGTAGTGACCCTGCAAAGGTGATTTTCTTCAATGCAGGCAAGTTTTTTAGCTCCAGCTTGTCTAAATTGTCCAATCCCTCATCGCACTCGTTACTTGCTGATATCTCCTCGAGGCTGACACAGTCCTGAATACGCAGCTTGAGAAGGGTACGTCTTGTGTTGCCGACCCGAAGTAGAGCCTGCAGTGAGAGCATTCTCGTTCCTAACAAATCTCTCATATTGATCGCCCACAGAGACATGGATTGATTCTCCGAGAGCTGTTCCAAGGTCTCGAGTTTCCGTATGTCCAATCCCAATGATGTGATCGTTGAGCGTACCAATTCTTCAATACTTGCTTGACCTTCAGTACCCCATCCATCAAATGCGGTATAATCCAACATCAGCAGTTCAAGTTTCCGTAATCCTGATATCAGCCCTTGAGGAATGCTTTCCAGAGATTTCGTGTGATCCAGATGCAAGCCCGTCAGTTCTGATAGTTTCTCCAACTCCATGGGTAGTGAACGTAAAGGATTTCCACTAAGATCAAGGTGTCGTAAACGGAGCAGCCCACAGATAGCTTGAGGAAGCTCAGTAATTTCAGTTTTTGACAGGTCAAGAAATGTGAGTGCATGCATGTTCTGGAAGAAACCCTCGGGAACCACATGAATGCGGGTTCCTCGTAGCCTCAAGGACAAAAGGTTGGGGCAATCAGGATGTTGTGGCAGTGCTCCAGACTGTTGATACGTTAAATAAATCACTTCAGCCTCTCTCCATTCTGCTGCATCTTCTGTTTCCTTCTTTCGCTTAGCTTGATCTATAATCATCCATTTCTTCTTGCAATCTGATACAATCCATAGGGCCATTCCGCGCACAATATCATGCATCCTCAGATAAGCTCCCTCATATTCGCCCTCTTCAATTTTTTGTAATAGGCATGCTCGTTTTAGATTTTGGAGGACAGAATAACCCCGCATGTATCTTACAGTGTAATCTCCATCGACATCTATTAGTTTCATGCCCAACCAACAATTGATGAGGTAAGATTCCATGATTACATGACTTTCTGGCCATAGGGCACAACATAAGAAGCAGTTCTTGGTGGTTTCATCTGGCAGACGGTCATAACTGATTTTCAAGATGGGAAAAGGATCAGTTCCTTCTTTTCTCCATATCTCCTGAATTCCAATCTTGTTCATGGAAGTAATGGCATCCTCCCATTCTTGCCAAGTCTTATTAGCCGACATGGTCCGAGCAATGACAACCAGTGCAAGTGGCAAGCCGCCGCATTTATCAACGACCTTTTCTGCACGAATGCTAACCCTCTTGTCCGAATTCATTATAGATCTCGTGCCCTCACCAACACTATCTAGAAACAATTTCCAGGCTTCTTCACGTTGTAAACATCCCAATGCAATCACCCTGCATCTGAACTCAGAGTTTGGGCCTGCCATCATCTCTTCGCACACTGTCAGGGAACGAGTTGTAAACACCACCTTGCTCTTGTGTAAGTCACTTGGACGTGGTATTCCTAACTTTGCAAGCTCAAGAGGCTCCCATAAGTCATCCAACAAGAGGAGAAACTTTTTGGTCTTCAAGTAGTGGCAGAGAGCATCAGCCTGTGAATCAACAGCTAATGTAGCCTCAAGAGCCAATCCGACTCCTTTTGCTATATCCTTCTGAAGCTTGTCAAGGGTGAATTCCTGAGAGACGTCAACCCAGATCACGTAGTCGAATCCGGCTGTCGGCACAGAAAGTTTATTGTTGATCCTTTGTAGGAGGGTGGTCTTACCCACCCCTCCCATTCCCCATATCCCCACCATCCCCACCGTTTCATCTTGGAGGTACTCACAGGCTTTCCTCAAGCATTGTGCTGCCGACGACGGCATGTCATTGGGCAAGTTGAACATTTTTCGGATAGTCGGAGTCGATCTCTTCACGAGGACATCAAAATATTGTTGTTCGCTTAGGAGGACCTTCATCTTGATAACCGCCTCAGCTGCCTGCTTTGCGACTCTGTATCTTGTCCTGCAGTCAATTGTATGCATGTTATCGTAGTCTTCCTCGATCTCTCCCAACAAGTCTTCCATGGCTTGGACTTCCTTCATCCACACATTCACCTGTTCCCCAGCCATTGCTTCAGCTGATTCTTTTGCTTGCTTCAGTTTGTCAGCTGTCTCCTTAAGATCCCTCACGTTTGCTCCCGCACGGAAGAGATAACCAGATTTACGGAGCATGGGAACGAGGACGGAGTTGATGACGGAGTTGAAGATGCGAGGGACGGTATCAACGGCGACTGCCCCGATGAAAGGGGGGAGGACCTTGTTGATGATGAAATCCATGACTTTGGAGTCGATGGGAGGGATAACCTTGTTTTTGATGAAATCCATGACTGCAAGGAGATTTCAGTAGATTAACATGAAGTGGTAAGAAATATTCCAAGTAAACATGCTAGTAAAGGGCATGCAGTTCCACATGTTGTTTCTTATGTGAGATGGTTGAATGTCAGAACTCATAATCAAGCAACTTGCGAGGAAAAAAAAATAAATAAAAATTAAATATGACATTTTCAATGAAATAAACTGAGAAAGTTCTGGACATGCACGCAATCGAAGGCGTACGCACCTCCGAGTGTGCGCGCTCCCCTGAGCGCCCACACGCACCGGGTATGGGCTGCTCGGACATGTGCAAACTTGTGCACGCTTCCTTGGATGCCTGCACGCACCCGGCGTGCGCTACCCTAGGCACATGCTGCCATGGGCACGCACTTCCTAGGAGACGGAAGCCTCCGCATCACACGTCTCGGCTACCGGCAAAGACCGACGATTTTACCATTATCCTGAAAGTTATAGCACCATCGCCGAGCCTATGGTTCGGTTCATCTCCATCTCTCCACAACATCTTCTAGGCGGTATGGAGGATAGCAAAAGTCCTGACGTGACAACCTAACGTGAGCCATATTTATTCATACAGCACATGTTGTTCATACCGGCTCCTTCCATCTCGATGCTCTAGTTCTCACTTCATGCAGCTCCGTTCGCTGCCAGTGAATAGTCTTTTGTTTCCCTATTCTCTGGGTCAAACCGAAACCCTCTTTGTCGAAATAAAATATTCTTAACTTGCAGAATGAATGAATTATTACTCTTTACTCATTATTGGTTGGTGAGTCACAAAGAGGTTTCATTGCTGGCAAAAATATTACGGACGGCATTGCCATCATGCAGGAGGTCCTCCATCAATGCAAAAAGGGTAGAATAGATGGTTTTCTGCTCAAGCTTGATTTCGAGAAGGCATATGATATAGTCGGATGGGACTGTTTGCTGGAAACACTATGCACAAAGGGTTTTGGGCAATGTTGGATACAATAAATATATACTTGGTGTAAATCAGTAAAGGTGAAACTCCTTATAAACGGGTCGATGGGTAAGAAAATTATTTGCAAAAAAAGCCTTAGACAAGGCGACCCACTATCCCCCCTACTCTTTGCATTATTAGCAGACTCATTGTCTACCATGGTTACTCAAGTAGAGAGAATGGCTATGTTACGGGGACTACCAGCATCTTTTTCTCACAAAATTAGCATACTGCAGTATGCGGATGATACCATTCTTTTTGGTACTAATGACATTAAGGAGGCTACAATACTGAAGTTCACCCTATGTTGTTTTGAGGCTTGATCAGGTCTGTCTGTTAATTATCATAAAAGCTCGATATTACAATTGGAGATGCCAGAAATTAGAGGACAGATGATTAAAGTAATATTTGGATGTAAAAATGAAAAATTGCCAGTTGGACACTTGGGTGTACAACTTAGACAAGGGAGGCTACTTAAGTAAGATTGGGCACTATTGCTGGATAAAATAGAAAAAAACCTCGAGGGATGAAAAGGTAAATACATGTCAATCGGAGGCAGGGTCATCCTGATTAATGCAGTATTGACAAGTTCCCCAATGTATCTTATGACCTTATCAATGAGTTTTGTAGATAATAAAAAAATACTATATATATATATATATATATATATATATATATATATATATATATATATATATATATATATATATATATATATTATAATATAATATAATATAATATAATGTAATATAATTAAAAAAAATTGCGGGCCACGCGGGAGACATAATAACTATGTTTATTGCCCCTTACTTTGAGATGTCCGTATGTTGCAGAACTGTTTTACAAATCTTTCTGTCCAATATATTTGGAAGGAGGGAAACATGTGCGCTGGTCATATGGCAAGTGAAGCTACATGAGTAGATACGAGAATAATGTAAGAAAATGATTTTCCTCAAAACTTATTAGAGTTTGTGTTAAAAAATATTTCTGGGTTATGTATAAAAGTATCGTAGTCATTGAGAATTTATCTTTTAAAAAAAAATTCTTCAAATTATCAAATATTCAAGATCAGCTGGTCTAAACAAATTTGGACAGGAAAAATTAGGAAGGTATCAGCTAACTTGATTAAACTGTTTACACAGTTGAATGAAAGAAAAAAAAAAATTAAATTTATATTGAAGACACAAACGAAACAAAAAGACTGTTGTTATGATTCTGGCAGTAAAGTAGTATAATATATATATGAGAAAAATGGAAATGAGTTGACAACTCATGCAAGTTACCTGAGCTACAGTTCATTTCCACTATCTCCAATAATCTTTTTTTAAAAATTTCTTTTGGTTTATGATCTCGACCCCTTAGGGTTCACTCATACCCAATTTCTTGGGTTTTAGTTTTGGTTTAATACTCCATCAAGTTAACACAAAATTAACGATTTTCAATGATTAAAATATTTTTTATGCACTTGATGAAAGGGTAAATGAACTCCGAAGTTTATGAAATTTAATCTGAAAAAAAGTTAAAAATATAGAGATAGTAACTGTAAAAAAAAATAAAGAAAAATAATTGGATCATTACTGGTGACTCATGTACAGTAATCCATATATATATATATATATATATATATATATATATATATATATATATATATATATATATATATATATATATATATATATATATATATAGACATATATATATATACATATATATATATATATAGAGAGAGAGAGAGAGGGAGGGGGAGAGAGAGAGAGAGAGAAAGAGAGAGGGAGAGTGAGAGAGAGAGAGATGGAAATGAGCTGAGCTGCAGTTCATTATCACTATCTCCAATGAAATCCAAAATTTATGAAATTTAATCCAAAATAAGTTAAAGAGGTAGAGACAATGATTATTAAAAAAAAATTGAAGAAAAATAATTGGATCATTACAGTTTTGCCGTTAGCTCACGTAACTTTTCCTGAGCTGGCGGCTCACCCACAGTAATCCCATATAGAAAGTGAAAAGTGCGATACACTAAGTTACATAGATTGGTTCATGAAATGATTGTATTAAAATATGCCACGTTTGTCCACCTGACATGAAAATTTAGAAACTTGCGAATTCAGCGCAAAATGTGCAAAATCCGACTAAAAGTAGCACACCTATATTTATTATTTTTGTTAGGTTTCGAAGAGCAGAAAATAGGGTTCAGAGTATTTAGTGAAATTTTAAATAGAAACTATTAGCAGAACAAAAAAAAAAAAAAAATCCATGTTAAATAAGCACTACAAATAATTAATAAGAAAATCTTATAAAATCATGCAGCTACTAATTAATATAGTTTTTTATTTAATCGCAGTGATTTCAAATAGTATTGTGCGACAAAAAAAACCCATGTTAAATAAGAACTAATAATAATTAATAGAAAAATCATATAAAATCATGTAGCTATTAACTAATATAGTTTTTTATATTTAATCGTAGCAATTTCAACTAGTATTATTTGACCAATTTAATGAATTGGATCAACCAGTCAAAGAGTGTAACACCCCTGTTTTTTAGCTGCTTTTTAAAACGGAACACGCTACTTAATATTTGCACTAGATAACCCAACAGTTATAAGATCTTGGAATAGCCTGTCACAATCAGATAAATAAATAACATATTTGAACCTAAAAAGGATTTCATCTGTACAAAGAATTAATTATATAAGATGGCGCACTGCTCTAAATATGAACAAAAAAGAATAAAAAAGAAAAACAGTGCTCGGACAAAAAAATGAAATATAAACAAAATATGCAAAGGTCCTTCAGAAATTACTTTACTGTTTACTGTCGCTCTGCCTGATCAATGAAGTATGGGTTTTCAGTATGGGCTGACTTTACTTCTTCGCCCTCTAAATTTGGATTCAAAACTCAGGGGATTAACCCAGCAAGTAACACTTTAAGGAGAGAAAATATGTACTACCATAGTACATGAGTATCAGTGTATGTGGGCATATTTATATCAGTTTTATTCGTGAACATATAAATTAAACATGTAAACAAATATAAATAAATGAATAAATAAACATGGCTACAATTACACTATTTATTTTAATCATGTATTATATTGGTCTCAGTTAGTATCCAAATTAATTATAGAAACTGTATTAATTGATAAAGTAGTACTATTCATCGTTGTCATATGAGTGTCCGCACATGCCCGGGTCCCTACCTCAATCACATAACACTGAACCATGACACACTCCTAAGTATTCCGTTCACACCCCGTAATGTATTATAGTAACGAACATACCATACTGAATACTAATGATAAATCGGTGATGTAGTATCACCCAGACTGCTGTAGTAAAAATTTCGGCCCTAACATTGTAATAATTCTTATCCGACACGACTCTTATCCATTGTATAATTTCTCCCCATTCTCGAGTTCATAATATATTATACACATGATTTAAAAAAACATTATGTCATGATTAATTTTATATTTATTTATTCATGGTTTATTTGGAAGAAAAAGGCAATTCATGTAATAATACTGCATAATTTCTAAGCCCAAAACTTATGGACTTATTCCATTTCTAAACCCAATCATATATATTTATATATAGATATTTTTCTTTGATCAATTTCCAATCCAGTCCAAACCCAATTCAAGTTAAAATCTTCCAATTAACATTTATTTATTTATTTTATCTAGTACAAACCCACTAAAGTCCAAATAAATTTCCTGTCCCTTTTTTTCTTACCAAAGGCTCACTACAGACCTATCTTCACTAGCCCACTGCAATATTATTTTGTCCACTGGCCCACAGCAGCCCATTACATATTTCTTTAACACATTTTCTTCAGCCCACAGCAGCCCATCAACACTTTATTTCGCTACCACGACCCATTCGATTAAACCTTTCTCTTCTCTCTTTTTTTTTTCCCGTCCATTTTTTTTGTGTTAATTTACTTTATATTATTTTTTACCTATTTACAAAATTACTATAAGAAAATTTGTAGTACATAATATAGGCATAATTATGAACATGATCACCCTCCTACATCACCTTGTATGATCACCCTCCAACTATAATAATCTAGCTAAGTTGGTAAATAAAAAAATAAAATCTCTAACCCTCCAACTATAATAATATAGCTAAGTGGATATATAAAAAAATAAAATCTCTAATCCGAAACCAAACTTAATTTAACGAAATAACCAATATTTAATTATTTCTATAGCAAATATAATCAACATAAAAATTATATAATTAAAAAATTATCAATTCGATGTGTACTAAAAGAAAAGTAGAAGTGCGTTACTTACTTTTTTTTGGTTTCGATTTCTTGATTTGATTTTTTTTTTCCCCTATGCAATCTTCACTGCTGCTGTGTGATCAGATGGAAAGGTGTGGAAGGAACATCGCAATGGGTTTTAAATAAAATGAATGAGAGAGAGATATTGATTTTGCAAGTGGCAATTATGTAATTATCTAAATAAACTCTAAAAGCTCTCCCAAGGGAAGCCAAGAATGTCCCACGAGAATCTCCCCCAAGCCACTCCATTGGTGTGCTAACACATCATGGACCAGTGATGAGGATAAGGTTTGGTTATTATTTTATTATTTATTTTTTCTGTAAATATTTTTAAATACTATCAAATTTATATAAGATGTAATACTCAACGAAAAAGAACACTAGAAAATTATCCGTTTATCATTTAGATGTCCGAAATAAAAGCGATAAAATTTTGAAATAATTAGAAAAATAAGTTAATATCATTAAATTAGCAAATTTGAAAAAAAAATTAACTTGAGTGAAAATTTCTAAAAATAATAAATAATAGAAAATTAATAACAACAAAGACCGAATATCATTTGAAGTTGCTAATTTAAAGTTACGTCCACCGAAATTTATTTCGGTGTCCAAAATTGGCTTCGATAGCCTTATTCGACACGAACAAATTTAAAGCAAAGTTACCGATAGCACAAACTTTAGGATATTACAAAGAGTTTTTAAAAATTGATTTCTGAAATATATACTCTGAATTGATGGAATTATCCCTCTGATTGGGCATCCAATCATAGAGTAAATCATAGAGTAATCCCAACTATTAAGGGTGTGTTTGTTTACATGGAAATAGAAAGAAAGTAGTATAACTAAAGTCACTTCTAATATTTCATATGTTTGTTTGTACAAGAAGTAAACTTGAAGTTACTTCTATAACGGTGAGGTAGGTCATACGTGACATCTTTACTTCTCAACTTTACTTCACATTGATTTTGGGTGGAAGTAGAGTTAGAAGTAAAAAATAATAATATTTATTATCTTGTCTCTTCATATATTTTTCTTTCTTCCAAAAAAATAAATGTTTTATTTCTCTTCCATCTCTTTTCTCTTCCAAAAAGTAAAAAAATAAACACTAAAAGTATATGAAATATAATACTTTCACTTTCTTATTTTTAGAAACTAAAAGTATATGAAATATAATACTTTTACTTTCTTATTTTTAGAAATTACTTCTTATTTTCTTCCTTACTTCTACTACTTCCAAACAACAAAACTATTAAGTTTTGGGCGTCCAATCACAGAGTAATCCCAACTATTAAGCGCATGTTGTAACTGAGTAGAACTTTTGGGGTAACAGAAATTCAAATGGGCTGGAAAAATGGCCCATATCGAAACTAAAAAATCAAACAAAAAAAAGTAATAAAAAACTCGATCTCTCTGGGAATGCGGCCCATATTTCTCAGTGAGTTCTTAGCGAGCCCAATGAGAGCTTGAGACATGGGTATTTATTCTTAGTGAGCCCATCCTTTTGCGAAATTGTCCTTTCACCTCTTTCCTCTGCAGCGGCAGCGGCAGCGGCAGCAGCAGCAGCTGAGGCAGTGCGCTCACCAAGAAAACAATTTGAGGGTTTCTTTAAGCAACGGGCTCACTAACAAAAAGATGGTTGCAATTAGAATTTCCCTTCCCAACCGTTGGGGCTCTGTCTCCCCCCATTTCCGCTCTCCTATCAACCCACACGTATTACCCAAAAATCATGAATAATTCAAACAAAATCTCACAAATCCCAACGAAATTTGTCTCAAGATAATGCCAAGATTGGGGATGGACCGGCGGTCGGGGAGCCCGGTGCTGTCCCGGCAGAAGAGCAACAACTCCGCCGCTGGGGCCTACGACGCCTCCCCTACGATGTCCCCCATGAACCGCCACGTCCTCTCGGGCTCCGCCGGTGTCGGTAACTTCCGGCGGGCCCAGAACAACGCGGCCAGGGCTCTGGCCCAGCGGCTGGCGAGGGTCATGGCCCAGTCTAACGATGACGGTAGCGATGAGGACGGCGAGAGCGAGCCCATGCCCCCCATCTAGCTCTCCACGCCCCGCCGGGCCAATCGTTCCTCATCCCCCGCGGTACGAACGACTCAGAGATTTTTTTTATTTTTATTTTTATTTTTATTTTATTATTTTTTTTTTTTTTGGGGTGAAAGATTTAATAACCTGAAATGAGAGATAAGAGCAAACAAGAAAAAGGTTAGTTTTTTTTTTCCTGTTAATTTTTGTGAAATTTTTGTGTTCCGGTGATTTGAATGCAAGAGGAAAGAGGGGAAAGATTAAAAATGAATCACTTGTGGAAAGATGAAATTTTTATCGATTTAGGGCACTTTTTGGACTCTCTAATAGTTCTTTAAATGAATAAAAATATGATTATGACAGCGTCTTGGTTGTGGTGTTAGTGCTTTTGTGTGAATGCCCTAAGAGCATAATGTATCGAGTATTATATATATCTAAACAGATGTATTTTAAGTGAAACAAGGTGTGTCTCGGCACCATCTATATGGAAATTATGGAACTTTACACTTATGGGGAGCTAGATATTTTATATTTATGCCATTAGAAAAGGAAGAAGTTTCCTAAGTGTGCAATACTGCTGGAGAAGAAAACCTCGGCCATGAGGAGCCTATTCCTGGTTTCAAGCCAAACCGAAATTGTAACCTTTATATTGTAATGTGGTTGATGCTTTTTGACACTTGTGGACACTCCATCATCACAAACATGCAAAGGTCATGAAAGTATGAGATTATTAGCTTTTGGTTACAATGCTAATGGTTCTTTGTGCAAGTCTATCTTGAATTATGGAATAACTTGGTAACGAGTATTGCTAGTAGATATACGTATGTCATGGTGTTACCAGATTCATTTCGTGGGTACACTATAAGGGAATGCAGGATCCTACTTTGAGTAGTGTGCAATCAGTAGGAAGTAGGTTTAACCGATGGTTGGAATTTTGGGTTATGGTATGTCTGGGAGTATATCTAGAGTCGTTTCAATAAATATATATGTATTATCGTAGACGTAAGCAAATAAAAGACATACGTTTCTTTTCATAGTGTAAGTCTTAAAATATGCATATAATATATTAAGAAAAGGCAGCGCTAGTGCTAAATACATTGAAAAAGTTCAATGAATCAATTGGTTTTTAATTTCTCTTCTTATATTTCTTGGGTCGCCAATTATGGGGATAGAGATAGGGAATGCATCACGAATTGGTACAACACAAAGTGGATAGCTTGTAGAATGAATTAGGTAACAACAATACATCTTTAAATGTACATTTGTAGGTGCATTATAAATCGATGTTGTTTGCGTCGGATTTTGCAAACTGCCTCGATTGGAAGGTTCTAGAGCTTGGATACTTGATATAAAAAAGGTTAAAAAATCAACTAATTTCCCCTTCGGTCTCAGCTCCTTTCCTTTCTCTCTACATAGGCTGTCCCACCATTTGTGGTCACCTAGTATCCTCGTCACTTGCCTCTTGTCTCAGCTACGTGGTTTGGTCATTAGCATTTAAGTGCTTTCAGCATTGCATGCGCGGATGAGTTATATCACAATTTAGACTTTAAGTACATGTTATGATATTGACCATGTAAAATTAATCTGATAGTGCTAGCATTTTTGAGATTCTTGATATGATAAGTCCAATATCGCAGATCTCGATGTCATAATCCAGTCTCCGGCATAGATACAGATTCTGAGATTTTAAACCTAGCTTAATTCCCATAATGTGCTTTTTAGTTATGCTTGTCGGTTTAGGGTTTGGTTTCAACTTGATTGTTAGGTAACATTTTTTATTGTTGTAATGACTAATGCTCTATTGGCAGGGGCTATAAAGAGACGTCATTCTTAAAAGACAGGTGTAGCAGAAATGTGCGTGTTTCGTTAGATGTGTGGTAACACTAAGAGAGATAAAATGAGAAATGAGACTATTCTTGCTAAGGTAGGCGTAGCTTCATAGAACAAAAGATGTGAGAAAATCACTTACGATGATTTGGTTATATACGACGTAGTCCTACAAATGCACCACTTCGATGAGTGAAGTTTATCAATGTATTATAAGTTAAAAGAGCGAAGAAATGATCGGAAAAAAACATGGACATAGATGATAAAAGAAATGAATGCTAAAGGATAAATGAAGACATATTGCTTTATAGGAATGAGTAGAGAAGAATCATCCATGTGAGCTATCTGATATAATTCTCGTTTGGTTCATGTAGCCTACCCAAGTACTTACGATGAAAGGTGTAGTAATAGTTGCTGTTGACTAATGCTCTATTCCAATTTCCAAGCTTCAGACTCTTTGATAACCCTTTTTTGTTACTTGAATCTACGACAAGTTATCAATCATTCAATTACTATTGTCCAGGAGGTTTCTAGTTAATAATATCTACGGAACTGATATTGAGGCTTCTGTTTTCAGCACCCTCTCGTTCTAAGAATGTCCAAGCATTTCCTCACAAAGGGATATGTGCTTAAGCAAGCCCTGAAGCCTTGATTTTCGTTTGATGAACATCAGTTCTTTTTCGTGTGTGATATTAAAGGTTGAGTATTTTATAAAGGTCATATCAATCTCCTTCATTTGTTTACGTACATTCTTGGCGATTGAGCAACAGTTCCATCACCCTGAGCATCTTTCATTTGTCAGTCTTTTGCTCATTTTCCACCTGTTGACGACACTTGGATGTGCAGAGCAGCCATTCTGTCTGACAACATAACTATTCTAGTTAGTCATCTGTTCTGTGGATGATTTGGGATGATGTCTTAATTTGGCTATTTTAGTTTATAGACAGTTCCTTCCAAATGTGTCCACCCTTTTTGCTGATGTACCTCTTTTGAGTACTCCTTTACTGCTGATTGCAAATGTGTCTTAATTTGGCTTATTGCAAACACATTTCAGGAGATGTTTTGTAACTATTGATCATCACAAATCAAGTTATGATTTTCTGCATTCAAATGGAAATATTGACATCTGCTGAGGGCACATGACAGAGCTTTGCATTTGATTGCTTCTTAAATTACTTGTATACTTTTTCAAAAATATTGAAGCTCTACTTGCTGGATAGCTGAATGTAAACATAACATTAACATGTAGTTTGTTCTCTTAGTTTTTAACTTAGCAAATCCTTAAGAACAGTTTGTATATGTTTTGCTTTTGCTTTGTCACTAACTGGTTATAATTTGTCTTTATTTTCAAGATTCATAGAATTTAATTTGTTGAGTGATTTATGTCTTTTTTCCATTCTAGATAGGTCGTTATCTTTCTGAGCAAACTTCTACTGTACATGCAACATCTGCTGGTCGACCTATGTTGGTGGCGAAACAGACTGCAATGATACCACCTATTAAGCCATCACCAAAACCTGTTATTACTTCAGTGAGAACGGACTCTCCTTTTGTTAGTCGAAGAGAGAAGAGGTTGATCTTTTAACTTTCGACCCCATGCGCTTTATCTCATTATGCCTTCAAGTTCTTCTTGAAGTTTACATAACTTTTGAATACTTATATGTTCAATTTATGTTATATATTATTGCTAGTACCTTCTAATGTCTCCTTTACATTTAAGAATGAGATGAGTCATCCTTAGCACTTTTACGGGCCCCTAGCTTTATATGTTGTTTCAGGATGATCTATGGAAGCTGAAAAGTAATTGACATCTTATTCACATTTCTCTTTCTTTTCTGCCACTTGTTGCCGATAAAGTACTTAGCATTTGAAGAATCTTCTCAAATATTTCAAGACATATCAATTGAATGTCTTGCTTTGCACACAAAAATAAACTCAATACATATAATTTAGCTGTTGGCGGTTACTGCTAGTACTACTTATTGATGTTGCATCTGGTTGTCACTACTTGTGATGAAGGAATGGTCGATAGAAGGGGCACAAGAGTATTAATCGAGCCCTAATTCTACTTCTTTCTTATTTGTATAGATTATGGGGTTTATGAGCTAATCGGTCAAGTCAAGTTTTTTTTTTTTTTTTTTTTTTTTTTTTTTTTTTTTTTTACATAATTGAAAGAAGATCGGATATTACTACTTATTGAACGATGTCTCGAGGTCAAAATATCGCCTGATATCTCACGTTCGAGCCGCCTGTTTTGGTCCAAAATGATAAAGGGTATAAGGACACATATCTTATCGGTGAAGGACAAAAATCAGGATATCAGCCAACATACCCAGATATCGGCCCATATACCAGTATATCGTCTGATATCGGCCCATATACCAGTATATCGTCTGATATTTGAAACACTGGTTCAATTTCTATTGCTCACATTTCGTGACCCGTTTTGGAATTCCATTTGGAGGTTAAATTATGTTTCATCTCAGTGTAATTGATGGTTTGATTTCCAATCATATCCTTAGATTAAAATAATAAGTCTTGGTTGTTTTCAGATTTCTTCCTCGAAACCGAAATATAGAGCAGTTATTATATACCTGTTTCACAAACCTTTATAGGCTTATACCATGATCACTCACTGGCAATTTAATCAGCTCATCAAGACCATTGCTCTAAAATCTAAATATACTGTTTTTCCCTGAAATATTTGTCAAAAATTTTGTTATCATCTGTTAGCTCAAGGTCAACGTAAGTGCCTAAATGCTTGGCCAAGGAATCTGTGGCCATAGGGGAGCAATCTATTACTGGAATTCTTCAATTGCTTGAAAGCTTGTTTTGCAGTAAGATCCAGGATCTTGATGTGCCGCTTAATGAATCTGTTCTCTATGGTTAGGGCGTCACAGTTAGCCCGGTAAAGACCATCCACCGACTAAAGAATGGAAAATGGATTAAAAGAACTTAGTTTGAGAGTAATGCAATCCTCCGTTTGTGGGTCTGGCTATTTGTAGAGAAGTTTCTGGTGCAGTGGTTAAGGTAGTTATGCCATGTCACATCTCAAGTAGTGATTCCTTGAGCATTCTTTTGGATGCCATGAGTCTGACAAGCAGTGACAACCCCGCCTCTCTTTTTTTCCTCTTTTTTTTTTTTTGCTTTTTTTCTTTTCTTTTAATGTGAGGGGCTGAGCCTTGCTCCTATTAGTATGGCATTTATTTTGCCACCATAATCATAAGACCAAATAGTTAGCTGTAGAAAAAGTTTTATTAGTCATTGCAGTATAGAAGAAGGGAAATGTGAATTTTTTATATAAGGAATTACAATTATAGTTTGAGGTGTGGATTATGCCCCAAAGCGGGACATGGCAGTTTACCATAATTTATTTAGTTGTGTGAAAAGTATAAATTCTATAAATGTGTCTATCAATTAAATTTAGTAATAAAGTGCTGCATTTTAAGTGCCTATGCTGCATTCTTAAGTGCAACTCTAATTCACAATAAAAGCTAGGATATGTCACATTATGTACATGATATTTATTTACCAAGCATTTTGTTTATGTATTTAATGTTTTCACTAATCAGGCATGTATGTGGTTCCTCCTATTAAGTTTTACATGCTTCTTAGCTTACCACTGATTTAATTTTTAGTTTCAATTACCAATGTGGCTATCTTTTTCTTTAGCCTCAAAATAGGATATTTTTTCAAGTGACATACATTATTTGGGGAAAAAAAATGGAATTACCAAGATACTTTGTATGCAAAATAATAATACATGATTGGTATATCTTAAAGGTCTCCTCTGGGATGTTGTCGATACGAAGCAAAAGTTATATTGTGTGTAACAAATGGAGGTTGTTGGGCATGATCGGCTATCAAGGAGATTGAACACCACTTATGAAAACTGCATATCGAGAAAACAAGTAGTTTTTGCGATCGTTTATATGATTTAGCATAATAAGAAAATTTATTCTCCGGATTTAAGAGTTTCCTTCACCATTATGGTGGAATTATTTTTTCCTCGTATTGGAGTGATTATATAATTTTATGGAAAAATTCTCGGAAAAGATACTAATAAGCAAATTAAGAAAAGGTGTGTATTAGTTAATAACATGTCCATGAGGTCTTTAAGTTGTAACTTCTTGCCCGAGATTTTTAGTTATTTTTAAAAGTTCATTTGGATCTTTCTTAGATTTAAAAAAAATCATCATTTTTTTTTTCTCGTATGTCATTCTATAATTGAAATTAATTATAAAGGTTTCCATGTTGGCAAGTAAGCTAAAGCAAAAAATTTTAAAAATTAAATAAAAATTAAAAAATAGATAAATAAAAGATGAGACTGCTTTTTTAATTTTAAAAATTAAATAAAAATTAAAAAATAGATATACAAGGTGTTCTTACGGCCTCTCGAAATGGTGCGGGATGTAGTCATCTCCTATTCTCGGGATGCACATTTGATTACAAACTGCTTTTTTTAGGTTTGTGTTCACTATGCTTAAAGAGATGGTAATATGTACGTCGATCCCATGACAAATAAGGGTGCATATCGATGTTCAAAAGTGATTTGGCTAGATAATTTCTTCATCAATTATGGGAGTTAGCTGCTTGAGCTACCTCTTTTCGATCTCCTTGGTTTAAGTCTCTTCTGATTTGTTCGTGTTCTTCTAATTCGCTAAAGAATGCTCCATTCTATAGTGATGTAAGCACGTTAAAAAAAACAATAAAAAATTAAACTCACCTAACCTGCCCACTAAGGTGGAATATGGAGCAATTTTATTATTAATAAGATAAAGAATCTAAATTAATACTAATGATTTTATTGTTTTTCTTTTAGTACTAAGGCTAATTTCATTTGATAGTAAGTTTTTTTATCTGACTTAAGCCATACCAGCCGTGGTAGGTTTGGTAGGAACCCTCTCCTAAAAGGTTGTTAAGTTGAATTTTGATAGTTCGGTAACAAATGATAAGACGGAAGTTTGTCTTGTTATTAGAAATGATATTTTCTATTGGTTGGGGAAAGTAATATTCCTGTAGACTTTGTGTCAATGAAAGAAACTGAGGTACAAGGTTTGGTAGAGGCTTTTTTTTTACTGGGTGACAGACATGCTCCCTGGTTAGCGTGTAGTGGTAATAGGGGATGCTCATGACATACTTATTTTGTTTAAGAGACAAGATAATTATGTTTATTACCTCTTACTTCACGATGTCCGTATGTTGCAAAGCTGTTTTGTGAATTTTTCACTCCAATATATTTAGAGGGAGGGGAAGGAGGGGATCATATGCGCTGGTCATTTGACAAGTGAAGATACATAAGTGCATGCGAGAATAAGGTAAGAAGATAATTTTTCTCAAAACTTATTAAAGTTTGTGTTAAAAAATGTTTCTGGTTTTATGTATGAAAGGATTCATTAAGAATTTATTTTTAAAAAAAATTCTCCAAATTACTCAAATATGCAACGATCAGCTGGTCTAAACAAATTTGAACATAAGAAATTAGGAAGGTGTCAGTTAACTTGATTAAAATGTCTACAGAGTTGAATGAAAGAAAAAAAAATTAAAATTTATATAGGAGGCACAAACAAAACAAAAGGATTGTTGTTATAGTTCTTGCAATAAAGTAGTATAATATATTAATATATATGTGAGTGTGTGTGAAGTAAGGCTTATGGCGTCCTAGTATTATTATTATCTCTTCCTCCTCTCTTCTTCATTGAGAAGAGAGGAGGAAGAGAGAAGGAGAAGAGAGGAGGAATAATGAAGAAAAGTAGAAGCGAGGAGGAAGAGAGGAGGAGAAGAGAGGAGGAAGAGAATGAATGAATAAGGAGGGGTAAAATGTTAATATAAGGTCAAAAATTTGGGGGATTTGGAGAAGGGGACTAAATTGTAGTAACTTAGAAGATTTGAGGAATTAAATCCTAAATATGAAGATTTGGGGGACTAAATCATAATATATAAAGATTTGAGGGACAAACCAGTATTATTATTATTATTATTTTTTAATGCTGTTTAATAAAAGACTTCAACCTAATGAGCCTTGTTATCTACATTTTGGATGTTATCCTATACCTTAAATTATTATTTATACAAGATGAGACTAAAAGAAGGAACCTTCTTAGGATCATGTGCATTTATTGCTCCAAAAGAATACTAAATTGTAGGAGCTAATTAGTACATGACAAGTGAAAAGTGCTCCAGAATTATATGATACGGCCAGTTCCATTAATTGATTCATGAAAAGACAGTACTAAAGTATGGCTATTTTTGCATACATGACATGAAAATTTAAGAGCTTGCATATTCAATGCAAAAAGCGATGCATCCAACTGAAAATAGCACACCCATATTTTATATAATTACTTTTGGGTGTGAGAAGAGGATACAATCATCCTTCCCTCATATCTCTCTCTCTCTCTCTCTCTTTCTCTCTTCTTCCCTCTCCCTCTCGTGTCCCTTGTTTATAGCAGCACTTCAATAAATCCTAGTTTCAACTTGGGTATCATTTTCATTTTTTTTTATTTTTGTATTTGTATGTCCAAAATCGGAGCATTCGTTTCCATTGTCATATTCTTGACCTCTTAGCTCTTATGCATGAACTAAACCATTTGTAGAGCTTTAAATGGGTCTTGAGCTCTCAAATTCATGTAGTCTTGAATATTGACTCAGGATTTACTCCTGATGTGAGGTTATAACTCAGCTTCGCCTCTTGTCTTCTTATACAGAAACATAACCTGCGTTTGTTATTTTTGTTTGAAACTTCAAGATTCCCTATTGATTGGTTGACAGCTCATACTTTGCAAACCATTTTCAGAAGTCGCCATCTTTCAGCGATTTGGTTATTGCAGGTTTACTGTTGAAAGTTGAGAGAGAACTGGTGGAGCGTTGGACTAGGAAGGTGAAGCCAAAGATTCGATTACATTGATGAAGGAAGAGATTGAGAAGCTACGAGAGGAGAATAGGAAGCTTAGAGATGAAATAAAGGTGAAGGACGAAGAGAGAAGAATATCGACGAGGAAACTTTATGCAACTGTTCGAGTTATGGAGGAAGAGAGCGCTAGTACGAGGAAGTGGATCAACCGATGCAAGTTCTTCAGTTTCTTTCAATTGGAGAAGCTGATGGAGGGAATTTTTTTCATGAAATTCTTCGGTGGGCACTTTTGAATGTTTACTTGATTCAAGGTTTTCGTTTTGAAGCGTCAGAATGAGTTTTAGTTAGTTCTGGGAATTTGATTCTCCACAAATTTCCTTCTTTGCTTTCGACAAATTTGCTCTCGTTTGTACAACTGATATGTAGCTGCTTGTTATTTGTTAGGAGCGCATTACTTATAAAAATTATCAAAATATGGTGGCTCTTATCGAATCGACAATATTTTGAATCAAAAGACCATGTGATCCTGAGTTCTTCTCGAAGTTAGACTAGCAAGAATTTTCAAAATATTGTGATCATAGTCATAACTATTGAAAAGAAAAAAGAATGGTTCTTGTAACCTTTACATCTGCTATTAGTCAAAATAATTGAAAGAGCGAGAATGTATTCTTGAATCTGCAGTTGATGGAAGCTGTATCTCCAGGCAAAAGGCTGTGTTTTTCTACGAATTGATGCAAAGGAGCTGGTTGAAATTTTGTAGTTTTAGCCTGAAAATGAGAAGAATTGAAGTCCATGTTAACTGCATTGCTTCTCAAATGAATGACAGATACAATCAAACATAGAAATTTACTTGTTTTCTCTCAATATACGAACACAAAATATAAACTAGGAAAAAGTACAGACTGACACTTTATACTTGAATCTGCAGCTGATGGAAGTAGAGAAAAAGTGGTGGAGAGAACTGATTACATCGTCATCAACCCTTTTCTATGCCTGTGCGGACGAGAAAAGGGAGCTCTCATTGAACTCGGGACACCGATGAACATAGTAGTGTTTCAAGGAAGGGAAGGCAATAGTACGAGTAGAGACAGAACGCAACTTTGGCAAGTCTTCGAGCCAAACAAGGTTGAGATTAGCGAATACCATCAAATTTTCCTGCTCATTTGTCCCACGGGACTCGCTGGAGCCTTGCTCGTCAACAATCAGATGCACCATCTTAGGACAGCCCTTGATCATCAATGCTTCAAGGTCGGGGAGGTGCTGAATGCATGTGACATTTCTCAGCTTCACACAAGACCGAATAATCAAGTAACGAATGCTCCGGAGTAGTGACCCTGCAAAGGTGATTTTCTTCAATGCAGGCAAGTTTTTTAGCTCCAGCTTGTCTAAATTGTCCAATCCCTCATCGCACTCGTTACTTGCTGATATCTCCTCGAGGCTGACACAGTCCTGAATACGCAGCTTGAGAAGGGTACGTCTTGTGTTGCCGACCCGAAGTAGAGCCTGCAGTGAGAGCATTCTCGTTCCTAACAAATCTCTCATATTGATCGCCCACAGAGACATGGATTGATTCTCCGAGAGCTGTTCCAAGGTCTCGAGTTTCCGTATGTCCAATCCCAATGATGTGATCGTTGAGCGTACCAATTCTTCAATACTTGCTTGACCTTCAGTACCCCATCCATCAAATGCGGTATAATCCAACATCAGCAGTTCAAGTTTCCGTAATCCTGATATCAGCCCTTGAGGAATGCTTTCCAGAGATTTCGTGTGATCCAGATGCAAGCCCGTCAGTTCTGATAGTTTCTCCAACTCCATGGGTAGTGAACGTAAAGGATTTCCACTAAGATCAAGGTGTCGTAAACGGAGCAGCCCACAGATAGCTTGAGGAAGCTCAGTAATTTCAGTTTTTGACAGGTCAAGAAATGTGAGTGCATGCATGTTCTGGAAGAAACCCTCGGGAACCACATGAATGCGGGTTCCTCGTAGCCTCAAGGACAAAAGGTTGGGGCAATCAGGATGTTGTGGCAGTGCTCCAGACTGTTGATACGTTAAATAAATCACTTCAGCCTCTCTCCATTCTGCTGCATCTTCTGTTTCCTTCTTTCGCTTAGCTTGATCTATAATCATCCATTTCTTCTTGCAATCTGATACAATCCATAGGGCCATTCCGCGCACAATATCATGCATCCTCAGATAAGCTCCCTCATATTCGCCCTCTTCAATTTTTTGTAATAGGCATGCTCGTTTTAGATTTTGGAGGACAGAATAACCCCGCATGTATCTTACAGTGTAATCTCCATCGACATCTATTAGTTTCATGCCCAACCAACAATTGATGAGGTAAGATTCCATGATTACATGACTTTCTGGCCATAGGGCACAACATAAGAAGCAGTTCTTGGTGGTTTCATCTGGCAGACGGTCATAACTGATTTTCAAGATGGGAAAAGGATCAGTTCCTTCTTTTCTCCATATCTCCTGAATTCCAATCTTGTTCATGGAAGTAATGGCATCCTCCCATTCTTGCCAAGTCTTATTAGCCGACATGGTCCGAGCAATGACAACCAGTGCAAGTGGCAAGCCGCCGCATTTATCAACGACCTTTTCTGCACGAATGCTAACCCTCTTGTCCGAATTCATTATAGATCTCGTGCCCTCACCAACACTATCTAGAAACAATTTCCAGGCTTCTTCACGTTGTAAACATCCCAATGCAATCACCCTGCATCTGAACTCAGAGTTTGGGCCTGCCATCATCTCTTCGCACACTGTCAGGGAACGAGTTGTAAACACCACCTTGCTCTTGTGTAAGTCACTTGGACGTGGTATTCCTAACTTTGCAAGCTCAAGAGGCTCCCATAAGTCATCCAACAAGAGGAGAAACTTTTTGGTCTTCAAGTAGTGGCAGAGAGCATCAGCCTGTGAATCAACAGCTAATGTAGCCTCAAGAGCCAATCCGACTCCTTTTGCTATATCCTTCTGAAGCTTGTCAAGGGTGAATTCCTGAGAGACGTCAACCCAGATCACGTAGTCGAATCCGGCTGTCGGCACAGAAAGTTTATTGTTGATCCTTTGTAGGAGGGTGGTCTTACCCACCCCTCCCATTCCCCATATCCCCACCATCCCCACCGTTTCATCTTGGAGGTACTCACAGGCTTTCCTCAAGCATTGTGCTGCCGACGACGGCATGTCATTGGGCAAGTTGAACATTTTTCGGATAGTCGGAGTCGATCTCTTCACGAGGACATCAAAATATTGTTGTTCGCTTAGGAGGACCTTCATCTTGATAACCGCCTCAGCTGCCTGCTTTGCGACTCTGTATCTTGTCCTGCAGTCAATTGTATGCATGTTATCGTAGTCTTCCTCGATCTCTCCCAACAAGTCTTCCATGGCTTGGACTTCCTTCATCCACACATTCACCTGTTCCCCAGCCATTGCTTCAGCTGATTCTTTTGCTTGCTTCAGTTTGTCAGCTGTCTCCTTAAGATCCCTCACGTTTGCTCCCGCACGGAAGAGATAACCAGATTTACGGAGCATGGGAACGAGGACGGAGTTGATGACGGAGTTGAAGATGCGAGGGACGGTATCAACGGCGACTGCCCCGATGAAAGGGGGGAGGACCTTGTTGATGATGAAATCCATGACTTTGGAGTCGATGGGAGGGATAACCTTGTTTTTGATGAAATCCATGACTGCAAGGAGATTTCAGTAGATTAACATGAAGTGGTAAGAAATATTCCAAGTAAACATGCTAGTAAAGGGCATGCAGTTCCACATGTTGTTTCTTATGTGAGATGGTTGAATGTCAGAACTCATAATCAAGCAACTTGCGGGGGAAAAAAAAAATATTAAAAAATAAATATGACATTTTCAATGAAATAAACTGAGAAAGTTCTGGACATGCACGCAATCGAAGATCGTACGCACCTCCAAGTGTGCGCGCTCCCCTGAGCGCCCACACGCACCGGGTATGGGCTGCTCGGACATGTGCGAACTTGCGCACGCTTCCTTGGATGCCTGCACGCACCCAGGCGTGCGCTACCCTAGGCACATGCTGCCATGGGCACGCGCTTCCTAGTAGACGGAAGCCTCCGCATCACACGTCTCGGCTACCGGCAGAAACCGACGATTTTACCATTATCCTGAAAGTTATAGTACTACCGTCGAGCCTATGGTTCATCTCCATCTCTCCACAACGTCTTCTAGGCGGTATGGAGGATAGCAAAAGTCCTGACGTGATAACCTGACGTGAGCCATATTTATTCATACAGCATATGTTGTTCCTACCGGCTCCTTCCACCTCGATGCTCTAGTTCTCACTTCGTGCAGCTCCGTTCGCTGCCAGTGAATAGGCTTTTGTTTTCCTATTCTCTGGGTCAAACCGAAACCCTCTTTGTCGAAATAAAATATTCCTAACTTGCAGAATGAATGAATTATAACTCTTTACTCATTATTGGTTAGTGAGTCACAAAGAGGTTTCATTGCTGGCAAAAATATTACGGACGGCATTGCCATCATGCAGGAGGTCCTACATCAATGCAAAAAGGGTAGAATAGATGGTTTTCTGCTCAAGCTTAATTTCGAGAAGGCATATGATATGGTAGGATGGGACTGTTTGCTGGAAACACTACGCACAAGAGGTTTTGGGCAACATTGGATACAATAGGTACATACTTGGTGTAAATCAGTAAAGGTGAAACTCCTTATAAATGGGTTGATGGGTAAGGAAATTATCTGCAAAAAAAACCTTAGACAAGGCGGTCCACTATCCCCCTAATCTTTGCATTATTAGCAGACTCATTGTCTACCATGGTTACTCGAGCAGAGAGAATGGCTATGTTACGGGGACTACCAGCATCTTATTCTCACAAAATTAGCATACTGCGGTATGCGGATGATACCATTCTTTTTGGTACTAATGACATTAAGGAGGCTACAATACTGAAGTTCACCCTATGTTGTTTTAAGGCTTGGTCAGATCTGTCTGTTAATTATCATAAAAGCTCGATAATACAACTGGAGAGGCGAGAAATTAGAGGACAGATGATTAAAGTAATATTTGGATGTAAAAATGAAAAATTGCCAGTTGGACACTTGGGTGTACAACTTAGACAAGGGAGGCTACTTAAGCAAGATTGAGCACTATTGCTGGATAAAATAGAAAAAAATCTCGAGGGATGGAAAGGTAAATACATATCAATCGGAGGCAGGGTCATCCTGATTAATTCAGTATTGACAAGTTCCCCAATATATCTTATGACCTTATTTCGAATGCGGATACGGATCACAAAAACCGTCAATAAGATCAGAAGACGTTTCTTTTGGGAGAGGATAGATACAAATATGAGAAAATTCCATCTACTATCTTGGGAGCAGGTTTGTAGATCAAAGAAAGAAGGAGGCTTGGATATCATAAATATCAAAAATTTTAACATATCGTTATTAAGCAAATGGTGGTGGAAAATCATTAGCAATCCGGGTCGGATACAAAAAATTTTATTGGAAAAATATAGTCCGAGGGGACACACTTTAAGAGCAAGGTCGCAAAACTCCACAAATGTGTCCAGTTTTTGGAATGGGGTTAGAGATGTCGAATATCCTTTTGGCCGGGTGTTACTTTTAGACTTGGAAATGGAAAATCCGTCGCATTCTGGCTAGATAGGTGGTGTACAACCATACCTTTGGTATCGTTGTATCCAAACGCATTTAGTAGGGAGATCAACCAGTGTTCAAATGTGCGCGACCACTTCTCAAACGGGTCACTGAACATCAACTCAGGATGAGAATGTGCTAGGGTCATGCCACCCACCAATAGCATAACCACACAAATAGATACTCCGCTATGGAGGTGGGAAAAGACAATAATTTTCACTGTTAAATCCATGTATTATTTCCTCAACGATGCGGGATGTCGATTGTGCCACGCTAAGGAAATTTGGAGGACACTATGTCCCTAAAAATTAGGTTTTTTTTGTGGTTATTGTTTAAGGACGCACTACGCACTACTCACGTGGGTCAACTTATAAAAACGGGGATGGATGGGCCCAAACATTTGTGTGCTGTGTGGCTAAGGGGAAGAATTCGATCAGCATATCATATTGTCTTGTGATTACACATATACCATTTGGATGGCCTTTACAAACGTGGCACTAGTAGGACACACAGTGCAATGTCTGTGGGATCAGAAATTTTCTAGTACAAGGGAGAGATCCGTCACATACCAATACATAACTGCCATATGTTGGAACGTTTGGAAGGAGCGCAACGATAGGATTTTTAGGAACTCATCACATAAAGTAGAGACTTGTATGACTGTTATTCACTCTAATATCAGTGCTTAGACAGGTATTCTCTCTGAGGAAGATAGGCGGGACGACTTCTCAGAGGAAGAAGATGTAGATGATGATCCACCACCTGCTTTTGATGACTCACATGTGCGGAGGCGGATGCCCTGGCGTGATCGGCCGGAACATCAAAATTTGGTCTCCTTATTTGATGACAACATTAGTTGTGCTACTTGCAAATGCCATGTAATGGATCTATGTTATAATATGTAGTGCGGCTCTCGTGTCTTGTATTTTGTTTTTTATACTTCCTATTTTGTACTATGTATCTGTTCTATTAAACTAACTTAATGGAATACGAGGGGCACTAGCCCACCATATATTAATAAAAAAAAGTATAACATAGTTTTCTTACTCTCGTTTTTTGGACTTTTCTTAGGGAATTTTTTTTTTTATTCCGTGTATCTCTTTCTTAAGCTCATTGCAAACAATCCCAACAGCGAGATTTTCTTTTTCAGTAATTAGTTGATGATACAAAAGTAGATGAAAGAGAAAAAGAAAGATATGGGGAAAGTTTTGGTGTGAAAACTTTTTAGACTAGGGCAGCGTTTTAGGGAAAAAAAATTTATAGAGAAATCCCTCTAAATAAGTGGGCGAGTTTGCTAGAAAATCAAAGGAAAAAAAAGGAAAAGAAAACATCATAAAATATATCAATGAGTTTCTTATGATTTTTTTTTTTTAGGATGATGCCCTACGTTTATTATATGGAATAGCTGGTGTATTCTGATAAATTATCAGAAGAAATTAAAAAAACTTTACAAAACAGTAGAGATTTAAGGTTTTATCAAAATACTTTGTACACAAAATAATAATACAAGATTGATATAGCTTAAGGTCTCCTCCGGGAGGTTGTTGTCAATACTAAGCGAAAGTCATATCGTGTAACTGTTCAAGATCAAAACATATGAAGGTTGTTGGATATGATTGGCTATCAACGAGATTGAACACCACTTATGCAAAATGCATATCGAGAGAACAAGTAGTTTTTAGCATAATAAAAAAATCTATTCTCCGAATTTGAGAGTTTCCTTCCCATTATGGTGGAATTATTTTTTCCTCATATCGGAGTGATTATATAATTGTATGGAAAAATTCTCCGAAAAGATACTGATAAGCAAATATATATATATATATAAAAAAGGTGTGTATTAGTTTTTTTTGCTAGTCAAACTCACACACATATATTTTTGATAACATTATCTAAATTGAGTCTTTACCATGAGTCAAACTCAGAATCTCTCGTAGGGTATAATGCCACTTGAGCTAAGGTTCATTGGCAAAAGGTGTGTATTAGTTAATAACATGTCCAATGAGGTCTTTAAGTTGTAACTTTTTGCCCTAGGTTTTTAGTTATTTTTAAAAGTTCATTTGTATCTTTACCGGATTAAAAAAAAAAAAATCATCATTTTTTTTCTCATATACCATTCTATAAGTGAAATTAATTGTAAAGTTTCCCATGTTGGCAAGTAAGCTAAAGCAAAAAAAAAATTAAAATTAAAATAAATAATGGACATGACACCGCTACTAGTGGTTTAAGTTTAACTTTGATGGCTCTATCCAGCATAATATGATTGGTGTTGAATTTGTAGTTAGAAATAATGTTGGTGCTCTGATTGGTACTGGTTGCATCCCAATTGCTACTCTTTCTATAACTGAAACTAAAATCAGAGGCTTGTAGAAGGCACTTGTATGGGTCTTAGATATTATTCCATAACAACGGATTATATTAGAGGTTGATGTACAAGGTGTTCTTATGACCTTGCGGAGTGGTGGGGGAGGTTGTCATCCCTTATTCTAGGGATGCATATTTGATTACTAATTGGTTTTTTTAGTTTTGTGTCCAACATGTTTGAAGAGATGATAATATGTGCGTCGATTTTATGACAAATAAGGGTGCATATCGAGGTTCAAAAGTGGCTTGGCTAGATAATTTCCTCACCAACTATGGATGTTAGCAGCTAAGAATTGAGTTACCTCTTTTCGATCTCCTTGGTTTAAGTCTCTTCGGATTTGTTGGTGCTCTTCTAATTCGCTAAAGAATGCTCCATTCTATAGAGATGTAAGTACGTAAAAAAAAAGAAAGAAAGAAAGAAAGAAACATAAATAAATAATAAATAATCAAATTCACCCAACCTGCCAACCAAGTTGGAATATGAAGCAATTTTATTATTAATAAGACAAAGAATCTAAATTAATACTAATGTTTTTTTTTTTTTAGTACTAAGGCCAATTTCATCTAATGGCAAGTATTTTTTTTTTTTTTTTTTATAGGTTCGGTGGGACTCCTCTCCTAAAAGATTGTTAAGGTAAATTTTGATGGAGGTAAATTTTAATGGTTCGGTACGAAATGATAAGATGGAAGTTTGTTTTGTTATTAGAAATAATATTTTGGATTGGTTGGGGAAAGTAGTGCTCCTGTAGACTTTGTGTTGTGACAGAGTCGGTGATAAAAATTGAGTTACAAGGTTTGTTAGAGGCTTTTTTTGGCTGGGCGATAGATATGCTCCTTGGTTAGCATGTAATGGTGATAGGAGATACTTATACTTATTTTGTTTGAGAGACATAATAACTATATTTATTGTCCCTTACTTTGAGATGTCCGCATGTTGCATAACTGTTTTACAAATCTTTCTGTCCAATATATTTGGAAGGAGGGAAATATGTGCGCTGGTCATATAGCAAGTGAAGCTACATGAGTAGATACGAGAATAATATAAGAAAATGATTTTCCTCAAAACTTATTAGAGTTTGTGTTAAAAAATATTTCTGGGTTATGTATAAAAGTACGTAGTAATTGAGAATTTATCTTTTAAAAAAAAATTCTTCAAATTATCAAATATGCAAGATCAGCTGGTCTAAACAAATTTGGACAGGAAAAATTAGGAAGGTATTAGCTAACTTGATTAAACTGTCTACACAGTTGAATGAAAGAAAAAAAAATTAAAATTTATATAGGAGACACAAACGAAACAAAAAGACTGTTGTTATGATCCTGGCAGCAAAGTAGCATAATATATATATGAGAAAAATGAAAATGAGTTGACAGCTCATGCAAGTTACCTGAGCTCCAGTTCATTTCCACTATCTCCAATAATCTTTTTTTAAAAATTTCTTTTGGATTATGATCTCGACCCCTTAGGATTCACTCATATCCAATTTCTTGGGTTTTAGTTTTGATTTAATCATCCATTAAGTTAACACAAAATTAACGGTTTTCAATGAATAAAATATTTTTTATGCACTTGATGAAAGAGTAAATGAACTCCAAAGTTTATGAAATTTAATCTGAAAGAGATAAGAATATAGAGATAGTAACTGTAAAAAAAATAAAGAAAAATAATTGGATCATTGCTGGTGACTCATATATATATATATATATATATATATATATATATATATATATATATAGAGAGAGAGAGAGAGATGAAAATGAGCTGAGCTGCAGTTCATTATCACTATCTCAAATGAAATCCAAAATTTATGAAATTTAATCCGAAATAAGTTAAAGAGGTAGAGACAATGATTGTTAAAAAAAATTGAAGAAAAATAATTGGATCATTACAGTTTTGCCGTTAGCTCACGTAACTTTTCCAGAGCTGGCGGCTCACCCACAGTAATCCCATATGGAAAGTGAAAAGTGCGATACACTAAGTTACATAGATTGGTTCATGAAATGATTGTATTAAAATATGCTATGTTTGTCTACCTGACATGAAAATTTAGAAACTTGCGAATTCAGCGCAAAATGTGCAAAATCTGACTAAAAGTAGCACACCCATATTTATTATTTTTATTAGGTTTCGAAGAGCAGAAAATAGGGTTCAGAGTATTTAGTGAAATTTTAAATAGAAACTATTAGCAGAACAAAAAAAAAAAAAATCCATGTTAAATAAGCACTACAAATAATTAATAAGAAAATCTTATAAAATCATGCAGCTACTAATTAATATAGTTTTTTATTTAATCGCAGTGATTTCAAATAGTATTGTACGAACAAAAAAAACCCATGTTAAATAAGAACTAAAAATAATTAATAGAAAAATCATATAAAATCATGTAGCTATTAACTAATATAGTTTTTTATATTTAATCGTAGCGATTTCAACTAGTATTATTTGACCAATTTAATGAATTGGATCAACCAGTCAAAGAGTGTAACATCCCTGTTTTTTAGCTGCCTTCTAAAACGGAACACGCTACTTAATATTTGCACTAGATAACCCAACAGTTATAAGATCTTGGAATAGCCTGTCACAATCAGATAAATAAATAACATATTTGAACCTAAAAAGGATTTCATCTGTACAAAGAATTAATTATATAAGATGGCGCACTGCTCTAAATATGAACAAAAAAGAATAAAAAAGAAAAGCAGTGCTCAGACAAAAAAAGGAAATATAAACAAAATATGCAAAGGTCCTTCAGAAATTACTTTACTGTTTACTGTCGCTCTGCCTGATCAATGAAGTATGGGTTTTCAGTATGGGCTGACTTTACTTGTTCGCCCTCTAAATTTGGATTCAAAACTCAGGGGATTAACCCAGCAAGTAACACTTTAAGGAGAGAAAATATGTACTACCATAGTACATGAGTATCAGTGTATGTGGGCATATTTATATCAGTTTTATTCGTGAACATATAAATTAAACATGTAAACAAATATAAATAAATGAATAAATAAACATGGCTACAATTACACTATTTATTTTAATCATGTATTATATTGGTCTCAGTTAGTATCCAAATTAATTATAGAAACTGTATTAATTGATAAAATAGTACTATTCATCGTTGTCATATGAGTGTCCGCACATGCCCGGGTCCCTACCTCAATCCCATAACACTGAACCATGACACACTCCTAAGTATTCAGTTCACACCCCGTAATGTATTATAGTAACGAACATACCATACTGAATACTAATGATAAATCGGTGATGTAGTATCACCCAGACTGCTGTAGTAAAAATTTCGGCCCTAACATTGTAATAATTCTTATCCGACATGACTCTTATCCATTGTATAGTTTCTCCCCATTCTCGAGTTCATAATATATTATACACATTATTTTAAAAAACATTATGTCATGATTAATTTTATATTTATTTATTCATGGTTTATTTGGAAGAAAAAGGCAATTCATGTAATAATACTGCATAATTTCTAAGCCCAAAACTTCTGGACTTATTCCATTTCTAAACACAATCATATATATTTATATATAGATGTTTTTCTTTGATCAATTTCCAATCCAGTCCAAACCCAATTCAAGTTAAAATCTTTCAATTAACATTTATTTATTTATTTTATCTAGTACAAACCCACTAAAGTCCAAATAAATTTCCTGTCCCTTTTTTCTTACCAAAGGCTCACTACAGACTTATCTTCACTGGCCCACTGCAATATTATTTTTTCACTGGCCCACAGCAGCCCATTACATATTTCTTTAACACATTTTCTTCAGCCCACAGCAGACCATCAACACTTTATTTCACTACCACGACCCATTCCATTAAACCTTTCTCTTCTCTCTTTTTTTTTTCCCGTCCATTTTTTTGTGTTAATTTACTTTATATTATTTTTTACCTATTTACAAAATTACTATAAGAAAATTTGTAGTACATAATATAGACATAATTATGAACATGATCACCCTCCTACATCACCTTGTATGATCACCCTCCAACTATAATAATCTAGCTAAGTTGGTAAATAAAAAAATAAAATCTCTAATCCTCCAACTATAATAATATAGCTAAGTGGATATATAAAAAAATAAAATCTCTAATTCGAAACCAAACTTAATTTAACGAAATAACCAATATTTAATTATTTCTATAGCAAATATAATCAACATAAAAATTATATAATTAAAAAATTATCAATTCGATGTGTACTAAAAGAAAAGTAGAAGTGCCGTTACTTACTTTTTTTTTGTTTCGATTTCTTGATTTGATTTTTTTTTTCCCCCTATGCAATCTTCACTGCTGCTGTGCGATCAGATGGAAAGGTGTGGAAGGAACATCGCAATGGGTTTTAAATAAAATGAATGAGAGAGAGATATTGATTTTGCAAGTGGCAATTATGTAATTATCTAAATAAACTCTAAAAGCTGTCCCAAGAGAAGCCAAGAATGTCCCACGAGAATCCCCCCCAAGCCACTCCATTGGTGTGCTAACACATCAAGGACCAGTGATGAGGATAAGGTTTGGTTATTATTTTATTATTTATTATTTCTGTAAATATTTTTAAATACTATCAAATTTATATAAGATGTAATACTCAACGAAAAAGAACACTAGAAAATTATCCGTTTATCATTTAGATGTCCGAAATAAAAGCGATAAAATTTTGAAATAATTAGAAAAATAAGTTAATATCATTAAATTAGCAAATTTGAAAAAAAAAATTAACTTGAGTGAAAATTTCTAAAAATAATAAATAATAGAAAATTAATAACAACAAAGACCGAATATCATTTGAAGTTGCTAATTTAAAGTTACGTCCACCGAAATTTATTTCGGTATTCAAAATTGGCTTCGATAGCCTTATTCGACACGAACAAATTTAAAACAAAGTTACCGATAGCACAAACTTTAGGATATTACAAAGAGTTTTTAAAAATTGATTTCTGAAATATATACTCTAAATTGATGGAATTATCCCTCTGATTGGGCATCCAATCATAGAGTAATCCCAACTATTAAGGATGTGTTTATTTGCATGGAAATAGAAATGAAGTAGTATAACTAAAGTCACTTCTAATATTTCAAATGTTTGTTTGTACAAGAAGTAAACTTGAAGTTACTTCTATAACGATGAGGTGGGTCATACGTGACATCTTTACTTCTCAACTTTACTTCACATTGATTTTGGGTGGAAGTAGAGTTAGAAGTAAAAAGTAATAATATTTTATTATCTTGTCTCTTCATATCTTTTTCTTTCTTCCAAAAAAATAAATATTTTATTTCTCTTCCATCTCTTTTCTCTTCCAAAAAGTAAAAAAATAAACACTAAAAATATATGAAATATAATACTTTTACTTTCTTATTTTTAGAAACTAAAAGTGTATGAAATATAATACTTTTACTTTCTTATTTTTAGAAATTACTTCTTATTTTCTTCCTTACTTCTACTGCTTCTAAACAACAAAACTATTAAGTTTTGGGCGTCCAATCACATAGTAATGCCAACTATTAAGCGCATGTCGTAACTGAGTAGAACTTTTGGGCTAACAGAAATACAAATGGGTTGGAAAAATGGCCCATATCGAAACTAAAAAATCAAACAAAAAAAAATAATAAAAAACTCGATCTCTCTGGGAATGCGCCCCATCTTTCTCAGTGAGTTCTTTGTGAGCCCAATGAGAGCTTGAGACATGGGTATTTATTCTTAGTGAGCCCATCCTTTTGCGAAATTGTCCTTTCACCTCTTTCCTCTGCAGCGGCAGCGGCAGCAGCAGCAGCTGCAGTGGGCTCACCAAGAAAACAATTTGAGGGTTTCTTTAAGCAACGGGCTCACTAACAAAAAGATGGTTGCAATTAGAATTTCCCTTCCCAACCGTTGGGGCTCTCCCTCCCCCCATTTCCGCTCTCCCATCAACCCACACGTATTACCCAAAAATCATGAATAATTCAAACAAAATCTCACAAATCCCAACGAAATTTGTCTCAAGATAATGCCAAGATTGGGGATGCACCGGCGGTCGGGGAGCCCGGTGCTGTCCCGGCAGAAGAGCAACAACTCCGCCGCTGGGGCCTACGACGCCTCCCCTACGATGTCCCCCATGAACCGCCACGTCCTCTCGGGCTCCGCCGGTGTCGGTAACTTCCGGCGGGCCCAGAACAACGCGGCCAGGGCTCTGGCCCAGCGGCTGGCGAGGGTCATGGCCCAGTCTAACGATGACGGTAGCGATGAGGACGGCGAGAGCGAGCCCATGCCCCCCATCTAGCTCTCCACGCCCCGCCGGGCCAATCGTTCCTCATCCCCCGCGGTACGAACGACTCAGAGATTTTTTTTATTTTTATTTTTATTTTTATTTTATTATTTTTTTTTTTTTTGGGGTGAAAGATTTAATAACCTGAAATGAGAGATAAGAGCAAACAAGAAAAAGGTTAGTTTTTTTTTTCCTGTTAATTTTTGTGAAATTTTTGTGTTCCGGTGATTTGAATGCAAGAGGAAAGAGGGGAAAGATTAAAAATGAATCACTTGTGGAAAGATGAAATTTTTATCGATTTAGGGCACTTTTTGGACTCTCTAATAGTTCTTTAAATGAATAAAAATATGATTATGACAGCTTCTTGGTTGTGGTGTTAGTGCTTTTGTGTGAATGCCCTAAGAGCATAATGTATCGAGTATTATATATATCTAAACAGATGTATTTTAAGTGAAACAAGGTGTGTCTCGGCACCATCTATATGGAAATTATGGAACTTTACACTTATGGGGAGCTAGATATTTTATATTTATGCCATTAGAAAAGGAAGAAGTTTCCTAAGTGTGCAATACTGCTGGAGAAGAAAACCTCGGCCATGAGGAGCCTATTCCTGGTTTCAAGCCAAACCGAAATTGTAACCTTTATATTGTAATGTGGTTGATGCTTTTTGACACTTGTGGACACTCCATCATCACAAACATGCAAAGGTCATGAAAGTATGAGATTATTAGCTTTTGGTTACAATGCTAATGGTTCTTTGTGCAAGTCTATCTTGAATTATGGAATAACTTGGTAACGAGTATTGCTAGTAGATATACATATGTCATGGTGTTACCAGATTCATTTCGTGGGTACACTATAAGGGAATGCAGGATCCTACTTTGAGTAGTGTGCAATCAGTAGGAAGTAGGTTTAACCGATGGTTGGAATTTTGGGTTATGGTATGTCTGGGAGTATATCTAGAGTCGTTTCAATAAATATATATGTATTATCGTAGACGTAAGCAAATAAAAGACATACGTTTCTTTTCATAGTGTAAGTCTTAAAATATGCATATAATATATTAAGAAAAGGCAGCGCTAGTGCTAAATACATTGAAAAAGTTCAATGAATCAATTGGTTTTTAATTTCTCTTCTTATATTTCTTGGGTCGCCAATTATGGGGATAGAGATAGGGAATGCATCACGAATTGGTACAACACAAAGTGGATAGCTTGTAGAATGAATTAGGTAACAACAATACATCTTTAAATGTACATTTGTAGGTGCATTATAAATCGATGTTGTTTGCGTCGGATTTTGCAAACTGCCTCGATTGGAAGGTTCTAGAGCTTGGATACTTGATATAAAAAAGGTTAAAAAATCAACTAATTTCCCCTTCGGTCTCAGCTCCTTTCCTTTCTCTCTACATAGGCTGTCCCACCATTTGTGGTCACCTAGTATCCTCGTCACTTGCCTCTTGTCTCAGCTACGTGGTTTGGTCATTAGCATTTAAGTGCTTTCAGCATTGCATGCGCGGATGAGTTATATCACAATTTAGACTTTAAGTACATGTTATGATATTGACCATGTAAAATTAATCTGATAGTGCTAGCATTTTTGAGATTCTTGATATGATAAGTCCAATATTGCAGATCTCGATGTCATAATCCAGTCTCCGGCATAGATACAGATTCTGAGATTTTAAACCTAGCTTAATTCCCATAATGTGCTTTTTAGTTATGCTTGTCGGTTTAGGGTTTGGTTTCAACTTGATTGTTAGGTAACATTTTTTATTGTTGTAATGACTAATGCTCTATTGGCAGGGGCTATAAAGAGACGTCATTCTTAAAAGACAGGTGTAGCAGAAATGTGCGTGTTTCGTTAGATGTGTGGTAACACTAAGAGAGATAAAATGAGAAATGAGACTATTCTTGCTAAGGTAGGCGTAGCTTCATAGAACAAAAGATGTGAGAAAATCACTTACGATGATTTGGTTATATACGACGTAGTCCTACAAATGCACCACTTCGATGAGTGAAGTTTATCAATGTATTATAAGTTAAAAGAGCGAAGAAATGATCGGAAAAAAACATGGACATAGATGATAAAAGAAATGAATGCTAAAGGATAAATGAAGACATATTGCTTTATAGGAATGAGTAGAGAAGAATCATCCATGTGAGCTATCTGATATAATTCTCGTTTGGTTCATGTAGCCTACCCAAGTACTTACGATGAAAGGTGTAGTAATAGTTGCTGTTGACTAATGCTCTATTCCAATTTCCAAGCTTCAGACTCTTTGATAACCCTTTTTTGTTACTTGAATCTACGACAAGTTATCAATCATTCAATTACTATTGTCCAGGAGGTTTCTAGTTAATAATATCTACGGAACTGATATTGAGGCTTCTGTTTTCAGCACCCTCTCGTTCTAAGAATGTCCAAGCATTTCCTCACAAAGGGATATGTGCTTAAGCAAGCCCTGAAGCCTTGATTTTCGTTTGATGAACATCAGTTCTTTTTCGTGTGTGATATTAAAGGTTGAGTATTTTATAAAGGTCATATCAATCTCCTTCATTTGTTTACGTACATTCTTGGCGATTGAGCAACAGTTCCATCACCCTGAGCATCTTTCATTTGTCAGTCTTTTGCTCATTTTCCACCTGTTGACGACACTTGGATGTGCAGAGCAGCCATTCTGTCTGACAACATAACTATTCTAGTTAGTCATCTGTTCTGTGGATGATTTGGGATGATGTCTTAATTTGGCTATTTTAGTTTATAGACAGTTCCTTCCAAATGTGTCCACCCTTTTTGCTGATGTACCTCTTTTGAGTACTCCTTTACTGCTGATTGCAAATGTGTCTTAATTTGGCTTATTGCAAACACATTTCAGGAGATGTTTTGTAACTATTGATCATCACAAATCAAGTTATGATTTTCTGCATTCAAATGGAAATATTGACATCTGCTGAGGGCACATGACAGAGCTTTGCATTTGATTGCTTCTTAAATTACTTGTATACTTTTTCAAAAATATTGAAGCTCTACTTGCTGGATAGCTGAATGTAAACATAACATTAACATGTAGTTTGTTCTCTTAGTTTTTAACTTAGCAAATCCTTAAGAACAGTTTGTATATGTTTTGCTTTTGCTTTGTCACTAACTGGTTATAATTTGTCTTTATTTTCAAGATTCATAGAATTTAATTTGTTGAGTGATTTATGTCTTTTTTCCATTCTAGATAGGTCGTTATCTTTCTGAGCAAACTTCTACTGTACATGCAACATCTGCTGGTCGACCTATGTTGGTGGCGAAACAGACTGCAATGATACCACCTATTAAGCCATCACCAAAACCTGTTATTACTTCAGTGAGAACGGACTCTCCTTTTGTTAGTCGAAGAGAGAAGAGGTTGATCTTTTAACTTTCGACCCCATGCGCTTTATCTCATTATGCCTTCAAGTTCTTCTTGAAGTTTACATAACTTTTGAATACTTATATGTTCAATTTATGTTATATATTATTGCTAGTACCTTCTAATGTCTCCTTTACATTTAAGAATGAGATGAGTCATCCTTAGCACTTTTACGGGCCCCTAGCTTTATATGTTGTTTCAGGATGATCTATGGAAGCTGAAAAGTAATTGACATCTTATTCACATTTCTCTTTCTTTTCTGCCACTTGTTGCCGATAAAGTACTTAGCATTTGAAGAATCTTCTCAAATATTTCAAGACATATCAATTGAATGTCTTGCTTTGCACACAAAAATAAACTCAATACATATAATTTAGCTGTTGGCGGTTACTGCTAGTACTACTTATTGATGTTGCATCTGGTTGTCACTACTTGTGATGAAGGAATGGTCGATAGAAGGGGCACAAGAGTATTAATCGAGCCCTAATTCTACTTCTTTCTTATTTGTATAGATTATGGGGTTTATGAGCTAATCGGTCAAGTCAAGTTTTTTTTTTTTTTTTTTTTTTTTTTTTTTACATAATTGAAAGAAGATCGGATATTACTACTTATTGAACGATGTCTCGAGGTCAAAATATCGCCTGATATCTCACGTTCGAGCCGCCTGTTTTGGTCCAAAATGATAAAGGGTATAAGGACACATATCTTATCGGTGAAGGACAAAAATCAGGATATCAGCCAACATACCCAGATATCGGCCCATATACCAGTATATCGTCTGATATCGGCCCATATACCAGTATATCGTCTGATATTTGAAACACTGGTTCAATTTCTATTGCTCACATTTCGTGACCCGTTTTGGAATTCCATTTGGAGGTTAAATTATGTTTCATCTCAGTGTAATTGATGGTTTGATTTCCAATCATATCCTTAGATTAAAATAATAAGTCTTGGTTGTTTTCAGATTTCTTCCTCGAAACCGAAATATAGAGCAGTTATTATATACCTGTTTCACAAACCTTTATAGGCTTATACCATGATCACTCACTGGCAATTTAATCAGCTCATCAAGACCATTGCTCTAAAATCTAAATATACTGTTTTTCCCTGAAATATTTGTCAAAAATTTTGTTATCATCTGTTAGCTCAAGGTCAACGTAAGTGCCTAAATGCTTGGCCAAGGAATCTGTGGCCATAGGGGAGCAATCTATTACTGGAATTCTTCAATTGCTTGAAAGCTTGTTTTGCAGTAAGATCCAGGATCTTGATGTGCCGCTTAATGAATCTGTTCTCTATGGTTAGGGCGTCACAGTTAGCCCGGTAAAGACCATCCACCGACTAAAGAATGGAAAATGGATTAAAAGAACTTAGTTTGAGAGTAATGCAATCCTCCGTTTGTGGGTCTGGCTATTTGTAGAGAAGTTTCTGGTGCAGTGGTTAAGGTAGTTATGCCATGTCACATCTCAAGTAGTGATTCCTTGAGCATTCTTTTGGATGCCATGAGTCTGACAAGCAGTGACAACCCCGCCTCTCTTTTTTTCCTCTTTTTTTTTTTTTGCTTTTTTTCTTTTCTTTTAATGTGAGGGGCTGAGCCTTGCTCCTATTAGTATGGCATTTATTTTGCCACCATAATCATAAGACCAAATAGTTAGCTGTAGAAAAAGTTTTATTAGTCATTGCAGTATAGAAGAAGGGAAATGTGAATTTTTTATATAAGGAATTACAATTATAGTTTGAGGTGTGGATTATGCCCCAAAGCGGGACATGGCAGTTTACCATAATTTATTTAGTTGTGTGAAAAGTATAAATTCTATAAATGTGTCTATCAATTAAATTTAGTAATAAAGTGCTGCATTTTAAGTGCCTATGCTGCATTCTTAAGTGCAACTCTAATTCACAATAAAAGCTAGGATATGTCACATTATGTACATGATATTTATTTACCAAGCATTTTGTTTATGTATTTAATGTTTTCACTAATCAGGCATGTATGTGGTTCCTCCTATTAAGTTTTACATGCTTCTTAGCTTACCACTGATTTAATTTTTAGTTTCAATTACCAATGTGGCTATCTTTTTCTTTAGCCTCAAAATAGGATATTTTTTCAAGTGACATACATTATTTGGGGAAAAAAAATGGAATTACCAAGATACTTTGTATGCAAAATAATAATACATGATTGGTATATCTTAAAGGTCTCCTCTGGGATGTTGTCGATACGAAGCAAAAGTTATATTGTGTGTAACAAATGGAGGTTGTTGGGCATGATCGGCTATCAAGGAGATTGAACACCACTTATGAAAACTGCATATCGAGAAAACAAGTAGTTTTTGCGATCGTTTATATGATTTAGCATAATAAGAAAATTTATTCTCCGGATTTAAGAGTTTCCTTCACCATTATGGTGGAATTATTTTTTCCTCGTATTGGAGTGATTATATAATTTTATGGAAAAATTCTCGGAAAAGATACTAATAAGCAAATTAAGAAAAGGTGTGTATTAGTTAATAACATGTCCATGAGGTCTTTAAGTTGTAACTTCTTGCCCGAGATTTTTAGTTATTTTTAAAAGTTCATTTGGATCTTTCTTAGATTTAAAAAAAATCATCATTTTTTTTTTCTCGTATGTCATTCTATAATTGAAATTAATTATAAAGGTTTCCATGTTGGCAAGTAAGCTAAAGCAAAAAATTTTAAAAATTAAATAAAAATTAAAAAATAGATAAATAAAAGATGAGACTGCTTTTTTAATTTTAAAAATTAAATAAAAATTAAAAAATAGATATACAAGGTGTTCTTACGGCCTCTCGAAATGGTGCGGGATGTAGTCATCTCCTATTCTCGGGATGCACATTTGATTACAAACTGCTTTTTTTAGGTTTGTGTTCACTATGCTTAAAGAGATGGTAATATGTACGTCGATCCCATGACAAATAAGGGTGCATATCGATGTTCAAAAGTGATTTGGCTAGATAATTTCTTCATCAATTATGGGAGTTAGCTGCTTGAGCTACCTCTTTTCGATCTCCTTGGTTTAAGTCTCTTCTGATTTGTTCGTGTTCTTCTAATTCGCTAAAGAATGCTCCATTCTATAGTGATGTAAGCACGTTAAAAAAAACAATAAAAAATTAAACTCACCTAACCTGCCCACTAAGGTGGAATATGGAGCAATTTTATTATTAATAAGATAAAGAATCTAAATTAATACTAATGATTTTATTGTTTTTCTTTTAGTACTAAGGCTAATTTCATTTGATAGTAAGTTTTTTTATCTGACTTAAGCCATACCAGCCGTGGTAGGTTTGGTAGGAACCCTCTCCTAAAAGGTTGTTAAGTTGAATTTTGATAGTTCGGTAACAAATGATAAGACGGAAGTTTGTCTTGTTATTAGAAATGATATTTTCTATTGGTTGGGGAAAGTAATATTCCTGTAGACTTTGTGTCAATGAAAGAAACTGAGGTACAAGGTTTGGTAGAGGCTTTTTTTTTACTGGGTGACAGACATGCTCCCTGGTTAGCGTGTAGTGGTAATAGGGGATGCTCATGACATACTTATTTTGTTTAAGAGACAAGATAATTATGTTTATTACCTCTTACTTCACGATGTCCGTATGTTGCAAAGCTGTTTTGTGAATTTTTCACTCCAATATATTTAGAGGGAGGGGAAGGAGGGGATCATATGCGCTGGTCATTTGACAAGTGAAGATACATAAGTGCATGCGAGAATAAGGTAAGAAGATAATTTTTCTCAAAACTTATTAAAGTTTGTGTTAAAAAATGTTTCTGGTTTTATGTATGAAAGGATTCATTAAGAATTTATTTTTAAAAAAAATTCTCCAAATTACTCAAATATGCAACGATCAGCTGGTCTAAACAAATTTGAACATAAGAAATTAGGAAGGTGTCAGTTAACTTGATTAAAATGTCTACAGAGTTGAATGAAAGAAAAAAAAATTAAAATTTATATAGGAGGCACAAACAAAACAAAAGGATTGTTGTTATAGTTCTTGCAATAAAGTAGTATAATATATTAATATATATGTGAGTGTGTGTGAAGTAAGGCTTATGGCGTCCTAGTATTATTATTATCTCTTCCTCCTCTCTTCTTCATTGAGAAGAGAGGAGGAAGAGAGAAGGAGAAGAGAGGAGGAATAATGAAGAAAAGTAGAAGCGAGGAGGAAGAGAGGAGGAGAAGAGAGGAGGAAGAGAATGAATGAATAAGGAGGGGTAAAATGTTAATATAAGGTCAAAAATTTGGGGGATTTGGAGAAGGGGACTAAATTGTAGTAACTTAGAAGATTTGAGGAATTAAATCCTAAATATGAAGATTTGGGGGACTAAATCATAATATATAAAGATTTGAGGGACAAACCAGTATTATTATTATTATTATTTTTTAATGCTGTTTAATAAAAGACTTCAACCTAATGAGCCTTGTTATCTACATTTTGGATGTTATCCTATACCTTAAATTATTATTTATACAAGATGAGACTAAAAGAAGGAACCTTCTTAGGATCATGTGCATTTATTGCTCCAAAAGAATACTAAATTGTAGGAGCTAATTAGTACATGACAAGTGAAAAGTGCTCCAGAATTATATGATACGGCCAGTTCCATTAATTGATTCATGAAAAGACAGTACTAAAGTATGGCTATTTTTGCATACATGACATGAAAATTTAAGAGCTTGCATATTCAATGCAAAAAGCGATGCATCCAACTGAAAATAGCACACCCATATTTTATATAATTACTTTTGGGTGTGAGAAGAGGATACAATCATCCTTCCCTCATATCTCTCTCTTCTTCCCTCTCCCTCTCGTGTCCCTTGTTTATAGCAGCACTTCAATAAATCCTAGTTTCAACTTGGGTATCATTTTCATTTTTTTTTATTTTTGTATTTGTATGTCCAAAATCGGAGCATTCGTTTCCATTGTCATATTCTTGACCTCTTAGCTCTTATGCATGAACTAAACCATTTGTAGAGCTTTAAATGGGTCTTGAGCTCTCAAATTCATGTAGTCTTGAATATTGACTCAGGATTTACTCCTGATGTGAGGTTATAACTCAGCTTCGCCTCTTGTCTTCTTATACAGAAACATAACCTGCGTTTGTTATTTTTGTTTGAAACTTCAAGATTCCCTATTGATTGGTTGACAGCTCATACTTTGCAAACCATTTTCAGAAGTCGCCATCTTTCAGCGATTTGGTTATTGCAGGTTTACTGTTGAAAGTTGAGAGAGAACTGGTGGAGCTTTGGACTAGGAAGGTGAAGCCAAAGATTCGATTACATTGATGAAGGAAGAGATTGAGAAGCTACGAGAGGAGAATAGGAAGCTTAGAGATGAAATAAAGGTGAAGGACGAAGAGAGAAGAATATCGACGAGGAAACTTTATGCAACTGTTCGAGTTATGGAGGAAGAGAGCGCTAGTACGAGGAAGTGGATCAACCGATGCAAGTTCTTCAGTTTCTTTCAATTGGAGAAGCTGATGGAGGGAATTTTTTTCATGAAATTCTTCGGTGGGCACTTTTGAATGTTTACTTGATTCAAGGTTTTCGTTTTGAAGCGTCAGAATGAGTTTTAGTTAGTTCTGGGAATTTGATTCTCCACAAATTTCCTTCTTTGCTTTCGACAAATTTGCTCTCGTTTGTACAACTGATATGTAGCTGCTTGTTATTTGTTAGGAGCGCATTACTTATAAAAATTATCAAAATATGGTGGCTCTTATCGAATCGACAATATTTTGAATCAAAAGACCATGTGATCCTGAGTTCTTCTCGAAGTTAGACTAGCAAGAATTTTCAAAATATTGTGATCATAGTCATAACTATTGAAAAGAAAAAAGAATGGTTCTTGTAACCTTTACATCTGCTATTAGTCAAAATAATCGAAAGAGCGAGAATGTATTCTTGAATCTGCAGTTGATGGAAGCTGTATCTCCAGGCAAAAGGCTGTGTTTTTCTACGAATTGATGCAAAGGAGCTGGTTGAAATTTTGTAGTTTTAGCCTGAAAATGAGAAGAATTGAAGTCCATGTTAACTGCATTGCTTCTCAAATGAATGACAGATACAATCAAACATAGAAATTTACTTGTTTTCTCTCAATATACGAACACAAAATATAAACTAGGAAAAAGTACAGACTGACACTTTATACTTGAATCTGCAGCTGATGGAAGTAGAGAAAAAGTGGTGGAGAGAACTGATTACATCGTCATCAACCCTTTTCTATGCCTGTGCGGACGAGAAAAGGGAGCTCTCATTGAACTCGGGACACCGATGAACATAGTAGTGTTTCAAGGAAGGGAAGGCAATAGTACGAGTAGAGACAGAACGCAACTTTGGCAAGTCTTTGAGCCAAACAAGGTTGAGATTAGCGAATACCATCAAATTTTCCTGCTCATTTGTCCCACGGGACTCGCTGGAGCCTTGCTCGTCAACAATCAGATGCACCATCTTAGGACAGCCCTTGATCATCAATGCTTCAAGGTGGGGGAGGTGCTGAATGCATGTGACATTTCTCAGCTTCTTACAAGACCGAATAATCAAGTAACGAATGCTCTGGAGTAGTGATCCTGCAAAGGTGATTTTCTTCAATGCAGGCAAGTTTTTTAGCTCCAGCTTGTCTAAATTGTCCAATCCCTCGCCGCACTCGTTACTTGCTGATATCTCCTCGAGGCTGTCACAGTCCTGAATACGCAGCTTGAGAAGGGTACGTCTTGTGTTGCCGACCCGAAGTAGAGCCTGCAGTGAGAGCATTCTCGTTCCTAACAAATCTCTCATATTGATCGCCCACAGAGACATGGATTGATTCTCCGAGAGCTGTTCCAAGGTCTCGAGTTTCCGTATGTCCAATCCCAATGATGTGATCGTTGAGCGTACCAATTCTTCAGTACTTGCTTGACCTTCAGTACCCCATCCATCAAATGCGGTATAATCCAACATCAGCAGTTCAAGTTTCCGTAATCCTGATATCAGCCCTTGAGGAATGCTTTCCAGAGATTTCGTGTGATCCAGATGCAAGCCCGTCAGTTCTGATAGTTTCTCCAACTCCATGGGTAGTGAACGTAAAGGATTTCCACTAAGATCAAGGTGTCGTAAACGGAGCAGCCCACAGATAGCTTGAGGAAGCTCAGTAATTTCAGTTTTTGACAGGTCAAGAAATGTGAGTGCATGCATGTTCTGGAAGAAACCCTCGGGAACCACATGAATGCGGGTTCCTCGTAGCCTCAAGGACAAAAGGTTGGGGCAATCAGGATGTTGTGGCAGTGCTCCAGACTGTTGATACGTTAAATAAATCACTTCAGCCTCTCTCCATTCTGCTGCATCTTCTGTTTCCTTCTTTCGCTTAGCTTGATCTATAATCATCCATTTCTTCTTGCAATCTGATACAATCCATAGGGCCATTCCGCGCACAATATCATGCATCCTCAGATAAGCTCCCTCATATTCGCCCTCTTCAATTTTTTGTAATAGGCATGCTCGTTTTAGATTTTGGAGGACAGAATAACCCCGCATGTATCTTACAGTGTAATCTCCATCGACATCTATTAGTTTCATGCCCAACCAACAATTGATGAGGTAAGATTCCATGATTACATGACTTTCTGGCCATAGGGCACAACATAAGAAGCAGTTCTTGGTGGTTTCATCTGGCAGACGGTCATAACTGATTTTCAAGATGGGAAAAGGATCAGTTCCTTCTTTTCTCCATATCTCCTGAATTCCAATCTTGTTCATGGAAGTAATGGCATCCTCCCATTCTTGCCAAGTCTTATTAGCCGACATGGTCCGAGCAATGACAACCAGTGCAAGTGGCAAGCCGCCGCATTTATCAACAACCTTTTCTGCACGAATGCTAACCCTCTTGTCCGAATTTATTATAGATCTCGTGCCCTCACCAACACTATCTAGAAACAATTTCCAGGCTTCTTCAGGTTGTAAACGTTCCAATTCAATCTCCCTGCATCTGAACTCAGAGTTTCGGCCTGCCATCATCTCTTCGCACACTGTCAGGGAACGAGTTGTAAACACCACCTTGCTCTTGTGTACGTCACTTGGACGTGGTATTCCTAACTTTGCAAGCTCAAAAGGCTCCCATAAGTCATCCAACAAGAGGAGGAACTTTTTGGTCCTCAAGTGGTGGCAGAGAGCATCAGCCTGTGAATCAACGGTTAATGTAGCCTCAAGAGCCAATCCGACTCTTTCTGCTATATCCTTCTGAAGCTTGTCAAGGTTGAATTCCTGAGAGACGACAACCCAGATCACGTAGTCGAATCCGGCTGCTGGCACATAAAGATGATCGTTGATCCTTTGTAGGAGGGTGGTCTTACCCACCCCTCCCATTCCCCATATCCCCACCATCCCCACCAGATCATCTTGTAGGAACTCACAGGCTGTCCTGAAGCATTGTGCTGTCGACGACGGCATGTCATTGGGCAAGTTGAACATTTTTTGGATAGCCAGAGTCGACCTCTTCACGAGGACATCAAAATCTTGTTGTTTGCTAACGAGGACCTTCATCTTGATAACCGCCTCAGCTGCCTGCTTTGCGACTCTGTATCTTGTACACCAGTCAATTGTATGCATGTTATCGTAGTCTTCCTCGATCTCTCCCAACAAGTCTTCCATGGCTTGGACTTCCTTCATCCACACATTCACCTGTTCCCCAGCCATTGCTTCAGCTGATTCTTTTGCTTGCTTCAGTTTGTGAGCTGTCTCCTTAAGATCCCTCATGTTTGCTCCCGCACAGAAGAGATAACCACATTTATGGAGCATGGGAGCAAGGACAGAGTTGATGCCGAAGTGACTGAAGAAGTTGATAATGCATTTTAAGAAGTTGAAGATGCAAGGGACGGTATAAACGGCGACTGCCCCGATGAAAGGGGGGAGGACCTTGTTAATGATGAAATCCATGACTTTGGAGTCGATGCGAGGGATAACCTTGTTTTTGATGAAATCCATGACTGCAAGGAGATTTCAGTAGATTAACATCAAGTGGTAAGAAATATTCCAAGTAAACATGCTAGTAAAGGGCATGCAGTTCCACATGCTGTTTCTTATGTGAGATGGTTGAATGTCAGAACTCATAATCAAGCAACTTGCGGGGGAAAAAAAAAATATTAAAAAATAAATATGACATTTTCAATGAAATAAACTGAGAAAGTTCTGGACATGCACGCAATCGAAGATCGTACGCACCTCCAAGTGTGCGCGCTCCCCTGAGCGCCCACACGCACCGGGTATGGGCTGCTCGGACATGTGCGAACTTGCGCACGCTTCCTTGGATGCCTGCACGCACCCGGGCGTGCGCTACCCTAGGCACATGCTGCCATGGGCACGCGCTTCCTAGTAGACGGAAGCCTCCGCATCACACGTCTCGGCTACCGGCAGAGACCGACGATTTTACCATTATCCTGAAAGTTATAGTACTACCGCCGAGCCTATGGTTCATCTCCATCTCTCCACAACGTCTTCTAGGCGGTGTGGAGGATAGCAAAAGTCCTGACGTGATAACCTGACGTGAGCCATATTTATTCATACAGCATATGTTGTTCCTACCGGCTCCTTCCACCTCGATGCTCTAGTTCTCACTTCGTGCAGCTCCGTTCGCTGCCAGTGAATAGGCTTTTGTTTCCCTATTCTCTGGGTCAAACCGAAACCCTCTTTGTCGAAATAAAATATTCCTAACTTGCAGAATGAATGAATTATTACTCTTTACTCATTATTGGTTAGTGAGTCACAAAGAGGTTTCATTGCTGGCAAAAATATTACGGACGACATTGCCATCATGCAGGAGGTCCTTCATCAATGCAAAAAGGGTAGAATAGATGGTTTTCTGCTCAAGCTTAATTTCGAGAAGGCATATGATATGGTAGGATGGGACTGTTTGCTGGAAACACTACGCACAAGAGGTTTTGGGCAACATTGGATACAATAGGTACATACTTGGTGTAAATCAGTAAAGGTGAAACTCCTTATAAATGGGTTGATGGGTAAGGAAATTATCTGCAAAAAAAACCTTAGACAAGGCGGTCCACTATCCCCCTAATCTTTGCATTATTAGCAGACTCATTGTCTACCATGGTTACTCGAGCAGAGAGAATGGCTATGTTACGGGGACTACCAGCATCTTATTCTCACAAAATTAGCATACTGCGGTATGCGGATGATACCATTCTTTTTGGTACTAATGACATTAAGGAGGCTACAATACTGAAGTTCACCCTATGTTGTTTTAAGGCTTGGTCAGATCTGTCTGTTAATTATCATAAAAGCTCGATAATACAACTGGAGAGGCGAGAAATTAGAGGACAGATGATTAAAGTAATATTTGGATGTAAAAATGAAAAATTGCCAGTTGGACACTTGGGTGTACAACTTAGACAAGGGAGGCTACTTAAGCAAGATTGAGCACTATTGCTGGATAAAATAGAAAAAAATCTCGAGGGATGGAAAGGTAAATACATATCAATCGAAGGCAGGGTCATCCTGATTAATTCAGTATTGACAAGTTCCCCAATATATCTTATGACCTTATTTCGAATGCGGATACGGATCACAAAAACCGTCAATAAGATCAGAAGACGTTTCTTTTGGGAGAGGATAGATACAAATATGAGAAAATTCCATCTACTATCTTGGGAGCAGGTTTGTAGATCAAAGAAAGAAGGAGGCTTGGATATCATAAATATCAAAAATTTTAACATATCGTTGTTAAGCAAATGGTGGTGGAAAATCATTAGCAATCCGGGTCGGATACAAAAAATCTTATTGGAAAAATATAGTCCGAGGGGACACACTTTAAGAGCAAGGTCGCAAAACTCCACAAATGTGTCCAGTTTTTGGAATGGGGTTAGAGATGTCGAATATCCTTTTGGCCGGGTGTTACTTTTAGACTTGGAAATGGAAAATCCGTCGCATTATGGCTAGATAGGTGGTGTACAACCATACCTTTGGTATCGTTGTATCCAAACGCATTTAGTAGGGAGATCAACCAGTGTTCAAATGTGCGCGACCACTTCTCAAACGGGTCACTGAACATCAACTCAGGATGAGAATGTGCTAGGGTCATGCCACCCACCAATAGCATAACCACACAAATAGATACTCCGCTATGGAGGTGGGAAAAGACAATAATTTTCACTGTTAAATCCATGTATTATTTCCTCAACGATGCGGGATGTCGATTGTGCCACGCTAAGGAAATTTGGAGGACACTATGCCCCTAAAAATTAGGTTTTTTTTGTGGTTATTGTTTAAGGACGCACTACGCACTACTCACGTGGGTCAACTTATAAAAACGGGGATGGATGGGCCCAAACATTTGTGTGCTGTGTGGCTAAGGGGAAGAATTCGATCAGCATATCATATTGTCTTGTGATTACACATATACCATTTGGATGGCCTTTACAAACGTGGCACTAGTAGGACACACAGTGCAATGTCTGTGGGATCAGAAATTTTCTAGTACAAGGGAGAGATCCGTCACATACCAATACATAACTGCCATATGTTGGAACGTTTGGAAGGAGCGCAACGATAGGATTTTTAGGAACTCATCACATAAAGTAGAGACTTGTATGACTGTTATTCACTCTAATATCAGTGCTTAGACAGGTATTCTCTCTGAGGAAGATAGGCGGGACGACTTCTCAGAGGAACAAGATGTAGATGATGATCCACCACCTGCTTTTGATGACTCACATGTGCGGAGGCGGATGCCCTGGCGTGATCGGCCGGAACATCAAAATTTGGTCTCCTTATTTGATGACAACATTAGTTGTGCTACTTGCAAATGCCATGTAATGGATCTATGTTATAATATGTAGTGCGGCTCTCGTGTCTTGTATTTTGTTTTTTATACTTCCTATTTTGTACTATGTATCTGTTCTATTAAACTAAGTTAATGGAATACGAGGGGCACTAGCCCACCATATATTAATAAAAAAAAGTATAACATAGTTTTCTTACTCTCGTTTTTTGGACTTTTCTTAGGGAATTTTTTTTTTTATTCCGTGTATCTCTTTCTTAAGCTCATTGCAAACAATCCCAACAGCGAGATTTTGTTTTTCAGTAATTAGTTGATGATACAAAAGTAGATGAAAGAGAAAACGAAAGATATGGGGAAAGTTTTGGTGTGAAAAATTATAGAGAAATCCCTCTAAATAAGTGGGCGAGTTTGCTAGAAAATCAAAGGAAAAAAAAGGAAAAGAAAACATCATAAAATATATCAATGAGTTTCTTATGATTTTTTTTTTTAGGATGATGCCCTACGTTTATTATATGGAATAGCTGGTGTATTCTGATAAATTATCAGAAGAAATTAAAAAAACTTTACAAAACAGTAGAGATTTAAGGTTTTATCAAAATACTTTGTACACAAAATAATAATACAAGATTGATATAGCTTAAGGTCTCCTCCGGGAGGTTGTTGTCAATACTAAGCGAAAGTCATATCGTGTAACTGTTCAAGATCAAAACATATGAAGGTTGTTGGATATGATTGGCTATCAACGAGATTGAACACCACTTATGCAAAATGCATATCGAGAGAACAAGTAGTTTTTAGCATAATAAAAAAATCTATTCTCCGAATTTGAGAGTTTCCTTCCCATTATGGTGGAATTATTTTTTCCTCATATCGGAGTGATTATATAATTGTATGGAAAAATTCTCCGAAAAGATACTGATAAGCAAATATATATATATATATAAAAAAGGTGTGTATTAGTTTTTTTTGCTAGTCAAACTCACACACATATATTTTTGATAACATTATCTAAATTGAGTCTTTACCATGAGTCAAACTCAGAATCTCTCGTAGGGTATAATGCCACTTGAGCTAAGGTTCATTGGCAAAAGGTGTGTATTAGTTAATAACATGTCCAATGAGGTCTTTAAGTTGTAACTTTTTGCCCTAGGTTTTTAGTTATTTTTAAAAGTTCATTTGTATCTTTACCGGATTAAAAAAAAAAAAATCATCATTTTTTTTCTCATATACCATTCTATAAGTGAAATTAATTGTAAAGTTTCCCATGTTGGCAAGTAAGCTAAAGCAAAAAAAAAATTAAAATTAAAATAAATAATGGACATGACACCGCTACTAGTGGTTTAAGTTTAACTTTGATGGCTCTATCCAGCATAATATGATTGGTGTTGAATTTGTAGTTAGAAATAATGTTGGTGCTCTGATTGGTACTGGTTGCATCCCAATTGCTACTCTTTCTATAACTGAAACTAAAATCAGAGGCTTGTAGAAGGCACTTGTATGGGTCTTAGATATTATTCCATAACAACGGATTATATTAGAGGTTGATGTACAAGGTGTTCTTATGACCTTGCGGAGTGGTGGGGGAGGTTGTCATCCCTTATTCTAGGGATGCATATTTGATTACTAATTGGTTTTTTTAGTTTTGTGTCCAACATGTTTGAAGAGATGATAATATGTGCGTCGATTTTATGACAAATAAGGGTGCATATCGAGGTTCAAAAGTGGCTTGGCTAGATAATTTCCTCACCAACTATGGATGTTAGCAGCTAAGAATTGAGTTACCTCTTTTCGATCTCCTTGGTTTAAGTCTCTTCGGATTTGTTGGTGCTCTTCTAATTCGCTAAAGAATGCTCCATTCTATAGAGATGTAAGTACGTAAAAAAAAAGAAAGAAAGAAAGAAAGAAACATAAATAAATAATAAATAATCAAATTCACCCAACCTGCCAACCAAGTTGGAATATGAAGCAATTTTATTATTAATAAGACAAAGAATCTAAATTAATACTAATGTTTTTTTTTTTTTAGTACTAAGGCCAATTTCATCTAATGGCAAGTATTTTTTTTTTTTTTTATAGGTTCGGTGGGACTCCTCTCCTAAAAGATTGTTAAGGTAAATTTTGATGGAGGTAAATTTTAATGGTTCGGTACGAAATGATAAGATGGAAGTTTGTTTTGTTATTAGAAATAATATTTTGGATTGGTTGGGGAAAGTAGTGCTCCTGTAGACTTTGTGTTGTGACAGAGTCGGTGATAAAAATTGAGTTACAAGGTTTGTTAGAGGCTTTTTTTGGCTGGGCGATAGATATGCTCCTTGGTTAGCATGTAATGGTGATAGGAGATACTTATACTTATTTTGTTTGAGAGACATAATAACTATATTTATTGTCCCTTACTTTGAGATGTCCGCATGTTGCATAACTGTTTTACAAATCTTTCTGTCCAATATATTTGGAAGGAGGGAAATATGTGCGCTGGTCATATAGCAAGTGAAGCTACATGAGTAGATACGAGAATAATGTAAGAAAATGATTTTCCTCAAAACTTATTAGAGTTTGTGTTAAAAAATATTTCTGGGTTATGTATAAAAGTACGTAGTAATTGAGAATTTATCTTTTAAAAAAAAATTCTTCAAATTATCAAATATGCAAGATCAGCTGGTCTAAACAAATTTGGACAGGAAAAATTAGGAAGGTATTAGCTAACTTGATTAAACTGTCTACACAGTTGAATGAAAGAAAAAAAAATTAAAATTTATATAGGAGACACAAACGAAACAAAAAGACTGTTGTTATGATCCTGGCAGCAAAGTAGCATAATATATATATGAGAAAAATGGAAATGAGTTGACAGCTCATGCAAGTTACCTGAGCTCCAGTTCATTTCCACTATCTCCAATAATCTTTTTTTAAAAATTTCTTTTGGATTATGATCTCGACCCCTTAGGATTCACTCATACCCAATTTCTTGGGTTTTAGTTTTGATTTAATCATCCATTAAGTTAACACAAAATTAACGGTTTTCAATGAATAAAATATTTTTTATGCACTTGATGAAAGAGTAAATGAACTCCAAAGTTTATGAAATTTAATCTGAAAGAGATAAGAATATAGAGATAGTAACTGTAAAAAAAATAAAGAAAAATAATTGGATCATTGCTGGTGACTCACATATATATATATATATATATATATATATATATATATATATATATATATATAGAGAGAGAGAGAGAGAGAGATGAAAATGAGCTGAGCTGCAGTTCATTATCACTATCTCAAATGAAATCCAAAATTTATGAAATTTAATCCGAAATAAGTTAAAGAGGTAGAGACAATGATTGTTAAAAAAAATTGAAGAAAAATAATTGGATCATTACAGTTTTGCCGTTAGCTCACGTAACTTTTCCTGAGCTGGCGGCTCACCCACAGTAATCCCATATGGAAAGTGAAAAGTGCGATACACTAAGTTACATAGATTGGTTCATGAAATGATTGTATTAAAATATGCTATGTTTGTCTACCTGACATGAAAATTTAGAAACTTGCGAATTCAGCGCAAAATGTGCAAAATCTGACTAAAAGTAGCACACCCATATTTATTATTTTTATTAGGTTTCGAAGAGCAGAAAATAGGGTTCAGAGTATTTAGTGAAATTTTAAATAGAAACTATTAGCAGAACAAAAAAAAAAAAATCCATGTTAAATAAGCACTACAAATAATTAATAAGAAAATCTTATAAAATCATGCAGCTACTAATTAATATAGTTTTTTATTTAATCGCAGTGATTTCAAATAGTATTGTACGAACAAAAAAAACCCATGTTAAATAAGAACTAAAAATAATTAATAGAAAAATCATATAAAATCATGTAGCTATTAACTAATATAGTTTTTTATATTTAATCGTAGCGATTTCAACTAGTATTATTTGACCAATTTAATGAATTGGATCAACCAGTCAAAGAGTGTAACATCCCTGTTTTTTAGCTGCCTTCTAAAACGGAACACGCTACTTAATATTTGCACTAGATAACCCAACAGTTATAAGATCTTGGAATAGCCTGTCACAATCAGATAAATAAATAACATATTTGAACCTAAAAAGGATTTCATCTGTACAAAGAATTAATTATATAAAATGACGAACTGCTCTAAATATGAACAAAAAAGAATAAAAAAGAAAAGCAGTGCTCAGACAAAAAAAGGAAATATAAACAAAATATGCAAAGGTTCTCTAGAAATTACTTCACTGTTTACTGTCGCTCTGCCTGATCAATGAAGTATGGGTTTTCAGTATGGGCTGATTTTACTTCTTCGCCCTCTAAATTTGGATTCAAAACTCAGGGGATTAACCCAGCAAGTAACACTTTAAGGAGAGAAAATATGTACTACCATAGTACATGAGTATCAGTGTATGTGGGCATATTTATATCAGTGTTATTCGTGAACATATAAATTAAACATGTAAACAAATATAAATAAATGAATAAATAAACATGGCTACAATTACACTATTTATTTTAATCATGTATTATATTGGTCTCAGTTAGTATCCAAATTAATTATAAAAACTGTATTAATTGATAAAGTAGTACTATTCATCGTTGTCATATGAGTGTCCGCACATGCCCGGGTCCCTACCTCAATCACATAACACTGAACCATGACACACTCCTAAGTATTCCGTTCACACCCCGTAATGTATTATAGTAACGAACATACTATACTGAATACTAATGATAAATCGGTGCTGTAGCATCACCCAGACTGCTGTAGTAAAAATTTCGGCCCTAACATTGTAATAATTCTTATCCGACATGACTCTTATCCATTGTATAGTTTCTCCCCATTCTCGAGTTCATAATATATTATACACATTATTTTAAAAAACATTATGTCATGATTAATTTTATATTTATTTATTCATGGTTTATTTGGAAGAAAAAGGCAATTCATGTAATAATACTGCATAATTTCTAAGCCCAAAACTTCTGGACTTATTCCATTTCTAAACACAATCATATATATTTATATATAGATGTTTTTCTTTGATCAATTTCCAATCCAGTCCAAACCCAATTCAAGTTAAAATCTTTCAATTAACATTTATTTATTTATTTTATCTAGTACAAACCCACTAAAGTCCAAATAAATTTCCTGTCCCTTTTTTCTTACCAAAGGCTCACTACAGACTTATCTTCACTGGCCCACTGCAATATTATTTTTTCACTGGCCCACAGCAGCCCATTACATATTTCTTTAACACATTTTCTTCAGCCCACAGCAGACCATCAACACTTTATTTCACTACCACGACCCATTCCATTAAACCTTTCTCTTCTCTCTTTTTTTTTTCCCGTCCATTTTTTTGTGTTAATTTACTTTATATTATTTTTTACCTATTTACAAAATTACTATAAGAAAATTTGTAGTACATAATATAGACATAATTATGAACATGATCACCCTCCTACATCACCTTGTATGATCACCCTCCAACTATAATAATCTAGCTAAGTTGGTAAATAAAAAAATAAAATCTCTAATCCTCCAACTATAATAATATAGCTAAGTGGATATATAAAAAAATAAAATCTCTAATTCGAAACCAAACTTAATTTAACGAAATAACCAATATTTAATTATTTCTATAGCAAATATAATCAACATAAAAATTATATAATTAAAAAATTATCAATTCGATGTATACTAAAAGCAAAGTAGAAGTGCGTTACTTACTTTTTTTTTTGGTTTCGATTTCTTGATTTGATTTTTTTTTTCTCCTATGCAATCTTCACTGCTGCTCACTGTTGCATGCTGTGTGATCAGATGGAAAGGTGTGGAAGGAACATCGCAATGGGTTTTAAATAAAATGAATGAGAGAGAGATATTGATTTTGCAAGTGGCAATTATGTAATTATCTAAATAAACTCTAAAAGCTGTCCCAAGAGAAGCCAAGAATGTCCCACGAGAATCCCCCCCAAGCCACTCCATTGGTGTGCTAACACATCAAGGACCAGTGATGAGGATAAGGTTTGGTTATTATTTTATTATTTATTATTTCTGTAAATATTTTTAAATACTATCAAATTTATATGAGATGTAATACTCAACGAAAAGAACACTAGAAAATTATCCGTTTATCATTTAGATGTCCGAAATAAAAGAGATAAAATTTTGAAATAATTAGAAAAATAAGTTAATATCATTAAATTAGCAAATTTGAAAAAAAAATTAACTTGAGTGAAAATTTCTAAAAATAATAAATAATAGAAAATTAATAACAACAAAGACCGAATATCATTTGAAGTTGCTAATTTAAAGTTACGTCCACCGAAATTTATTTCGGTGTCCAAAATTGGCTTCGATAGCCTTATTCGACACGAACAAATTTAAAGCAAAGTTACCGATAGCACAAACTTTAGGATATTACAAAGAGTTTTTAAAAATTGATTTCTGAAATATATACTCTGAATTGATGGAATTATCCCTCTGATTGGGCATCCAATCATAGAGTAATCCCAACTATTAAGGATGTGTTTGTTTGCATGGAAATAGAAATGAAGTAGTATAACTAAAGTCACTTCTAATATTTCATATGTTTGTTTGTACAAGAAGTAAACTTGAAGTTACTTCTATAACGGTGAGGTGGGTCATACGTGACATCTTTACTTCTCAACTTTACTTCACATTGATTTTGGGTGGAAGTAGAGTTAGAAGTAAAAAATAATAATATTTATTATCTTGTCTCTTCATATATTTTTCTTTCTTCCAAAAAAATAAATGTTTTATTTCTCTTCCATCTCTTTTCTCTTCCAAAATGTAAAAAAATAAACACTAAAAGTATATGAAATATAATACTTTCACTTTCTTATTTTTAGAAACTAAAAGTATATGAAATATAATACTTTTACTTTCTTATTTTTAGAAATTACTTCTTATTTTCTTCCTTACTTCTACTACTTCCAAACAACAAAACTATTAAGTTTTGGGCGTCCAATCACAGAGTAATCCCAACTATTAAGCGCATGTTGTAACTGAGTAGAACTTTTGGGGTAACAGAAATTCAAATGGGCTGGAAAAATGGCCCATATCGAAACTAAAAAATCAAACAAAAAAAAGTAATAAAAAACTCGATCTCTCTGGGAATGCGGCCCATATTTCCCAGTGAGTTCTTAGCGAGCCCAATGAGAGCTTGAGACATGGGTATTTATTCTTAGTGAGCCCATCCTTTTGCGAAATTGTCCTTTCACCTCTTTCCTCTGCAGCGGCAGCGGCAGCAGCAGCAGCTGAGGCAGTGCGCTCACCAAGAAAACAATTTGAGGGTTTCTTTAAGCAACGGGCTCACTAACAAAAAGATGGTTGCAATTAGAATTTCCCTTCCCAGCCGTTGGGGCTTTCCCTCCCCCTATTTCCGCTCTCCCATCAATCCACACGTATTACCCAAAAATCATGAATAATTCAAACAAAATCTCACAAATCCCAACGAAATTTGTCTCAAGATAATGCCAAGATTGGGGATGGACCGGCGGTCGGGGAGCCCGGTGCTGTCCCGGCAGAAGAGCAACAACTCCACCGCCGCTGGGGCCTACGACGCCTCCCCTACGATGTCCCCCATGAACCGCCACGTCCGCTCGGGCTCCGCCGGTGTCGGTAACTTCCGGCGGGCCCAGAACAACGCGGCCAGGGCTGCGGCCCAGCGGCTGGCGAGGGTCATGGCCCAGTCTAACGATGACGGTAGCGATGAGGACGGCGAGAGCGAGCCCATGCCCCCCATCTAGCTCTCCACGCCCCGCCGGGCCAATCGCTCCTCATCCCCCGCGGTACGAACCACTCAGATTTCTTTTATTTTTATTTTTATTTTTATTTTATTATTTTTTTTTTTTGGGTGAAAGATTTAATAACCTGAAATGAGAGATAAGAGCAAACAAGAAAAAGGTTAGTTTTTTTTTTTTCTGTTAATTTTTGTGAAATTTTTGTGTTCCGGTGATTTGAATGCAAGAGGAAAGAGGGGAAAGATTAAAAATGAATCACTTGTGGAAAGATGAAATTTTTTTCGATTTAGGGCACTTTTTGGACTCTCTAATAGTTCTTTAAATGAATAAAAATATGATTATGACAGCGACTTGGTTGTGGTGTTAGTGCTTTTGTGTGAATGCCCTAAGAGCATAATGTATCGAGTATTATATATATCTAAACAGATGTATTTTAAGTGAAACAAGGTGTGTCTCGGCACCATCTATATGGAAATTATGGAACTTTACACTTATGGGGAGCTAGATATTTTATATTTATGCCATTAGAAAAGGAAGAAGTTTCCTAAGTGTGCAATACTGCTGGAGAAGAAAACCTCGGCCATGAGGAGCCTATTCCTGGTTTCAAGCCAAACCGAAATTGTAACCTTTATATTGTAATGTGGTTGATGCTTTTTGACACTTGTGGACACTCCATCATCACAAACATGCAAAGGTCATGAAAGTATGAGATTATTAGCTTTGGTTACAATGCTAATGGTTCTTTGTGCAAGTCTATCTTGAATTATGGAATAACTTGGTAACGAGTATTGCTAGTAGATATACGTATGTCATGGTGTTACCAGATTCATTTCGTGGGTACACTATAAGGGAATGCAGGATCCTACTTTGAGTAGTGTGCAATCAGTAGGAAGTAGGTTTAACCGATGGTTGGAATTTTGGGTTATGGTATGTTTGGGAGTATATCTAGAGTCGTTTCAATAAATATATATGTATTATCGTAGACGTAAGCAAATAAAAGACATACGTTTCTTTTCATAGTGTAAGTCTTAAAATATGCATATAATATATGAATAAAAGGCAGCGCTAGTGCTAAATACATTGAAAAAGTTCAATGAATCAATTGGTTTTTAATTTCTCTTCTTATATTTCTTGGGTCGCCAATTATGGGGATAGAGATAGGGAATGCATCACGAATTGGTACAACACAAAGTGGATAGCTTGTAGAATGAATTAGGTAACAACAATACATCTTTAAATGTACATTTGTAGGTGCATTATAAATCGATGTTGTTTGCGTCAGATTTTGCAAACTGCCTCGATTGGAAGGTTCTAGAGCTTGGATACTTGATATAAAAAAGGTTAAAAAAATCAACTAATTCCCCCTTTGGTCTCAGCTCCTTTCCTTTCTCTCTACATAGGCTGTTCCACCATTTGTGGTCACCTAGTATCCTCGTCACTTGCCTCTTGTCTCAGCTACGTGGTTTGGTCATTAGCATTTAAGTGCTTTCAGCATTGCATGCGCGGATGAGTTATATCACAATTTAGACTTTAAGTACATGTTATGATATTGACCATGTAAAATTGATCTGATAGTGCTAGCATTTTTGAGATTCTTGATATGATAAGTCCAATATTGCAGATCTCGATGTCATAATCCAGTCTCCGGCATAGATACAGATTCTGAGATTTTAAACCTTGCTTAATTCCCATAATGTGCTTTTTAGTTATGCTTGTCGGTTTAGGGTTTGGTTTCAACTTGATTGTTAGGTAACATTTTTTATTGTTGTAATGACTAATGCTCTATTGGCAGGGGCTATAAAGAGACGTCATTCTTAAAAGACAGGTGTAGCAGAAATGTGCGTGTTTCGTTAGATGTGTGGTAACACTAAGAGAGATAAAATGAGAAATGAGACTATTCTTGCTATGGTAGGCGTAGCTTCATAGAACAAAAGATGTGAGAAAATCACTTACGATGATTTGGTTATATGCGACGTAGTTCTACAAATTCACCACTTCGATGAGTGAAGTTTATCAATGTATTACAAGTTAAAAGAGCGAAGAAATGATCGGAAAAAAACATGGACATAGATGATAAAAGAAATGAATGCTAAAGGATAAATGAAGACATATTGCTTTATAGGAATGAGTAGAGAAGAATCATCCATGTGAGCTATCTGATATAATTCTCGTTTGGTTCATGTAGCCTACCCAAGTACTTACGATGAAAGGTGTAGTAATAGTTGCTGTTGACTAATGCTCTATTCCAATTTCCAAGCTTCAGACTCTTTGATAACCCTTTTTTGTTACTTGAATCTACGACAAGTTATCAATCATTCAATTACTAATGTCCAGGAGGTTTCTAGTTAATAATATCTACGGAACTGATATTGAGGCTTCTGTTTTCAGCACCCTCTCGTTCTAAGAATGTCCAAGCATTTCCTCACAAAGGGATATGTGCTTAAGCAAGCCCTGAAGCCTTGATTTTCGTTTGATGAACATCAGTTCTTTTTCGTGTGTGATATTAAAGGTTGAGTATTTTATAAAGGTCATATCAATCTCCTTCATTTGTTTACGTACATTCTTGGCGATTGAGCAACAGTTCCATCACCCTGAGCATCTTTCATTTGTCAGTCTTTTGCTCATTTTCCACCTGTTGACGACACTTGGATGTGCAGAGCAGCCATTCTGTCTGACAACATAACTATTCTAGTTAGTCATCTGTTCTGTGGATGATTTGGGATGATGTCTTAATTTGGCTATTTTAGTTTCTAGACAGTTCCTTCCAAATATGTCCACCCTTTTTGCTGATGTACCTCTTTTGAGTACTCCTTTACTGCTGATTGCAAATGTGTCTTAATTTGGCTTATTGCAAACACATTTCAGGAGATGTTTTGTAACTATTGATCATCACAAATCAAGTTATGATTTTCTGCATTCAAATGGAAATATTGACATCTGCTGAGGGCACATGACAGAGCTTTGCATTTGATTGCTTCTTAAATTACTTGTATACTTTTTCAAAAATATTGAAGCTCTACTTGCTGGATAGCTGAATGTAAACATAACATTAACATGTAGTTTGTTCTCTTAGTTTTTAACTTAGCAAATCCTTAAGAACAGTCTGTATATGTTTTGCTCTTGCTTTGTCACTAACTGGTTATAATTTGTCTTTATTTTCAAGATTCATAGAATTTAATTTGTTGAGTGATTTATGTCTCTTTTCCATTCTAGATAGGTCGTTATCTTTCTGAGCAAACTTCTACTGTACGTGCAACATCTGCTGGTCGACCTGTGTTGGTGACGAAACAGACTGCAATGATACCACCTATTAAGCCATCACCAAAACCTGTTATTACTTCAGTGAGAACGGACGCTCCTTTTGTTAGTCGAAGAGAGAAAAGGTTGATCTTTTTAACTTTCGACCCCATGCGCTTTATCTCATTATGCCCTCAAGTTGTTCTTGAAGTTTACATAACTTTTGAATACTTATATGTTCAATTTATGTAATATATTATTGCTAATACCTTCTAATGTCTCCTTTACATTTAAGAATGAGATGAGTCATCCTTAGCACTTTTACGGGCCCCTAGCTTTATATGTTGTTTCCGGATGATCTATGGAAGCTGAAAAGTAATTGACATCTTATTCACATTTCTCTTTCTTTTCTGCCACTTGTTGCCGATAAAGTACTTAGCATTTGAAGAATCTTCTCAAATATTTCAAGACATATATCAATTGAATGTCTTGCTTTACACACAAAAATAAACTCAATACATATAATTTAGCTGTTGGAGGTTACTGCTAGTACTACTTATTGATGTTGCATCTCGTTGTCACTACTCGTGATGAAGGAATGGTCGATAGAAGGGGCACAAGACTATTAATCGATCCCTAATTCTACTTCTTTCTTATTTGTATAGATTATGGGGTTTATGAGCTAATCGGTCAAGTCAAGTTTTTTTTTTTTTTTTTACATAATTGAAAGAAGATCGGATATTACTACTTATTGAACGATGTCTCGAGGTCAAAATATCGCCTGATATCTCACGTTCGAGCCGCCTGTTTTGGTCCAAAATGATAAAGGGTATAAGGACACATATCTTATCGGTGAAGGACAAAAATCAGGATATCAGCCAACATACCCAGATATCGGCCCATATACCAGTGTATCGTCTGATATTTGAAACACTTGTTCAATTTCTATTGCTCACATTTCTTGACCCGTTTTGGAATCCATTGGAGGTTAAATTATGTTTCATCTCAGTGTAATTGATGGTTTGATTTCTAATCATATCCTTAGATTAAAATAATAAGTCTTGGTTGTTTTCAGATATCTTCCTCGAAACCGAAATATGGAGCAGTTATTATATACCTGTTTCACAAACCTTTATAGGCTTATACCATGATCACTGGCAATTTAATCAGCTCATCAACACCATTGCTCTAAAATCTAAATATATTGTTTTTCCCTGAAATATTTGTCAAAAATTTTGTTATCATCTGTTAGCTCAAGGTCAACGTAAGTGCCTAAATGCTTGGCCAAGGAATCTGTGGCTAGAGAGTAGCTATCTGTTACTGGAATTCTTCAATTGCTTGAAAGCTTGTTTTGCAGTAAGATCCAGGTTCTTGATGTGCCGCTTAATGAATCTGTTCTCAATGGTTAGGGCTTCACAGTTAGCCCGATAAAGACCATCCACCGACTAAAGAATGGAAAATGGACTAAAAGAACTTAGTTTGAGAGTAATGCAATCCTCCGTTTGTGGGTCTGGCTATTTGTAGAGAAGTTTCTTGTGCAGTGGTTAAGGTAGTTATGCCATGTCACATCTCAAGTAATGATTCCTTGAGCATTCTTTTGGATGCATGAGTCTGACAAGCAGTGACAATTCCGCCTCTCTTTTTTTCCTCCTTTTTTTTCTTTTCTTTTAATGTGAGGGGCTTAGCCTTGCTCCTATTCGTATGGCATTTATTTTGCCACCATAAATCATAAGACCAACTAGTTGGCTGTAGAAAAAGTAGGATATTTTTTCAAGTGACATACATTATTTGGGGAAAAAAAGGGAATTACCAAAATACTTTGTATGCAAAATAATAATACATGATTGGTATATCTTAAAGGTCTCCTCTGGGAGGTTGTCGATACGAAGCAAAAGTTATATTGTGTATAACAAATGGAGGTTGTTGGGCATGATCGGCTATCAAGGAGATTGAACACCACTTATGAAAACTGCATATCGAGAAAACAAGTATTTTTTGCAATCATTTATATGATTTAGCATAATAAGAAAATTTATTCTCCGGATTTAAGAGTTTCCTTCACCATTATGGTGGAATTATTTTTTCCTCGTATTGGAGTGATTATATAATTTTATGGAAAAATTCTCGGAAAAGATACTAATAAGCAAATTAAGAAAAGGTGTGTATTAGTTAATAACATGTCCATGAGGTCTTTAAGTTGTAACTTCTTGCCCGAGATTTTTAGTTATTTTTAAAAGTTCATTTGGATCTTTCTTAGATTTAAAAAAAATCATCAGTTTTTTTTTCTTGTATGTCATTCTATAATTGAAATTAATTATAAAGGTTTCCATGTTGGCAAGTAAGCTAAAGCAAAAAATTTTAAAAATTAAATAAAAATTAAAAAATAGATAAATAAAAGATGAGACTGCTTTTTTAATTTTAAAAATTAAATAATAAAAAATAGATATACAAGGTGTTCTTACGGCCTCTCGAAATGGTGCGGAATGTAGTTATCCCTTATTCTGGGGATGCACATTTGATTACAAACTGCTTTTTTTAGCTTTGTGTTCACTATGCTTAAAGAGATGGCAATATGTACGTCGATCCCATGACAAATAAGGGTGCATGTCGATGTTCAAAAGTGATTTGGCTAGATAATTTCCTCATCAATTATGGGAGTTAGCTGCTTGAGCTACCTCTTTTCGATCTCCTTGGTTTAAGTCTCTTTTGATTTGTTCGTGTTCTTCTAATTCGCTAAATAATTCTCCATTCTATAGTGATGTAAGCACGTTAAAAAAAACAATAAAAAATTAAACTCACCTAACCTGCCCACCAAGGTGGAATATGGAGCAATTTTATTATTAATAAGATAAAGAATCTAAACTAATAATAATGATTTTATTGTTTTTCTTTTAGTACTAAGGCTAATTTCATTTGATAGTAAGTAATTTTTTTTTAGCTGACTTGAGCCATACCAGCCGTGGTAGGTTTGGTAGGAATCCTTTTCTAAAAGGTTGTTAAGTTGAATTTTGATAGTTCGGTAACAAATGATAAGACGAAAGTTTGTTTTGTTATTAGAAATGACATTTTCTATTGGTTGGGGAAAGTAATATTCCTGTAGACTTTGTGTCAATGAAAGAAACTAAGGTACAAGGTTTGTTAGAGGCTTTTTTTTTTTTTAACTGGGTGACAGACATGCTCCCTGGTTAGCGTGTAGTGGTGATAGAGAATGCTCATGACATACTTATTTTGTTTAAGAGACAAGATAATTATGTTTATTACCTCTTACTTCGCGATGTCCTATTAAAATTTATATAGGAGACAAACAAAACAAGAGGATTGTTGTTATAGTTCTTGCAATAAAGTAGTATAATATATTAATATATATATGTGTGTGTGTGTGAAGTCAGGCTTTGGGCGTCCTAGTATTATTATTATTATTTTGGAGTATTTACTGGTTTGTCCGTCAAATCTTTATATGTTATGATTTAGTCCTCCATCTTCATATTTAAGATTTACTCCCACAAATCTCCTAAGTTACTACAATTTAGTCCCCTTCTCCAAATTCCCAAAATTTTTGACCTCATATTAATATTTTACCCTTCCTTATTCATTCTTTCTCTTCTCCTCCTCTCTTCCTCCTCTCTTCTCCTTTTCTTCATTATTCCTCCTTTCTTCTCCTTCTCTCTTCCTCCTTTCTTCTCCCAATGAAGAAAAGAGGAGGAAGAGAGAAGGAGAAGAGATGAGGAATAATGAAGAAAATGAGAAGAATGGAGGAGAAGAGAGGAGGAAGAGAGAATGAATAAGGAGAGGTAAATGGTAATATCATATCAAAAATTTGGGGGATTTGAGGAGGTGGACTAAATTGTAGTAACTTAGGAAATTTGGGGGATTAAATCCTAAATATGAATATTTGGGGGACTAAATCATAATATATAAAGATTTAGGGACAAACCAGTAAATGCACCTATTATTTTTTAATGCTGTTTAATAAAAAACTTCAACCTAATGAGCCTTGTTATATACATTTTGGATGTTGTCCTATACCTTAAATTATTATTTATACAAGATGAGACTAAAAGAAGGAACCTTCTTAGGATCATGTGCATTTATTGCTCCAAAAGAATACTAAATTGTAGGAGCTAATTAGTACATGGAAAGAGAAAAGTGCTCCAGAATTATATGATACGGCCAGTTCCATTAATTGATTCATGAAAAGACAGTACTAAAGTATGGCTATTTTTGCATACATGACATGAAAATTTAAGAGCTTGCATATTCAATGCAAAAAGCGATGCATCCAACTGAAAATAGCACACCCATATTTTATATAATTACTTTTGGGTGTGAGAAGAGGATACAATCATCCTTCCCTCATATCTCTCTCTCTCTCTTTCTCTCTTCTTCCCTCTCCCTCTCGTGTCCCTCGTTTATAGCAGCACTTCAATAAATCCCAGTTTCAACTTGGGTATCATTTTTATTTTTATTTTTTTTTTGTATTTGTATGTCCAAAATCGGAGCATTCGTTTCCGTTGTCATTGATAACAAGATACATCAAAAAGAAAAGAAAAAAAAATATAGCTCTCTAAACTTCGGATTATAGGGAAAAAAGAGATGACCCTTTTCTTTGTTTGTTGTGGGTTCTTTTGGACAGCGAGGAAAGATGGATCCTGTCTTCTGTGGATGATGTGAACGCTCATTGGTTTCTGTTGATCCAAGCTCAAGACATCTATTGAGATAAAATAGTTGGAACGCTAAAAATTTTCGCTCTTTTTTAGACTATGTTATTGGACTCTGTTTATTCCCTTTGCTCTTCATCAGAAAAGGGCTATTTATAGCCATTGGGAGCGTAACCATTCTCGTATCTCCTCCATCAATCTCTCTGTAATCAGAGTATCAAATCCTGTGTTACGAGGAAGTGAGAAATTATAATAGATTTTCCTAAAATTGTATCAAAACAATGCAATACACATCACAACGGATCTGGCGTGCACAAAAGCCTTGTCAGGTGCTCGCCTGGGAGCTCGTGAACCTAGCACTTGCACGCCCAGGCGCACAGAGCTAACGTTCGCGTGGCCAGGTGGGTGCATGGCCTGGCGCTCACGCACACACCTCCGGTGCTTGCTTGGGCGCGTGCCCAGTTAGGGTGCTCTCATTTTGGACAGGTTGGGCTAATTTGGCCTAACACCTTTTTTTATTTTCTTGGGCTAATTGTTCCAATCTTTCAACGTCTATATAACCTGGCCCCTCTCAAATTTTTGAAACTTCATCATAAATTTTAACGGATTTCGAAATATTTTGTATTTAATTGTCTTCCCTGTGTGCTTTGATTTTTATAGTATAAAAACTGTCTTCTGAAGTTGTCATATTCTTAACCTCTTAGCTCTTATGCATGAACTAAACCATTTGTAAATGGGTCTTGAGCTCTCAAATTCATGTAGTCTTGAATATTGACTCAGGATTTGCTCCTGATGTGAGGTTAACTCAGCTTCGCCTCTTGTCTTCTTATACAGAAACATAACCTGCGTTTGTTATTTTCGTTTGAAACTTCAAGATTCCCTAGTGATTGGTTGACAGCTCATACTTTGCAAACCATGTTCAGAAGTCGCCATCTTTCAGCGATTTGGTTATTGCAGGTTTACTGTTGAAAGTTGAGAGAGAACTGGTGGAGCTTTGGACGAGGAAGGTGAAGCCAAAGATTCGATTACATTGATGAAGGAAGAGATTGAGAAGCTACGAGAGGAGAATAGGAAGCTTAGAGATGAAATAAAGGTGAAGGACGAAGAGAGAAGAATATCGACGAGGAAACTTTATGCAACTGTTCGAGTTATGGAGGAAGAGAACGCTAGTACGAGGAAGTGGATCAACCGATGCAAGTTCTTCAGTTTCTTTCAATTGGAGAAGCTGATGGAGGGAATTTTTTTCATGAAATTCTTCGGTGGGCACTTTTGAATGTTTACTTGATTCAAGGTTTTCGTTTTGAAGCGTCAGAATGAGTTTTAGTTAGTTCTGGGAATTTGATTCTCCACAAATTTCCTTCTTTGCTTTCGACAAATTTGCTCTCGTTTGTACAACTGATATGTAGCTGCTTGTTATTTGTTAGGAGCGCATTACTTATAAAAATTATCAAAATATGGTGGCTCTTATCGAATCGACAATATTTTGAATCAAAAGACCATGTGATCCTGAGTTCTTCTCGAAGTTAGACTAGCAAGAATTTTCAAAATATTGTGATCATAGTCATAACTATTGAAAAGAAAAAAGAATGGTTCTTGTAACCTTTACATCTGCTATTAGTCAAAATAATCGAAAGAGCGAGAATGTATTCTTGAATCTGCAGTTGATGGAAGCTGTATCTGCAGGCAAAAGGCTGTGTTTTTCTACGAATTGATGCAAAGGAGCTGGTTTTTAGCCTGAAAATGAGAAGAATTGAAGTCCATGTTAACTGCATTGCTTCTCAAATGAATAACAGATACAATCAAACATAGAAATTTACTTGTTTTCTCTCAATATACTAACACAAAATATAAACTAGGAAAAAGTGCAGACTGACACTTTATACTTGAATCTGCAGCTGATGGAAGTAGAGAAAAACTGGTGGAGAGAACTGATTACATCGTCATCAACCCTTTTCTATGCCTGTGCGGACGAGAAAAGGGAGCTCTCATTGAACTTTGGACACCGATGAACGAAGCGGTGTTTCAAGGAAGGGAAGGCAGTAGTACGAGTAGAGACAGAACGCAACTTTGGCAAGTCTTCGAGCCAAACACGGTTGAGATTAGCGAATACCATCAAATTTTCCTGCTCATTTGCCCCACGAGACTCGCTGGAGCCTTGCTCGTCAACAATCAGATGCACCATCTTAGGACAGCCCTTGATCATCAATGCTTCAAGGTCGGGGAGGTGCTGAATGCATGTGACATTTCTCAGCTTCACACAAGACCGAATAATCAAGTAACGAATGCTCCGGAGTAGTGACCCTGCAAAGGTGATTTTCTTCAATGCAGGCAAGTTTTTTAGCTCCAGCTTGTCTAAATTGTCCAATCCCTCATCGCACTCGTTACTTGCTGATATCTCCTCGAGGCTGACACAGTCCTGAATACGCAGCTTGAGAAGGGTACGTCTTGTGTTGCCGACCCGAAGTAGAGCCTGCAGTGAGAGCATTCTCGTTCCTAACAAATCTCTCATATTGATCGCCCACAGAGACATGGATTGATTCTCCGAGAGCTGTTCCAAGGTCTCGAGATTCCGTATGTCCAATCCCAATGATGTGATCGTTGAGCGTACCAATTCTTCAATACTTGCTTGACCTTCAGTACCCCATCCATCAAATGCGGTATAATCCAACATCAGCAGTTCAAGTTTCCGTAATCCTGATATCAGCCCTTGAGGAATGCTTTCCAGAGATTTCGTGTGATCCAGATGCAAGCCCGTCAGTTCTGATAGTTTCTCCAACTCCATGGGTAGTGAACGTAAAGGATTTCCACTAAGATCAAGGTGTCGTAAACGGAGCAGCCCACAGATAGCTTGAGGAAGCTCAGTAATTTCAGTTTTTGACAGGTCAAGAAATGTGAGTGCATGCATGTTCTGGAAGAAACCCTCGGGAACCACATGAATGCGGGTTCCTCGTAGCCTCAAGGACAAAAGGTTGGGGCAATCAGGATGTTGTGGCAGTGCTCCAGACTGTTGATACGTTAAATAAATCACTTCAGCCTCTCTCCATTCTGCTGCATCTTCTGTTTCCTTCTTTCGCTTAGCTTGATCTATAATCATCCATTTCTTCTTGCAATCTGATACAATCCATAGGGCCATTCTGCGCACAAAATCATGCATCCTCAGATAAGCTCCCTCATATTCGCCCTCTTCAATTTTTTGTAATAGGCATGCTCGTTTTAGAATTTGGAGGACAGAATAACCCCGCATGTATCTTTCAGTGTAATCTCCATGGACATCTATTAGATTCATGCCCAACCAACAATCGATGAGGTAAGATTCCATGATTACATGACTTTCTGGCCATAGGGCACAACATAAGAAGCAGTTCTTGATGGTTTCATCTGGCAGACGGTCGTAACTGATTTTCAAGAGGCGACAAATATCAGCTCCTTCTTTTCTCCATGTCTCCTGAATTCCAATCTTGTTCATGGAAGTAATGGCATCCTCCCATTCTTGCCAAGTCTTTTTAGCCGACATGGTCCGAGCGATGACAACCAGTGCAAGCGGCAAGCCACCGCATTTATCAGCAACTTTTTTTGCCCGGCTGCTAACCCTCTTGTCAGAATTTATGATGCCCTCACCCACACTACCTAGAAACAATTTCCAGGCTTCTTCACGTTGTAAACATTCCAATTCAATCTTCCAGCTGCATCCGAACTCAGAGTTTGAGCCTGCCATCATCCCTCCGCACACTGACAAGGTACGAGTTGTAAACACCACCTTGCTCTTGTGTATGCCACTTGGACGTGGTATTCCTAACTTTGCAAGCTCAAAAGGCTCCCATAAGTCATCCAACAAGAGGAGAAACTTTTTGGTCCTCAAGTGGTTGCGGAGAGCATCAGCCTGTGAATCAATAGTTAATGTAGCCTCAAGAGCCAATCCGACTCTTTCTGCTACATCTTTCTGAAGCTTGTCAAGGTTGAATTCCTGAGAGACGACAACCGAGGCCACGTAGTCGAATCCGGCTGTCGGCACAGAAAGTTTATTGTTGATCCTTTGAAGGAGGGTGGTCTTACCCACCCCTCCCATTCCCCATATCCCCACCATCCCCACCATATCATCTTGGAGGTACTCACAGGCTTTCCTCAAGCATTGTGCTGTCGACGACGGCATGTCATTGGGCAAGTCGAACATTTTTCCGGTAACCAGAGCCAAATCTTGTTGTTTGGTTAGGAGTCTCTTCATCTTCAGGACGGAGTTGATGAAGAAGTTGATAATGCATTTTAAGAAGTTGAAGAAGCCAGGGACGGTATAACCGGCGACTGCCCCGATGAAAGGGGGGAGGACCTTGTTGATGATGAAATCCATGACTTTGGAGTCGATGGGAGGGATAACCTTGTTTTTGATGAAATCCATGACTGCAAGGAGATTTCAGTAGATTAACATGAAGTGGTAAGAAATATTCCAAGTAAACATGCTAGTAAAGGGCATGCAGTTCCACATGTTGTTTCTTATGTGAGATGGTTGAATGTCAGAACTCATAATCAAGCAACTTGCGGGGAAAAAAAAAAAATAAGTAAAAAATAAATATGACATTTTCAATGAAATAAACTGAGAAAGTTCTGGACATGCACGCAATCGAAGACGTACGCACCTCCGAGTGTGCGCGCTCCCCTGAGCGCCCACACGCAACGGGTATGGGCTGCTCGGACATGTGCGAACTTGCGCGCGCTTCCTTGGATGCCTGCATGCACCCGGGCGTGCGCTACCCCCTAGGCACATGCTACCATGGGCACGCGCTTCCTAGGAGACGGAAGCCTTCGCATCACACGTCTCGGCTACCGGCAGAGACTGACGATTTTACCATTATCCTGAAAGTTATAGTACCATCGCCGAGCCTATGGTTCATCTCCATCTCTCCACAACGTCTTCTAAGCGGTATGGGGGATAGCAAAAGTCCTGACGTGAGCGATATTTGTTCATACAGCGCATGTTGTTAATACCGGCTCCTTCCACCTCGATACTCTAGTTCTCACTTCGTGCAGCTCCGTTCGCTGCCAGTGAAAAGTCTTTGTTTCCCTATTCTCTGGGTCAAACCGAAACCCTCTTTGTCGAAATAAAATATTCCTAACTTGCAGAATGAATGAATTATTACTCTTTACTCATTATTGGTTGGTGAGTCACAAAGAGGTTTCATTGCTGGCAAAAATATTACGGACGACATTGCCATCATGCAGGAGGTCCTCCATCAATGCAAAAAGGGTAGAATAGATGGTTTTCTGCTCAGGCTTAATTTCGAAAAGGCATATGATATGGTAGGATGGGACTGTTTGCTGGAAATACTATGCACAAGGGGTTTTGGGCAACGTTGGATACAATAGATACATACTTGGTGTAAATCAGTAAAGGTGAAACTCCTTATAAACGGGTCGATGGGTAAGGAAATTATCTGCAAAAAAAACCTTAGACAAGGCGATCCACTATCCCCCTACTCTTTGCATTATTAGCAGACTCATTGTCTACCATGGTTACTCGAGCAGAGAGAATGGCTATGTTACGGGGACTACCAGCATCATATTCTCACAAAATTAGCATACTGCAGTATGCGGATGACACCATTCTTTTTTGTACTAATGACATTAATGAGGCTATAATACTGAAGTTCACCCTATGTTGTTTTAAGGCTTGGTCAGGTCTGTCTGTTAATTATCATAAAAGCTCGATAATACAACTGGAGAGGCCAGAAATTAGAGGACAGATGATTAAAATAATATTTGGATGTAAGAATGAAAAATTGCCAGTTGGACACTTGGGTGTACAACTTAGACAAGGGAGGCTACTTAAGCAAGATTGGGCACTATTGCTGAATAAAATAGAAAAAAACCTCGAGGGATGGAAAGGTAAATACATATCAATCGGAGGCAGGGTCATCCTAATTAATGCAGTATTGACAAGTTCCCCAATATATCTTATGACCTTATTTCGAATGCGGCTACGGATCACAAAAACCATCAATAAGATCAGAAGACGTTTCTTTTGGGAGAGGATAGATACAAATATGAGAAAATTCCATCTACTATCTTGGGAGCAGGTCTGTAGATCAAAGAAAGAAGGAGGCTTGGATATCATAAATATCAAAAATTTTAACATATCGTTGTTAAGCAAATGGTGGTGGAAAATCATTAGCAATCCCGGTCGGATACAAAAAATCTTATTGGAAAAATATGGTCCGAGGGGACACACTTTAAGAGCAAGGCCACAAAACTCCACAAATGTGTCCAGTTTTTGGAATGGGGTTAGAGATATCGAATATCCTTTTGGCCGGGTGTTACTTTTAGACTTGAAAATGAAAAATCCGTCGCATTCTGGCTAGATAGGTGGTGTACAACCATACCTTTGGTATCGTTGCATCCAAACGCATTTAGTAGGGAGATCAACAAGTGTTCAAATGTGCGCGACCACTTCTCAAACGGTCACTGGACATCAATTCAGGACGAGAATGTGCTGGGGTCATGCCACCCACTAATAGCATAACCACACAAATTGATACTCCGCTATTGAGGTGGAAAAAGACAAAATTTTTCTCTGTTAAATCCATGTATTATTTCCTCAACGATGCGGGATGTCAATTGTGCCACGCCAAGGAAATTTGGAGGACACTATGCCCCCTAAAAATTAGGTTTTTTTGTGGTTATTGACTAAGGACGCACTACGCACTACTCACGTGGGTCAACTTATAAAAATGGGGATGGATGGACCCAAACGTTTGTGTGTTGTGTGGCAAAAGGGAGGAATTCAATCAGCATATCATATTGTCTTGCGATTACACATATACCATTTGGATGGCCTTTACAAACGTGGCACTAGCTGGACACACAGTGTAATGTCTGTGGGATCGGAAATTTTCTAGTACAAGGGAGAGATCCGTCACACACCAATACATAACTGCCATATGTTGGAACGTTTGGAAGGAGCGCAACGATAGGATTTTTAGGAACTCATCACATAAAGTAGAGACTTGTATGACTGTTATTCACTCTAATATCAGTGCTTAGACAGGTATTCTCTCTGAGGAAGATAGGCAGGACGACTTCTCAGAGGAAGAAGATGTAGATGATGATCCACCACCTGCTTTTGATGACTCACATATGCGGAGGCGGATGCCCAGGCGTGATCGGCCGGAACATCAAAATTTGGTCTCCTTATTTGATGACAACATTAGTTGTGCTACTTGCAAATGCCATGTAATGAATCTATGTTATAATATGTAGTGCGGCTCTTGTGTCTTGTATTTTATTTTTTATACTTCCTACTTTATACTATGTATCTGTTCTATTAAACTAAGTTAATGGAATACGAGGGGCATTAGCCCACCATATATTAATAAAAAAAAAGTATAACATAGTTTTCTTACTCTCATTTTTTGGACTTTTCTTAGGGAATTTTTTTTTTATTCCGTGTATCTCTTTCTTAAGCTCATTGCAAACAATCCCAACAGCGAGATTTTGTTTTTCAGTAATTAGTTGATGATACAAAAGTAGATGAAAGAGAAAAAGAAAGATATGGGGAAAGTTTTGGTGTGAAAACTTTTTAGACTAGGGCAGCGTTTTAGGAAAAAAAAAATTTATAGAGAAATCCCTCTAAATAAGTGGGCGAGTTTGCTAGAAAATCAAAGGAAAAAAAAGGAAAAGAAAACATCATAAAATATATCAATGAGTTTCTTATGATTTTTTTTTTTTAGGATGATGCCCTACGTTTATTATATGGAATAGCTGGTGTATTCTGATAAATTATCAGAAGAAATTAAAAAAACTTTACAAAACAGTAGAGATTTAAGGTTTTATCAAAATACTTTGTACACAAAATAATAATACAAGATTGATATAGCTTAAGGTCTCCTCCGGGAGGTTGTTGTCAATACTAAGCGAAAGTCATATCGTGTAACTGTTCAAGATCAAAACATATGAAGGTTGTTGGATATGATTGGCTATCAACGAGATTGAACACCACTTATGCAAAATGCATATCGAGAAAACAAGTAGTTTTTAGCATAATAAAAAAATCTATTCTCCGAATTTGAGAGTTTCCTTCCCATTATGGTGGAATTATTTTTTCCTCATATCGGAGTGATTATATAATTATATGGAAAAATTCTCCGAAAAGATACTGATAAGCAAATATATCAAAAAAAAAAAATGGTGTATATTAGTTTTTTTTGCTAGTCAAACTCACACATATATATTTTTGATAACATTATCTAAATTGAGTCTTTACCATAAGTCAAACTCAGAATCTCTCGCAAATTGGAGAGGGGTATAATGCCACTTGAGCTAAGGTTCATTGACAAAAGGTGTGTATTAGTTAATAACATATCCATGAGGTCTTTAAGTTGTAACTTTTTGCCCGAGGTTTTTAGTTATTTTTAAAAGTTCATTTGTATCTTTACCGGATTAAAAAAAAATCATCATTTTTTTTCTCATATACCATTCTATAAGTGAAATTAATTGTAAAGTTTCCCATGTTGGCAAGTAAGCTAAAGCAAAAAAAAAAAATTTAAAATTAAAATAAATAATGGACATGACACCGCTACTAGTGGTTTAAGTTTAACTTTGATGGCTCTATCCAACATAATATGATTGGTGTTGGATTTGTAGTTAGAAATAATGTTGGTGCTCTGATTGGTACTGGTTGCATCCCAATTGCTACTCTTTCTATAACTGAAACTAAAATCAGAGGCTTGTAGAATGCACTTGTATGGGTCTTAGATATTATTCCATAACAACGGATTATATTAGAGGTTGATGTACAAGGTGTTCTTATGGCCTCGCGGAGTGGTGGGGGAGGTTGTCATCCCTTATTTCTAGGGATGCATATTTGATTACTAATTGGTTTTTTTCAGTTTTGTGTCCAACATGTTTGAAGAGATGATAATATGTGCGTCGATCTTATGACAAATAAGGGTGCATATCGAGGTTCAAAAGTAGCTTGGCTAGATAATTGAGTCACCTCTTTTCGATCTCCTTGGTTTAAGTCTCTTCGGATTTGTTGGTGCTCTTCTAATTTGCTAAAGAATGCTCCATTCTATAGAGATGTAAGTACGTAAAAAAAAAGAAAGAAAGAAAGAAAGAAACATAAATAAATAATAAATAATCAAATTCACCCAACCTGCCAACCAAGTTGGAATATGAAGCAATTTTATTATTAATAAGACAAAGAATCTAAATTAATACTAATGTTTTTTTTTTTTTTTAGTACTAAGGCCAATTTCATCTAATGGCAAGTATTTTTTTTTTTTTTTATAGGTTCGGTGGGACTCCTCTCCTAAAAGATTGCTAAGGTAAATTTTGATGGAGGTAAATTTTAATGGTTCGGTACGAAATGATAAGATGGAAGTTTGTTTTGTTATTAGAAATAATATTTTGGATTGGTTGGGGAAAGTAGTGCTCCTATAGACTTTGTGTTGTGACAGAGTCGGTGATAAAAACTGAGTTACAAGGTTTGTTAGAGGCTTTTTTTGGCTGGGCGATAGATATGCTCCTTGGTTAGCATGTAATGGTGATAGGAGATACTTATACTTATTTTGTTTGAGAGACATAATAACTATATTTATTGTCCCTTACTTTGAGATGTCCGCATGTTGCATAACTGTTTTACAAATCTTTCTGTCCAATATATTTGGAAGGAGGGAAATATGTGCGCTGGTCATATGGCAAGTGAAACTACATGAGTAGATACGAGAATAATGTAAGAAAATGATTTTCCTCAAAACTTATTAGAGTTTGTGTTAAAAAATATTTCTGGGTTATGTATAAAAGTACGTAGTAATTGAGAATTTATCTTTTAAAAAAAAATTCTTCAAATTATCAAATATGCAAGATCAGCTGGTCTAAACAAATTTGGACAGGAAAAATTAGGAAGGTATTAGCTAACTTGATTAAACTGTCTACACAGTTGAATGAAAGAAAAAAAAATTAAAATTTATATAGGAGACACAAACGAAACAAAAAGACTGTTGTTATGATCCTGGCAGCAAAGTAGCATAGTATATATATGAGAAAAATGGAAATGAGTTGACAGCTCATGCAAGTTACCTGAGCTCCAGTTCATTTCCACTATCTCCAATAATCTTTTTTTAAAAATTTCTTTTGGATTATGATCTCGACCCCTTAGGGTTCACTCATACCCAATTTCTTGGGTTTTAGTTTTGATTTAATCATCCATTAAGTTAACACAAAATTAACGGTTTTCAATGAATAAAATATTTTTTATGCACTTGATGAAAGAGTAAATGAACTCCAAAGTTTATGAAATTTAATCTGAAAGAGATAAGAATATAGAGATAGTAACTGTAAAAAAAATAAAGAAAAATAATTGGATCATTGCTGGTGACTCATATATATATATATATATATATATATATATATATATATATATATATATATATATATATATATATATATATGGAAATGAGCTGAGCTGCAGTTCATTATCACTATCTCAAATGAAATCCAAAATTTATGAAATTTAATCCGAAATAAGTTAAAGAGGTAGAGACAATGATTGTTAAAAAAAATTGAAGAAAAATAATTGGATCATTATAGTTTTGCCGTTAGCTCACGTAACTTTTCCTGAGCTGGCGGCTCACCCACAGTAATCCCATATGGAAAGTGAAAAGTGCGATACACTAAGTTACATAGATTGGTTCATGAAATGATTGTATTAAAATATGCTATGTTTGTCTACCTGACATGAAAATTTAGAAACTTGCGAATTCAGCGCAAAATGTGCAAAATCTGACTAAAAGTAGCACACCCATATTTATTATTTTTATTAGGTTTCGAAGAGCAGAAAATAGGGTTCAGAGTATTTAGTGAAATTTTAAATAGAAACTATTAGCAGAACAAAAAAAAAAAAAATCCATGTTAAATAAGCACTACAAATAATTAATAAGAAAATCTTATAAAATCATGCAGCTACTAATTAATATAGTTTTTTATTTAATCGCAGTGATTTCAAATAGTATTGTACGAACAAAAAAAACCCATGTTAAATAAGAACTAAAAATAATTAATAGAAAAATCATATAAAATCATGTAGCTATTAACTAATATAGTTTTTTATATTTAATCGTAGCGATTTCAACTAGTATTATTTGACCAATTTAATGAATTGGATCAACCAGTCAAAGAGTGTAACATCCCTGTTTTTTAGCTGCCTTCTAAAACGGAACACGCTACTTAATATTTGCACTAGATAACCCAACAGTTATAAGATCTTGGAATAGCCTGTCACAATCAGATAAATAAATAACATATTTGAACCTAAAAAGGATTTCATCTGTACAAAGAATTAATTATATAAAATGACGAACTGCTCTAAATATGAACAAAAAAGAATAAAAAAGAAAAGCAGTGCTCAGACAAAAAAAGGAAATATAAACAAAATATGCAAAGGTTCTCCAGAAATTACTTCACTGTTTACTGTCGCTCTGCCTGATCAATGAAGTATGGGTTTTCAGTATGGGCTGATTTTACTTCTTCGCCCTCTAAATTTGGATTCAAAACTCAGGGGATTAACCCAGCAAGTAACACTTTAAGGAGAGAAAATATGTACTACCATAGTACATGAGTATCAGTGTATGTGGGCATATTTATATCAGTGTTATTCGTGAACATATAAATTAAACATGTAAATAAATATAAATAAATGAATAAATAGACATGGCTACAATTACACTATTTATTTTAATCATGTATTATATTGGTCTCAATTAGTATCCAAATTAATTATAGAAACTATATTAATTGATAAAGTAGTACTATTCATCGTTGTCATAGAGTGTCCGCACATGCCCTGGTCCCTACCTCAATCACATAACACAGAACCATGACACACTCCTAAGTATTCCGTTCACACCCCGTAATGTATTATAGTAACGAACATACTATACTGAATACTAATGATAAATCGGTGCTGTAGTATCACCCAGACTGCTGTAGTAAAAATTTCGGCCCTAACATTGTAATAATTCTTATTCGACATGACTCTTATCCATTGTATAGTTTCTCCCCATTCTCGAGTTCATAATATATTATACACATTATTTTAAAAAACATTATGTCATGATTAATTTTATATTTATTTATTCATGGTTTATTTGGAAGAAAAAAGTAATTCATGTAATAATACTGCATAATTTCTAAGCCCAAAACTTCTGGACTTATTCCATTTCTAAACACAATCATATATATTTATATATAGATGTTTTTCTTTGATCAATTTCCAATCCAGTCCAAACCCAATTCAAGTTAAAATCTTTCAATTAACATTTATTTATTTATTTTATCTAGTACAAACCCACTAAAGTCCAAATAAATTTCCTGTCCCTTTTTTCTTACCAAAGGCTCACTACAGACTTATCTTCAGTGGCCCACTGCAATATTATTTTTTCACTGGCCCACAGCAGCCCATTACATATTTCTTTAACACATTTTCTTCAGCCCACAGCAGCCCATCAACACTTTATTTCACTACCACGACCCATTCCATTAAACCTTTCTCTTCTCTCTTTTTTTTTCCCGTCCATTTTTTTGTGTTAATTTACTTTATATTATTTTTTACCTATTTACAAAATTACTATAAGAAAATTTGTAGTACATAATATAGACATAATTATGAACAACCTTGTATGATCACCCTCCAACTATAATAATATAGCTAAGTTGGTAAATAAGAAAATAAAATCTCTAATCCTCCAAATATAGCTAAGTGGATATATAAAAAAATAAAATCTCTAATCCGAATCCAAACTTAATTTAATGAAATAACTAATATTTAATTATTTCTATAGCAAATATAATCAGCATAAAAATTATATATTAAAAATTTTCAATTCGATGTGAAAGAAAAGTAGGAGTGCGTTACTTACTTTTTCTTGGTTTCGATTCCATGATTTGATTTTTTTTTTTTTTTTTTTCTCCTATGCAATCTTCACTGCTGCTCACTGTTGCATGCTGTGTGATTAGATGGAAAGGTGTGGAAGGAACATCGCAATGGGTTTTAAATAAAATGAATGAGAGAGAGATATTGACTTTGCAAGTGGCAATTATGTAATTATCTAAATAAACTCTAAAAGCTCTCCCAATAGAAGCCAAGGATGTCCCACGAGAATCTCCCCCAAGCCACTCCATTGGTGTGCTCACACATCATGGACCAGTGACGAGGATAAGGTTTGGTTATTATTTTATTATTTATTATTTCTGTAAATATTTTTAAATACTATCAAATTTATATAAGATGTAATACTCAATGAAAGGAACACTAAAAAATTATCTATTTATCATTTAGATGTCCGAAATAAAAGAGATAAAATTTTGAAATAATTAGAAAAATAAGTTAATATCATTAAATCAGCAAATTTGAAAAAAAATTCTAACTTGAGTGAAAATTTCTTAAAATAATAAATAATAGAAAACTAATAACAGCAAAGACCGAATATCATTTAAAGTTGCGAATTTAAAGTTACGTCCACCGAAATTTATTTCGGTGTCCAAAATTGATTTCGATAGCCTTATTCGATATGAACAAATTTAAAAGAGAGTTACCGATAGCACAAACTTTAGGATATTACAAAGAGTTTTTAAAAATTGATTTCTGAAATATATACTCTGAATTGATGGAATTATCCCTCTGATTGGGCATCCAATCATAGCGTAATCCCAACTATTAAGGGTGTGTTTGTTTGCATAGAAATAGAAAGAAAATAGTATAACTAAACTCACTTCTACTATTTCATATGTTTGTTTGTACAAGAAGTAAAGTTGAAATTACTTCTATAGTGGTGAGGTGGGTCATACATGACATCTTTACTTCTCAACTTTACTTCACATTAATTTTGGGTGGAAGTAGAGTTAGAAATAAAAAATAATAATATTTTATTATCTTGTTTTTTCATATCTTTTTTTTTCTTTTAAAAAAATAAATATTTTATTTCTCTTCCATCTCTTCTCTCTTCCAAAAAGTAAAAAGATAAATACTAAAAGTATATAAAATATAATAATTTCACTTTCTTATTTTTAGATATTACTTCTTATTTTCTTCCTTACTTCTACTACTTCTAAACACCAAATCTATTAAGTTTTGGGTGTCCAATCACAGAGTTATCCCAACTATTAAGCGCATGTTGTAACTGAGTAGAACTTTTGGGCTAACAGAGATACAAATGGGCTGGAAAAATGGCCCATATCAAAACTAAAAAATCAAATAAAAAAATAATAAAAAACTCGATCTCCCTGGGATTGCGCCCCATCTTTCTCAGTGCGTTCTTAGCGAGCCCAATGAGAGCTTGAGACATGGGTATTTATTCTTAGTGAGCCCATCCTTTTGCGAAATTGTCCTTTCACCTCTTTCCTCTGCAGCGGGAGCAGCGGCAGCTGAGGCAGTGGGCTCACTAAGAAAACAATTTGGGGGTTTCTTTAAGCAACGGGCTCACTCACAAAAGATGGTTGCAATTAGAATTTCCCTTCCCAACCGCTGGGGCTTTCTCTCCCCCCATTTCCGCTCTCCCATCAACCCACACGTATTACCCAAAAATCATGAATAATTCAAACAAAATCTCACAAATCCCAACGAAATTTGTCTCAAGATAATGCCAAGATTGGGGATGGACCGGCGGTCGGGGAGCCCGGTGCTGTCCCGGCAGAAGAGCAACAACTCCGCCGCTGGGGCCTACGACGCCTCCCCTACGATGTCCCCCATGAACCGCCACGTCCGCTCGGGCTCCGCCGGTGTCGGTAACTTCCGGCGGGCCCAGAACAACGCGGCCAGGGCTGCGGCCCAGCGGCTGGCGAGGGTCATGGCCCAGTCTAACGATGACGGTAGCGATGAGGACGGCGAGAGCGAGCCCATGCCCCCCATCGAGCTCTCCACGCCCCGCCGGGCCAATCGTTCCTCATCCCCCGCGGTACGAACGACTCAAAGAGATTTTTTTATTTTTATTTTTATTTTTATTTTTTTTTTGGGGTGAAAGATTTAATAACCTGAAATGAGAGATAAGAGCGAACAAGAAAAAGGTTAGTTTTTTTTTTTTTTTCTGTTAATTTTTGTGAATTTTTTGTGTTCCGGTGATTTGAATGCAAGAGGAAAGAGGGGAAAGATTAAAAATGAATCACTTGTGGAAAGATGAAATTTTTATCGATTTAGGGCATTTTTTGGACTCTCTAATAGTTCTTTAAATGAATAAAAATATGATTATTACAGCGTCTTGGTTGTGGTGTTAGTGCTTTTGTGTGAATGCCCTAAGAGCATAATGTATCGAGTATTATATATATCTAAACAGATGTATTTTATGTGAAACAAGGTGTGTCTCGGCACCATCTTTATGGAAATTATGGAACTTTACACTTATGGGGAGCTAGATATTTTATATTTATGCCATTAGAAAAGGAAGAAGTTTCCTAAGTGTGCAATACTGCTGGAGAAGAAAACCTCAGCCATGAGGAGCCTATTCCTGGTTTCAAGCCAAACCGAAATTGTAACCTTTATATTGTAATGTGGTTGATGCTTTTTGACACTTGTGGACACTCCATCATCACAAACATGCGAAGGTCATGACAGTATGAGATTTTAGCTTTTGGTTACAATGCTAATGGTTCTTTGTGTAAGTCTGTCTTGAATTATGGAATAACTTGGTAACGAGTATTGCTAGTAGATATATGTATGTCATGGTGTTACTAGATTCATTTCGTGAGTGCACTATAAGGGAATGCAGGATCCTACTTTGAGTAGTGAGCAATCAGTAGGAAGTAGGTTTAACCGATGGTTGGAATTTTGGGTTATGGGATGTCTGGGAGTATATCTAGAGTCGTTTCAATAAATATATATGTATTATCGTAGACGTAAGCAAATAAAAGACATATGTTTCTTTTCATAGCGTAAGTCTTAAAATATGCATATAATATATTAAGAAAAGGCAGCGCTAGTGCTAAATACATTGAAAAAAGTTTAATGAATCAATTGGTTATTAATTTCTCTTCTTATATTTCTTGAGTCGCCAATTATGGGGATAGAGATAGGGAATGCATCACGAATTGGTACAACACAAAGTGGATAGCTTGTAGAATGAATTAGGTAACAACAATACATCTTTAAATGTACATTTGTAGGTGCATTATAAATCGATGTTGTTTGCGTCGGATTTTGCAAACTGCCTTGATTGGTAGGTTTTAGAGCTTGGATACTTGATATAAAAAAGGTTAAAAAATCAACTAATTCCCCCTTCGGTCTCAGCTCCTTTCCTTTCTCTCTACATAGGCTGTTCCACCATTTGTGGTCACCTAGTATCCTCGTCACTTGCCTCTTGTCTCAGCTACGTGGTTTGGTCATTAGCATTTAAGTGCTTTCAGCATTGCATGCACGGATGAGTTGTATCACAATTTAGACTTTAAGTACATGTTATGATATAGACCATGTAAAATTGATCTGATAGTGCTAGCATTTTTGAGATTCTTGATATGATAAGTCCAATATTGTAGATCTCGATGTCATAATCCAGTCTCCGGCATAGATACAGATTCTGAGATTTTAAACCTTGCTTAATTCCCGTAATGTGCTTTTTAGTTATGCTTGTCGGTTTAGGGTTTGGTTTCAACTTGATTGTTAGGTGACATTTTTTGTTGTTGTAATGACTAATGCTCTATTGGCACGGGGCTATAAAGAGACGTCATTCTTAAAAGATAGGTGTTAGCAGAAATGCGCGTGTTTCGATAGATGTGTGGTAACACTAAGAGAGATAAAATGAGAAATGAGACTATTCTTGCAAAGGTAGGCGTAGTTTCATAGAAAAAAAGATGCGAGAAAATCACTTACGATGATTTGGTTATATACGACGTAGTCCTACAAATGCACCACTTCGATGAGTGAAGTTTATCAATGTATTACAAGTTAAAAGAGCGAAGAAATGATCGAAAAAAATATGGACATAGATGATAAAAGAAATGGATGCTAAAGGTATAAATGAAGACATATTGCTTTATAGGAATGAGTAGAGAAGAATCATCCATGTGAGCTATCTGATATGATTCTCGTTTGGTTCATGTAGCCTACCCCAAGTACTTACGATGAAAGGTGTAGTAGTAGTTGTTGTTGACTAATGCTCTATTCCAATTTCCAAGCTTCAGACTCTTTGATAACCCTTTTTTGTTACTTGAATCTATGACAAGTTATCAATCATTCAATTACTATTGTCTAGGAGATTTCTAGTTAATAATATCTACGGAACTGATATTGAGGCTTCTGTTTTCAGCACCTTCTCGTTCTAAGAATGTCCAAGCATTTCCTCACAAAGGGATATGTGCTAAAGCAAGCCCTGAAGCCTTGATTTTCGTTTGATGAACATCAGTTCTTTTTCGTGTGTGATATTAAAGGTTGAGTATTTTATACAATCTCCTTCATTTGTTTACGTACATTCTTGGCGATTGAGCAACAGTTCCATCACCCTGAGCATCTTTCATTTGTCAGTCTTTTGCTCATTTTCCACCTGTTGATGACACTTGGATGTGCAGAGCAGCCATTCTGTCTGACAACATAACTATTCTAGTTAGTCATCTGTTCTATGGATGATTTGGGATAATGTCTTAATTTGGCTATTTTAGTTTATAGACAGTTCCTTCCAAATATGTCCACCCTTTTTGCTGATGTACCTCTTTTGAGTACTCCTTTACTGCTGATTGCAAATGTGTCTTAATTTGGCTTATTGCAAACACATTTCAGGAGATGTTTTGTAACTATTGATCATCACAAATCAAGTTATGATTTTCTGCATTCAAATGGAAATATTGACATCTGCTGAGGGCACATGACAGAGCTTTGCATTTGATTGCTTCTTAAATTACTTGTATACTTTTTCAAAAATATTGAAGCTCTACTTGCTGGATAGCTGAATGTAAACATAACATTAACATGTAGTTTGTTCTCTTAGTTTTTAACTTAGCAAATCCTTAAGAACAGTTTGTATATGTTTTGCTTTTGCTTTGTCACTAACTGGTTATAATTTGTCTTTATTTTCAAGATTCATAGAATTTAATTTGTTGAGTGATTTATGTCTCCTTTCCATTCTAGATAGGTCGTTATCTTTCTGAGCAAACTTCTACTGTACGTGCAACATCTGCTGGTCGACCTGTGTTGGTGGCGAAACAGACTGCAATGATACCACCTATTAAGCCATTACCAAAACCTGTTATTACTTCAGTGAGAACGGACTCTCCTTTTGTTAGTCGAAGAGAGAAAAGGTTGATCTTTTTAACTTTCGACCCCATGCGCTTTATCTCATTATGCCTTCAAGTTCTTCTTGAAGTTTACATAACTTTTGAATACTTATATGTTCAATTTATGTAATATATTATTGCTAGTACCTTCTAATGTCTCCTTTACATTTAAGAATGAGATGAGTCATCCTTAGCACTTTTACGGGCCCCTAGCTTTATATGTTGTTTCCGGATGATCTATGGAAGCTGAAAAGTAATTGACATCTTATTCACATTTCTCTTTCTTTTCTGCCACTTGTTGTCGATAATGTACTTAGCATTTGAAGAATCTTCTTAAATATTTCAAGACATATATCAATTGAATGTCTTGCTTTACACACAAAAATAAACTCAATACATATAATTTAGCTGTTGGAGGTTACTGCTAGTACTACTTATTGATGTTGCATCTCGTTGTCACTACTCGTGATGAAGGAATGGTCGATAGAAGGGGCACAAGACTATTAATCGAGCCCTAATTCTACTTCTTTCTTATTTGTATAGATTATGGGGTTTATGAGCTAATCGGTCAAGTCAAGTTTTCTTTTCTTTTTTTTTTTTTTTTTTACATAATTGAAAGAAGATCGGATATTACTACTTATTGAACGATGCCAAGAGGTCAAAATATCGCCTGATATCTCATGTTCGAGCCGCCTGTTTTGGTCCAAAATGATAAGGGTATAAGGACACATATCTTATCGGTGAAGGACAAAAATCAGGATATCAGCCAACATACCAACATATCGGCCCATATACCAGTATATTGTCTGATATTTGAAACACTGGTTCAATTTCTATTGCTCACATTTCTTGACCCGTTTTGGAATTCCATTGGGAGGTTAAATTATGTTTCATCTCAGTGTAATTGATGGTTTGATTTCTAATCATATCCTTAGATTAAAATAATAAGTCTTGGTTGTTTTCAGATTTCTTCCTCGAAACCGAAATATGGAGCAGTTATTATATACCTGTTTCACAAACCTTTATAGGCTTATACCATGATCACTCACTGGCAATTTAATCAGCTCATCAAGACCATTGCTCTAAAATCTAAATATACTGTTTTTCCCTGAAATATTTGTCAAAAAATTTGTTATCATCTGTTAGCTCAAGGTCAACCTAAATGCTTGGCCAAGGTATCTATGGCCAGAGGGGAGCAATCTGTTACTGGAATTCTTCAATTGCTTGAAAGCTTGTTTTGCAGTAAGATCCAGGATCTTGATGTGCTGCTTAATGAATCTGTTCTCAATGGTTAGGGCTTCACAGTTAGCCCGGTAAAGACCATCCACCGACTAAAGAATGGAAAATGGACTAAAAGAACTTAGTTTGAGAGTAATGCAATCCTCCGTTTGTGGGTCTGGCTATTTGTAGAGAAGTTTCTGGTGCAGTGGTTAAGGTAGTTATGCCATGTCACATCTCAAGTAGTGATTCCTTGAGCATTCTTTTGGATGCCATAAGTCTGACAAGCAGTGACAATCCCGCCTCTCTTTTTTTCCTCCCTTTTTTTTTTCTTTTTTTCTTTTCTTTTAATGTGAGGGGCTTAGCCTTGCTCCTAGTAGTATGGCATTTATTTTGCCACCATAAATCATAAGACCAACTAGTTAGCTGTAGAAAAAGTTTTATTAGTCATTGCAGTATAGAAGAAGGGAAATATGAAATTTTTATATAGGGAATTACAGTTATAGTTTGAGGTGTGGATTATGCCCCAAAGCGGGACATGGCAGTTTACCATAATTTATTTAGTTGTGTGAAAAGTATAAATTCTATAAATGTGTCTATCAATTAAATTTAGTAATAAAGTGCTGCATTTTAAGTGCCTATGCTGCATTCTTAAGTGCAACTCTAATTCACAATAAAAGCTAGGATATGTCACATTATGTTCATGATATTTATTTACCAAGCATTTTGTTTATGTATTTCATGTTTTCACTGATCAGGCATGTATGTGGTTCCTCCTATTAAGTTTCACATGCTTCTTAGCTTACCACTGATTTAATTTTTAGTTTCAATTACCAATGTGGCTATCTTGTTCTTTAGCTCAAAATAGGATATTTTTTCAAGTGAGATAGATTGCATATTGAAGGTTTCAGCCCCCCCACCTCAAAAAAAACCCACCACCACCACCCACCCACCTGACCACACATGCAAATGCAACTTCAAATTTCTTTGTATAACCCCCATGAAGCAAGGAAGATTGGAGGGGGCATATCTAAAAAACCCAATGATTCAACTGACATCTACTGCAATAGAACCTAAACTACCTTTAAGTTCACTATTTTCCCGCAAGCTCAACGTTATTGTCAATATTTATTGGTGGGAATTGAGTTGTCATGATGGTTCTGTTTAAAATGTATTATCTACATTATATTTGTTGTACTATCATTCTTCTGTATTTCCATCCTCCTAAATAGGTTTCTTATGGTAATGCTTTCTTTTCTGATTTCTCATTTAATATTATGTGGATGTAACTTATGTATTTATGCTTAGGGTGTCTGCTGATATGGAGAGTATGAATATGAGAGAAACCAGTAGCTCACGCCCCTCTTCTGTTTATCAAGAGGAGGTAACTGCAGAGTAGCCCTTAGAAAGATGTATTGTATGTTTGCTTTCTTTATTGGTTTTTTTTTTTTTTTTTTTTTTCCTTCCCTTGGCCGTCTTGTCTGTTCCTCTCAGTATTTTATGATTTTATTAAGTATGCATCTGTCTTCAATCTTTTTTGGGGGGATATTCATTGACATGACTAGTTATTATAAATTACAGCTTGATGTGCAACAGGTGGAAAATGAAAATAATATGGAAAAGGTGAGATAAAGCAATATTCAGAATTAAATACTTAATATTATACCCATTTACTTATTTTTCTTTTTGCTTATCCGTATCTTAAGCGTCTTTACCTTTTTCCCCTTCATGCATTGCACCTTCCTAGCTTCGACTTGCAGAGGAAAGGTTTGCAGAAGTGGAGGCAAGAACAAGACAGCCTGAGAAACAGGTTTGCTAATGGTTCTTACTGGCAACGATGTTAATTAGTAATGTTGGTTTTGTATATTGCCACAATAAAAAATGTCATTTCTGTTGTTATTAATTGTTTTGTCTACCATCACTAGTGCATAACTGAAATTCACTTGAAATTCCATTGTAGGAAAGATAAATTAAATTATTTACTCATTTGAATTAATTTTTATCTAGTTTGCTGTTCAAATTTCACTGGCAGATGCTGTAAATAACATTCAAGAGATGCTTCTCTTTAATACAGATCCTGACTTCCCTTTCGGGTTGCTCTCACTTGTATCTTCTCCTTTTTGCTTGTAACTCCCTGAGCAAGGACTTCCCATTAGCTACCATTGTTGCTGCTGAGTATGCTTTACTTTGGGATTTCCTCTAATCCCCCCTCAAAAATGCTAGCACCGAACAATTCTGGAATTAGTCGAAATTATTATGTATCTTGCACTTAAGCAGTGCATGTCAGATGATAAAGGTGACATTCCCTACTGTTTAGGGTCTGGCATTTGTGTGGCAGACATTTGCCAGGCTTTATGGGACTTTAGAGGTGACCCACGTGGACCCTAAATATGAAACCCGCTGTCCTGGCTTATGTGGCATGGTACTTAGTTCTCGACGCTTCTGGTTTGTTTGCTATCAACTGTAAAGCCCAAACACGGACTTTCCAGGAGACCACCATCCACATTGTCCCATCTGAGCACTTCAATTGCTGAATTTGTTTTCCCAAAACTCAAGAAGAATTAGCTTATTTTTTCTTATTGCCTCTCCTCTTATTGTTGATATACTTACTGCTGATTGATGCATGTTGACTTGTTCACATATTCAGCATCCCAGATTGGCTGATTGATGCATGTAGACTTTCCTAATTCCTTTACCCCATGTCTTGCTATAGTAGTAGATAACTCCTAGATGTTATATTGCAAGGTATAACTCGTTTCTTCAGGTTTTAATTGTTGACCCTTTTTTGTCATTTTAGGTTGCATCACATAGTGAAGGTGTAAACTTAGAAGTCCGTATGAGCAGGCAAGCCCATTTTTTGATTCAAATCCTTTTTTATTAAATTACTTTACCCAGCACATATAACCTTTTTCTTGTTTTTCAACATTTCTCAGAAAGGAAGCCACCTTACCGAAAAGAGAGGTATGTTTTATTTGGTAACTTATCATTCCAGTCTCACCTCTCAAAAAAAAAAAAAAAAAAAAAAAAAAACTCCAGCCCTTGTTGTAAATATATATACCCAATAGGAACAAATAATATTAGATGAACATATGTGCACTTTTTTTTAAATACTTTACATCCAGGCATATGCACAAGTTTGTATGCATGTGTTTATGTTAACATTGTCCGCTATGGTATATCCATTTTAACTATCATTATGGGGATTTTCAATTTTTCCTGTGAGTACATTTGCTTTTTTCTAAAAGATAAATAGATTCTACTGTTAAAGCTATCAAAACACATCATACTATCAATATTTGTAGAAATATGGGATTTTCCTTCAGAAAGTGCAGCAGAATTTGGAGGGCAAAGGACCTTTATGATCACCAAATTAAAAAAGTGTCAGTATCGCAACCTTTACTGTAACAATAGTGTTCGAAAATCCAGATTACTCGGATGAGTACTCGTCAGAGTACTCGGACTCGCTCAAAAAATGAGTTGATTTTGAGAGAAATCGGTTGAAGACTTAGACAAAATGAGTACTTGACCGAGTACTCATCCAAGTTCTGAGTTTCAGGCTTGATCTGCTAAAACTCGCTCTTTTTCTCTGCTGATTTTTTGTGCAATTTTTTTGTTCTTTTCATAGATTTTCAATCTTTTTTGATTTATTTTTAATTTTTTTTTCTGAATTATAGGATCTGTAAAAGGGCCATAATGTTTAATTTTCTTTCTGTATTAGAAATTTATTTTGTTGATTTTGTCTGCAATTTTTTTATTGATCCAATATTTTTTTTGTTGTTTTTTTTTCCTGCAATTTAATCTAGAAAATTATAGGATATGTGGAGAGATGAGATGGAAATGGAATCATTTTTCATAAAAATTACAATATTAATTGCTTGATAAATAGCTCTAAGTTGATGGACATGTATGAAACTTATTTTATAATATTTTAGAATATTTGATTTTCAGTATTAAATTAAATATTTTTCTATGACAATTTTAGTAATATACATATACATTGAAATATTAATATTTCGAGTTCTAAACAAGTACTCACCGAGTTTTCCGAGCACTTGCTACTCGGTCTCGGACCTAGCGAGTAATTAAATTGAGCTTTAGAACAGTGAATAACAATATTACAAAGCAATGCCCCAGTTTGATAGAATAATAAGATGCTTATAGTATTTCCCTACTTTTTGCGGGAAAGTTCTCATCTAAACTGCAGTGACATATAATCTTGGATTAATTACACTCAGACCCCCTGTAGTATGGTGCATGTAACACTTAGACCCCCTGAAGTTTAAAACTCTCACTTAGACCCCTGGACCAGGGGGTCTGAATGTAATTAAAACATGGTGATTTAGATACTTCAGGGGGTCTAAATGAGAGTTTTAAACTTCAGGGGGTCTAAGTGTTATATATTCCATACTACAGGGGGTCTGAGTGTAATTAACCCTATAATCTTATATAACTTCTGATTTTGAAAAATCCTTTTGGGTCTTTCCAGCCATAAATGCCGAGTAGATCTACTCCGAACTAGATGTGATAGTTTATAGGGGTATTTACTGGTTTGTCCCTCAAATCTTTATATATTATGATTTTGCCCCCCAAATCTTCATATTTAGGATTTTGTCCCCAAAATCTCATAAATTACAACAATTTAGTCCCCCTCTCTAACACAGTTAAATATTTGACCATTTTACCCCATCTTTTCTTCTTCTATTATCCTCCTCTCTTCTTCTTCTCTCTTCCTCCTCTCTTCTCCTTTTCTTCATTATTTTTCCTCTCTTCTTTCTCCTCTCTTCTTTAAGTATTTAACTGTGTTAGGGAAGAGAGGAGAAGAGAGGAGGAAGAGCGGAGAAAGAAGAGAGGAGAAATAATGAAGAAAAGGAGAAAAGAGGAGGAAGAGAGAAGAAGAAGAGAGGAGGAAAATAGAAAAGGAAAAAAGGGGTAAAATGATCAAATATTTAACTGTGTTAAAGAGGGAGACTAAATTATTGTAACTTATGAGATTTGGAGGGCAAAATCCTAAATATGAAGATTTGGGGGGCAAAATCATAATATATAAAGATTTGAGGGACAAACATGTAAATACCCCTAGTTTATAAGTCTTTACCTTCTTTGAAGACTCTTTTCTAATGCTTAGGGCTTCCTGCTCCACTCCCTAATGATCTATTACTTAGAGAAAGCTTTAACCTACATAGAATAAGCATGTAGCTGGAAAAGGACATCCAGAAAAAGAGGTGGTCAATTGTCTTCTCCTCTGCAACATGAAGAACACAAAATGTGTTCTGCACTATTTTTTAAATAATGGATATAAATGAATACTGAAAGTTTGATCTATGTCTGACGTAAAATCCATAGAACTTTCATAATTGATTAATACTCGACACAGAATTCATATCTTAAACTACCAAAACTGAAGAAAATTTCCTAGCAATAGAAATACTTTCCTTTTAAAAGAATTATTTCCTTTCAACCTTTTACTATATGAAGGCCTCCTTTCTTTTCTTTCTCATATCTGTCATCAACAAGCTATCTTTTCCCCCTTCTCTCCTTGTCTTTCCTTTTTTCCCCCTTTTCCCAGCTTTCAGTTCTTCTCTTCTTTCCACCCCCCAATACCCCCCCCCCCCCCCACCACCCCCGGTTGGCCTTCTACCCCTCTCTTCCTTCTCCGTACTTATCCTATTCTCAAACACCACCTCCAACTAACAAATCCCCTCTCACACACATGTACAACCCAATGGTTAAGTGTATAATCCTAAGATTTATTTAATTCTCAACAAAATGTAATAAGAATATCATATTGATAAGGATGATATAGTCAGTTAAGACCCATGCAAATTTGTTATTTCTTTATGGCACAAGATATCATGATGATTTATATATATCCTAAGAGAAGTCATTATTTGCGCTATTTGACTTAGGAAAATAATAGTAAAATTTTTTAACTAGATACTACAAGCAATTAAATCGTGCAATGGCGCCATCTCATCTAAATTACTGGAAAGATATTTTTTTTTTCTGGAAATCCACATAAGTATGCTATGCAAATAATAAATTAAAACAATTTACTTTTGGGTGTTACAGTCTAGATCTCAGTTATTTAATTGGTCCGGTTTGAAATTCAATACTCAGGTCATTTAAAAAGTGGATACATTTGATAGCTCCATAATCAATCATCCATTTGTGCTTCTGACTACTAAGTTTTCTGATTAACACAAAAAAAAATAAATAATATATTTAACATGTTGATAACCTGATATATTTATAACTTTTAAATGGCATCAAATCTAAGACGGAAGCTCTACGTAACTTGTAAAATTCCAAAGCCAACCTTCAACCTGACAAAACAATTTTTTATTAAAGGCAATGAAGCTAAGGCTGGAATCAGGTTCTCTAACCTTGCTTGATACCCTTATACTTGCATAGCAAGTTTCATCGTTAACCCTCAAATTCAGTGAGCTCCAACACCTATTTATTGAGAAAATGGGCCCTTAAAAGGGGACACTACAAAACTAGCCCCTCAACAACAATATTATCAAGCAATCATAAACTTAGAATGACATTGGGATGTATGTGTGTTGCAACATACTCCCATATCAAGGTTGTCACACATCAAGAACATGACAACCGCCGTGTATGTATGAGATAGATCTCATACATATGCAAGGATATGAATATTTTTAAAACTATCCCTTTTTAAAGGTCTAATTATCTAAATTAATTCGATATATTCCTTTCACATGCTAACTAAAATAGTTGCCAACTGACTAGATTAAAGACCCAATTTGAAGTACCTGAATTTATGTCTATCCATTCAAGTACATTCATATTAATAATACAACATATTCATATGCTCAAATCCTCAAAGTATAGAGTATTATTTAGTTGAATTTCAATTTGAGGATTTACAAGCAAGCCACCGAATCATTATGAAATATGTAAAGTTAAAAGAAAGGATGAGCGACCCACAAAGGAGATTCCACTGTATTAAAGATACAAGATATCCCTTCTCTTGAATATCAACATGAGATCGCGAGATTATAATCCTTTCCTTTAAACAAATATAAGGTATACATCAAGAACTACTCAACCTTAAATGAAAATCCCATCTCTTTAGTAAAAGAAACCTCGCCTTAGTAATGTCACCTATATGATATTTCACATTTACTTCGCTTGATCTTGATTATTGAGGCATAAAAGGCATAAACCCTGATGTCTCCTGTACTCAATCCTTCTCTCTCTTCAGGTTCTTCCTCGCTTGCTGGGGATCTTTAGATCTATATCTCATTAGATTATCATCTTTTTTCTCCAAGGGACAACTTGATCATGAGAGTATTTATATTCTCTCATACCCCTTGAAGAGATCTTTCAATCCTAGGCCTCTATGGTAACACGAATACCCTTGCTTTTAATCACCAAACCAACAGAAATGTCTATGTTGGTCAGTGGCCAGTCAACCATTCAACAGCTAATTGAGTGCCTTTCTTTTCAAAGTTGGATCAAATGGTCCAGTTGACTGGTTCACTCATGTGGCCATCTTTCTTGTTTCGTTGCTTAGTTCTCTATCGATTATTAAAGCACCTTCAGGTGTATATTCTTCTGGCTAACCTTGATGTCTCTTTTATGACAATAATAACAATGTGCAAGCCCATGGAGTTTGGAAATATGTCAATTGGATTGTATGTGATCCAAAGAGGGTTTCCTACATCGTAAACCAGAAACAATTAACCACCATGAAAAACTTATTATAGATTAATGATAGAAAGAGTATTGTACTCTGTAAAAGATGGGTGAGGAAGAGTATAAGGGGAATAAATCTTCTAATTATTATAATTATCCAAAGATTCCAAACTATCGAAGGACAGTGAGAACATAGCGAGTACAAGGGGATTTCATCCAAAATAATATGCAATTTTGGAGTCCAAATAATTTAGTTGAATTGAGAATTGAAAATTATGCATATTATAATTTTAGCATATGCTTATAATTTGGGGACAGGATCCATTAGCTCTTACTGCTTTGTGAACTAGTTGTCTAATGACATATGGAGGATGGTGTATGCTATCCAATGGTTAATTAACATCATCATAATAATCTACATGCAGCAAAACGTTTATAATGTGAAGTCATGAGATTTCTTGTCTCACCATGCATCAAGTAGTTGCAAAGGCTGTGTTTTTTCTTTTTACTAACAGAACAAATGTTTTGAAGTGAAAGGTGAAGCCATGGCGACAAATGACGGCCTTGTATTGGTTGAGGCAAGAGGTGCCAAAAAAAAGAACTTGCCTAATGGAAACAAGGTGACAAGAATTTAAAATTGTAAAAATAATATTTATAAATAGTATGTCACTTTGGAACATTCTTATAATTAGTACAAATCAACCAGTGTTTTAAAGGTGAATGATGAGGCCAAAGCCACACAGTCTTACCTTAAGCAGGGAGGTGCACAAAAAATTGCTCTCCTGAACAAAACTAGGCAACATGAATTCAAAATATTACAAAACAAGATCTATAATTGGTATGTCATTTTAGAAAATTCTTATTATATAATACATATCAACAATCGGTAGATGAATGATGTTAAAGATAATAAGCACAAAATGACATTGTAGATCAACATCAACAAAATGACATATCAATAATTGGTAGATGAATGGCGTTAAAGATAATAAGCACAAAATGATTTTGTTCCAAAATTTTTAGGTTGGCTACATGAGCTTTTTCTTCCATTCCACTTGTAGGATTAATTTCATTTTATGCTGGCTATCAGGTACTTGACACAACCCTCCTTTCTCTTGGCTTGGGATTGACAGTTAAAATATTAAGATATAAAACAAATAAGAATACTGTAACGCCCCACTTTCTATAGCCAGAAAGCGGGGTTGTAAGCGGGGTTGTAAGTATTATACAATTGATGACAATCACATTTCGTAGTTTACTGTTCACAAATCACAGTGAAAACAATATGATACAACTCACGGAATAATAAATTTTTTGAAAATAACTAATTTTTAATAAAGTTCAAGTCCAAATAAACTTCATAAATGAGTAATACAAATACACCTGATCGAACTCTCACAAAATACAATTACAGTTTCAGTAATAATATGATGTCCACTAAAACAACATAAACACTAAGCTACTCTTGAAGTGCTGCATGTTCTTTCAAATATGTTAACTACTGCTTTGTAACTAAAACCTTCATATCTAGTTCTAATCCTTACAATGGTCATTTCATAATCATTTCTGAGCTGATAGCACATTTCCAGTTCTCTCTATATACATTCACAGAAAATTTCATGCATTGACAATTAATTTCATGTTGTTTATATATACCTTTTAAGAAATAGGCCACGAATAAAATATATTACTAATTTTAGGGAATCAAATTAATAAAGTATTGGAAGACAAATACGTATAACTAGTAATTATTTAGTACTACATCATTATAATGATACCATGGCTGAATAGTAGAAATAAATCATCATAAGTCTAAAAAGGATGGATCAAACTATTTGCAAGCATTATGATAGTGTACTACTAAACAATTAGATCAAGTTAAAGTCAAATATGGAAGATTGTTTATATGGAATCAAATACAGGTAAAAAACAAGTAACAGGTAAAAAACAAGTAAGAATTGTAAGGTTACATATGATTACGCCAATAGAAAAGGGAAAAGGGTAGATAAAACGATATCATACGTCCCATAATCTCTCTATTTCAATTATGTTTATATCATATTACACCTCTCCTTTATGAAAATTATTTCCCCAAGGAGTATTGGAAACTACTCCGAATAAAATCTCTCGCAAAGATAACTAAGGCAAACACCTTATGCAACTTGCTTTTTGTTGCCTGAGGCACTAAGGCGAGTGCCTGAGGTGCCTAAGGCCCTCACTTTAGTGACACTTGTTATTACCCCTACAATGCCTCGCATGGGTTCCTTGGACGTCAAGGTAAGTCGCGTATTAATCGTTGATGCCAACAATGGATATATGAATGCCATTAAAGATATAAAGCATAAAACTAACATTTTTTTATTGAAAAAATATATGTTTAGGCATTAAGCAATAGGGCATGAATGAACTTATAAGGTAGCAAGAAAGCATATTATTAGGCAACTAAGGATCTAATTTGGTTACTAATTTTAGAAAATCAACTGAATAAAGTATAGCGGACAAGTTGCCTAACTAGCAATAAGACATCAAAAACCTAACAAGATGGATTCATCTACAAGCATTATGACAATGTATTTAGCAATTAAATCAATTTGAAGTGAAACATTGAAGATAGTTTGTACAAAATCATTTACAAGTAAAATTCACAAGGTTACATGAGATTAAGCCAAAAGGAAAAGGAAAAAGAAGGACGAATAAGATTAAAATTGGCTTACATGCATCCCCTAATTCTCTTGATTTTCAATTCTATACCTTATTTCAGCTCTCCTATATGATGATATTAATCAAAGGAGTAGTTTGTTTGTGCCTACACTGAAAAAATAAATGTCTCACAAAGATAACTAAGGGGAATGCCTCATGTACGTTGCCTCTTCGCTGAGGTGCTAAGGCAAGTGCCCTGCCTTAGTAGCATGCAGCATTTGCCTATGTAGCCAGTGCCAGACTTGGAAACACCTTGCCCGAGCTAGTTGAGATGCTGAGGCGATTCTCCGTTAAATCAATGAAGAGAACAAATATTTTAATCCATAGAGGAAAAAAATGATGCATCAAGAAGTTGCAACATCAAGTTCATTCATCTTTTTAAGGCATTAAATACATGAAGAGTTTTTGATGATCCACCATATGCTTTTGAGGGGCTATCTAATATAAGATTATTAACGATATTTCTTTAGTTTATCTGATTTAAGCTCTTGATTTTTGGATTGATTAAAAATTGGTTTGTTTGTTTTCTGACACGGATTTTCCCTGTAGATACTATTATGGTTGATATCTCTATTGTTTGTCACGCCCCGCTCCCGATATACGGTATATGAGCACGTGTAGCAGGTACCGACAACATATTCAGTTTGAATGTGCTAAAACCTCAATTATAATATTATAGCCACGAAGAATAAATACACGTAGATAAATAAACTGACATTCATTGATCCATAAAGTCTATTACATAAAGGAAACAGAAGGACGATACTGGATAATTTAAGATAACATCTATTAAGGAATGATAGGTTAAAAAATATGAAAATACTGCATTTAATACAAACTAAGTACATGATAACTACTGATCTTCGGTCACTTCAGCAAAATACTCCATGTCTTCCGCGGTAGGATCAACAGGATTCAACTCAGTCACTGGACATGCATATCCAGGTCGTCAGATAACGACCAACACAATAAATACAGAAAAAAATGTGATGTAATAATTATGTCTAACATGGTAATAATGCAAGTCTTAAAAAAACATTAAATCCATAATTAACGATAATATTAAGTGACAGGTTAAAACAAATATCTTTTAGTATGGTCACAATCATAGCAATTTTATTTAGAATGTCATATAATTGGAAAAGCTAACTGATGGAATACTACCGCTTCGATTGTTTCCTGTACAGACCCAGAAAATGGTCACATGGATTGTCCGGTGCTGAATCGGACCTACCGTCAGGCAAACAGGAATTATAATCAGGTATGATCGAGCAAATCATCACGCACCCATGGTGTGCAAAATATTCAGTTGTACAACTTAACAAGTTTACAGTCGAAACAGAGTATAATTCCATCATTCAGTTTCTCCCCCAACTCAGTATCATTTAAGTATAGTACCTGCATATCTAAATTCTGGTTTTCATAACTTGTATATTGAATTTCGGGTACAATATTTCAATTAGATTTTGTTAATTTGTTAACAACATAATTTATAGAATCCGTTTTATATTTTATTCAATAAATCACAATTGGTTATATCAAGGATTTACTAATTTGAGATATCATACAGATATCGGCCAGGCCAGTGTATGAATGCTGGGAGGTTTTTCGTGCATTGCACGTTCCTTAATTAGAGAACCAGCATACAAAACTTTTCTAGACACCGATATAGAATGATATCACAAACAGTATGTTTCCACGATTATAGCCTTTTTCATAATTTATTAAAAACCTAACTACATGCTGTAATTTAACAATTAATCATTTAATTTCTAACATCATAAAAAAATAATAGATATGTCAATGATTGCACTTGTAATAACACATTTAGCTTCTAGTATTTGTAATAACAAATTTAGATGATACAATTGATGTAATATTTCTATAAGAAAAATTAGCATGTTTAGTGAGTTCAAAAAGAACTCACCTCGATTTGCGAAGGTCTACCAATTGGCAATCACACGAAGCAATCTACACATAAAATTATAATATATTTGTTAGAAATTATTCATCATAAATTCAGGTGATTTTTAGGGAATTTCTAATTTTCATAAAACACTTAGTATTAATTTTAAAGTTAAATAATATTAGTGTAGAAAATTAACTTCTAATATTGTCCTAATAAGTTGTTAGTTATATATTTTGTAAACATTTGAATTGGTTAATTCTTTTCAAACTATAATTATATTTGTTTGGCAAGAGAGGCTTATAGGAGGTGTAAGGTGGGCTCAGCTGGACATATGCTGTATTAATACTAATCTTGAAGTCTATGTTAACAAAAATATAATTCAACTCTTATGTGGTTATGTTTTTGTTTGATTTTATGTTTGTTGGATTTATTGGATAAGTTTAGCATATGATAAATTATTTCCTTCCTATTTTATTTTATATTTATTTTTGAGAAGAATCTCCTAATTGATTCATAGATAATGTTTTGGCCTAAAATTGTAGGATCACCCTAAATTCTATTTGAAATTAATAAATGGGTTTGAATCCATCTTATTGGGTGTATAAGATGGTGGATATTTTTTATTAGGGTCGTTAGATAGAGTGTGAGCTAATCCTAGGGTTCAATTAAATAAATGCAATAGAAATTTTAAAAAAAAGTAATACCAACCTCAAATAGTAGAGCAAGGGAAGAAAGAATATAGGAGTTCCTTTGTCAAAACTTCGGCGAGGCTAACAACAGCGGTCCGACAAGACGCTCCAACAAAGTGAGAGAGAGAATTTTTTTAAGAGGATGAGTGTAAGATTGAATTTAGAAAAGAGATTAGGTTTATATAGTGTTAGATTTAGGAGTTATAGAATGTGAAGGGTTTAGGGAGTTATGGAATTCAAAGGATTTGAGGGGTTATAGAATTTAAAAGGTTTTGAGAGTTATAGAATTTAAAAGGGTAGAAAAATGAATGAATTTGGGATATTATAAAAGAGAAAAGATGAATAGTTTAAATTATTATGTTTATTTGTTATTCATTTAATTATGAAAAAAAAATAAGGATTATTACATTCTATCCCCCTTAGAAAAAATAATTTCGTCCTCGAAATTAAATAAGAGATAGAACAATACCAGGAGTCTTAATCAAAAGGTGCGGATACTGTTCACGGATATCGTCTTCCCGTTCCTAAGTTGCTTCTTTAGGTGATCGATGATTCCACCAAACTAGAACTAGGGGAATGACTTTGCTCTTCAAAACTTTCTCTCGTCGCTCGATGATAGCTACTGGTTGTTCTTGATAGGAGAGGTCTGGTCTGAGCTCTAACTCTGAATAATCTAATATATGATTCTCGTTCCGAACATAGCGTTTGAGTTGGGATATATGAAACACATTATGAACACCTTCTAAGGATGGGGGAAGTGCTAGACGATATGATACTTTTCCAACTCTCTCCACAATATCAAAAGGACCAATAAATCTTGGGCTAAGCTTTCCTCGTGAGCCGAATCGAATAACACCTTTAGATGGTGATATTTTCAAGAATACTAAATCTCCAACTTGAAATTCCAAAAATCTTCGATGAGTATCTGCCCATTTCTTTTGTCTGTCTTGAGCAGCCTTTAGGTGTTTACGAATTAGATTGACCTTATCCACTGTTTGAGTAATCATCTCTGATCCCAAAAGTTTTCTTTCTCCAATATCGTCCCAATAAATCGGTGATCGACATTTCTTTCCATATAATGCTTCAAATGGCCCCATCTTGATCAATGTTCAAGAATGCGTTTTCAGTATGCGTGCGGTCCAGAACCGCATAATGCATAATCGGATTACGTGCCGATTATGCGGATTACGGGGAATTATGCGGAATATTAATATTTTAATATATATTAATATAATAATTATTAAAAAAATGGATATATTAATGCTATAAAACTTTAAAAAATTATAAATAATAACCGTAAGTATATAAAATGAATATAAATAGGCTCTACATAAGAAATTAAAATGATAGAAAGACTTATCTCTTAACTCCCAATGTAAAAAAAAGAACGACGCATGTATGTATGGATCAAAAACATCGCTCACCTGCAAATCGAAAAGAAAAATTAAATGAGAATCAATATATATGATATATAAGAAAGTTTTAACACATAAAAATAAACAATGCATGTACAAATGAACATATGATAATAATCCATACATTGCTAATACATATTTGTGTCAATTACATAAGTAATTAGTTTTACATATTCAAAAAATAATACAAGTTTTTTTCAAAAACAATTCATCCCAGTCAACAAATTCTCTATTATTCCTCATTGTCATCTTCATATTGAACATTGTTTCCCAACTCCTCAGAGCTATCATCGTCATTCGCATCATCACCCTCTTCTTCTAAAACAGCTATACCTTGATCATGTTCAGGAAGATTTTCAACAACTGCACTGGATGAACCCTCTTGAGTTCTGCTTCCCGCTGCAGCTCTCGTTTTTAGCGTCCTTTTGCTCCTCCTGAGTCTATCTTCGTTAGCTCCACTCGCCGCAGCAATAAGATCCCATGTTAAGCCGGAACCAGGGAAGATCTCATCTTCGTCATTATTTTCTATTTCTCTAACAAATTCATCTTTCCGGTGCAAAGCTCTGAAATCATCTGAAGCAATCAGCACATCCTTACTATCTCCATCCTTCTTCGCATTCCTTTTCTGTGCCATTTTTTTGTTAAACTGAACGAAAATGAGATCATTCAACTTTTTAGCATCCAGCCTGTTCCTCTTCTTTGTATGTATCTATAAATTTATATGTGATTTTACACAAGAGAAAAGAGAAGGTTAGAGTGTTAACTCTGAAAATAGTATAATTGAAAATTATAAAATATATAATCATTGTAGTAGTATTTACCCCTTCAAATACACTGAAATTTCTCCCGCATCCTGAAGAGCTACTTGTCAAGTTTAGGATCTTAATTGCTATTTGTCGAAGTTTTGGTGCATCTCCTCTATAAAAATCCCACCAATGAGCTATTAAAACAATGTATAACAATATGTTAATAATTAGAAAGAATATAATTTAATATTAAATTCTTTTAAATTTCATGTTTAAAGGTTACCTGGGTCGAAATTATCTGTGTCATTAAAAACCTCATTCGGTACATTTCCGCCATGCCACTCCCCATAAGTCCCCCCTTATCTCTGTAGACACGAAATTCATACGAGCCAATCTGATCTTGGACGTCATGCTCAGGGTAAAATATGCATATGCAATGCATGATGGTATTTTTTACTAGTATATTATCTTGGACTGTCTTATCCCTATAATAATAATGGGGATTAAGATAATATGCCGTCAAATGCAATATGCTATCAAGTCTGCTTCTGGATTCTTTCTCTATTATATCAATAATTGGTCTAAATACAGACTCCTTTCGATTGTAAGCAGTTTTGATCTCGTTCTTTGCATCTTCTAACATTCCATAGACAAAACCCATTGAAGGTCTACGATCAACATCAACAATTCTCAACAATTTAAACAAATACCTTCAAAAGTTTTTTAATGTCTTTCCAAAAAGAGTCGTAATATATTGTGACTTTAGTTGACTTACCCTTCTCTGTTTTGGACCATCTGTTGTTATCCCACTTATCTGAAGAAGCTATAGCAGCCAACTGTGATTTTTTGTCCACCAGGCAAGTCAAGCTTAGGAAGGTAGTGGCAAATATGATGATTCCTGGACGAACAAGCTCCCTCCTGTTTGTAAATGAGCGCATCAAAGCCAAAGTACTGTGATGCGCATAAAGAAAAACTGTCATTGATCTTGCCTTCTCAATCACCGCTTTGTATTTTGGTATCTTACCAATACTCTCCAACATGAGATCTATAGTGTGGGCTGCACAACTGGTCCAAAATATATTAGGCCTTCTTTCCTTCAATATATTTTTTGCTGCCATGTAGGATGGGTGGTTATCAGTAACCACTTGCAGCACGCGCTTCTCACCCACTTCCTTGATGCAGTTTTCCACCCAATTCATTATGTATTTGCCAGTATGTGCATTGGCCGAGTCCTCAATGGATTTAATGAAGCATGTGCCGCTCTTGCAATGGACACATAAATTCATAATACTTTTATGCTTTCTGTCAGTCCATCCACCAGTCAAAATACTGTAGCCATATTCATCCCACGCTTCCTTTGAACTGTCTTCAATTTTTTTGTATGCCTTATCTAAAAGAGACACTCTCAATTGATATTAGCTGGGCCCCTTATACCCTGAACCGTGCTTGCCAACAGCCTCGCAAAACTGATCGAACTCCTAACAGTCGAAAGTGTTAAAAGGAATTCCTTTGGCATATGCTCACATGGCCGCATAATCATGCGCCAGTTCCTTCTACTTCCTTCTCTCTCCTTCATTGATAACTGTTTGCTTCCATTTACCTTCATCCACCAGTTTGTTCAGTGGACCACTAACACGGGGTCTATGATCTTCAGTGAGTTCGGATTCTCTCTCTTTCTACTGGTATCTACACCTCTTCTCGGAGCTCATAATCAGTTTTCCGCTTGTTAACTTTCCTCTTCTTGATTCCCTCCAAGTTCTCCCTACATATACGCCTCTCTTCATCTGTGGCAAGCACACATGCTGGCACTTCTCCTCCAACTCCTGCAATATGCTGCTTCAATCTATTTATTTCTCCTTTTACAATCTTATTATATTTGATGCATTTCACATTATTATAAGATCCTCTTTTTATTAGCCTACCATAATTCCACCCAATGTCATTTGATCCTGCTGGTTTTAATGGAATATGGCTATCTTCCTCACTCGATGGATTTTGCCGTCCACAACTACTTGAATTAGAGGCCATTGATGATGACATACATGAAAAATTATATGCCTTAAAGAACTTCCTACATCATCATTAAGAATAACAATTATTTCTCATTCAAAAAAATAATTCATACAATTAACAAAACGCCAAATAATTCAAATAAACTTATATTCTACTACAATAAACTTATACAATTAACAAATTGCTTTATATTCAAATAAACTTAATTCAAATAAACTTATATTCAAAAATAATTCATCAAAGTGATCAGTTAACAACACTTTATTATGATGGCTGCAGTATTCATGGCCTCTAAAGTAACTGATGGCTGCAGTATCCACAGCCATTGATGACTGATCAGCAATGGAGGTATCCATTAAGTTCAGATCAGTCTCATGCCTTGATAGACATCAGAATTTGAATTAATGCCAAACGGCTGAGAGAAATATTAATTTCTAATCCTATACCAACTCCTTTTAAAAGCATACAAATTATTGAATTAATATCGAAGATGGTCATACTTACTGCCAAATCCAGCAAATTAATCCTAGCCCTAATTTTCCAGCAAAATCCAATGCTTGCTACACTCATTGCAAAATCCAGCACCTGGTCCAAATCTGCAGCTGCAAATTTGCACCAAAAATTTGGAAACAAATACTATGAGCCTATGTCTCAACTTAGTTCTGCACCTGCTGCAATTCTGCAGCTGCAAATTTGGACCAAAATTTCGCACCAAAATTTGCAACAAAATTATCGCACCAAAACCCTAGCCATAAATTTTCCAAATAATTCCTTTCACTAAAGGATTCAAATCCCAAATTCAACTCATTTTACTCAAAAGAATCATCTAAAATATTCAACAGGAAATAATACCCAAAAAACATAAACTTCAGAACCCTAGAAAGATCCAAAATCCTAACTGGAAAAAATATTTTACCTGCTCAACGCCGCCGGAGAGCTCGCCTTGAGGACTGAAGCTGCTGGAGGAGATGTTGCCGGTGAGATCGGAGAGGGGAAAGGGCGAACGGAGAGTTAGGGTTTCTTCGTTCGCTAGTTTGGAGACTAGACAGCTCGGGAATCGAGAGATCAGAGACTAGAGTTAGGGTTTTTTCGTTTTTGTCGTTGTTTTGGAGTCACGATTGCCGGAGGAGATGTCGCCGGTGATCGGAGAAGGGAAAGGGCGAATGGAGGTTAGGTTTTTTTTTTTGCTGGTTTGGGGACTCGAGATCGGGATATGGGTTTTGGGTTCGAGAGCTGAAGAAGGGTGGATTTTAGTATATGGGTTGCGGGTACGGGTCGGGTTTCAGGCGAATTTTAAAATTCGAAACCCATTAACCCTTTTAACCGCATAATCGTATGCGGATTATGCGGGCGCATAATCCGCATAATCGATTATGCGTCCGCATAATGGAATGTCCGCATAATTGAGCGCTTTTTCACATTTCTGTGCGTTTTGGGGGTGAAAACGCATATGCGGGCGATATGCGCCCGCATAGGGCGTTTTTTAGAACACTGATCTTGATACTTGCTTGATAGCTATTGTTGTAAGAAAATTCAACAAGATGAAGGTGATCTTCCCAAGACCTACCAAAATCTAGCATACACGCTCTAAGCATATCCTCTAAAGTTTGGATAGTTCTTTCTGATTGTCCGTCAGTTTGAGGATGATAGGTATTGCTAAATTTAAGTTTAGATCCCAAACTTTCTTGCAAACTCTTCCAAAAATGAGATCTAAATCTAGTATCTCTATCTGATACAATACTGATTGGAACACCATGAAGTCGTACAATCTCATGCATGTATTTCTCTGCTAATTTTCCGTCGACTGTCCAACACGAAATGGGATAAAATGAGCCGATTTTGTGAGACGATCCACGATAACCCATATAGCATTATTACTCTTAAGACTTCGCGGCAAGGCCGTAACGAAATCTATAGTAATTTCCTCCCATTTCCATTTGAGTATTGGCAAAGGTTGCAAAAGTCCCGGTGACCTCTGATGTTCCGCCTTTATCTGTTGGCATACCAAACATTTGGATACAAATTGAGCAATTTCTCTCTTCATTCCGTACCACCAAAAGTGTTGCTTCAAGTCTTGGTACATCTTCGTGCCTCCCGGATATACTGAATATGCTGAACTATGAGCTTCTGAAAGAACTTCTTCTCGAACATTTCCCTTTGGCACACAAAGTCTGTTTTTAAATCGAAGTGATCCATCAGTATGAATGTTTAAGTCTGATCTCCGTCCAGATTCAACTTCACTTCGAAATTTCTGTAGTTTGGGGTCGATTTTCTGCCATTCTTTGATCTTCTCAACTAATAATGATTGGAGTTGTAAGGCCATAAATTGTAGTTTTGATTTTGGCAAGATGACTTCTAAGTCTAGCCTCCTCATCTCTTCGAGCAACTTCTTTTACTGGGTAAGATACATCGCCATTGGTTTTCTACTTAAAGTATCAGGAACTACATTAATCTTACCGGGATGGTATTGTAAGTTGATGTCATAGTCTGCCATTAGTTCTAACCATCTTCTTTGCCTCATGTTGAGCTCCTTCTGAGTAAAAACATATTTAAGGCTCTTATGATCAGTATAGATATCCACACGATCTCCAAGCAAGTAGTGTCTCCAAATCTTTAAAGCAAAAACTACTGCTGCTAACTCCAAATCATGCGTTGGGTAGTTCTTCTCATGAGACTTCAATTGACGAGATGCATAAGCAATTACTCGCCCATGTTGCATTAACACACATCCTAGTCCTCTTCCAGATGCGTCACTAAATACAACCATTCCACCTGTTCCATCTGGAATTGCCAAAATTGGTGCAGAAGTAAGTCGAATCTTCAACTCTTTGAAAGCTTCATTATATTCACTTGACCACACAAACTTCTCATCCTTTTTCATTAACTTGGTCAAGGGTCCTGCGATTTTCAAAAAATCTTGAACAAATTTTTGATAGTAACCAGCCAATCCAAGAAAGTTCCTAATTTCGGACACATTCTTCAGGACAGGCCAGTTTTTCACTGCTTTGATCTTACGCGAATCAACCGAGATTCCTTCTCCAGAGATGATATGTCCCAGAAAAGATATACTTTTCTGCCAAAACTCGTACTTACTAAGTTTGCCGTAGAGTTTCTCTTTTCGAAGAGTCTCCAACACAATTCTCAAATGTTCGGCATGTTCTTCATCGTTTTTGGAGTATACTAAAATATCATCGATGAACACAACTACGAATTTGTCCAGGTATAGAGCAAACACTTGGTTCATCAAATTCATAAATACAGCAGATGCGTTTGTCACTCCAAATGGCATTACTAGAAATTCATAATGGCCATATCGAGTTCGAAAAGCAGTCTTCTGTATATCTTCCTTCTTGACTCTTACTTGATGATATCCTGACTTGAGATCAAACTTAGAAAAAACTTTAGCTCCCCCGAGTTGATCGAACAAGTCATCGATTCTAGGCAAAGGATATTTGTTCTTGATCGTGACTTGATTCAATCCTCGGTAGTCAATGCAAAGCCTCTTACGCCCATTTTTCTTTCCCGTGAGTAAGATTGGTGCTCCCCACGGCGAGGTGCTGGGTCTAATGAATCCTTGATTTTCAAGCTCCGTCAATTGACATTTCACTTCTGCCAATTCTACTAGTCCAATTCGGTATGGTGCTTTAGATATAGGCGCCGTACCGGGAATAAGATCAATAGAAAATTCTACTGCTTTCTCAGATGGTAATCCAGTAAACTTATCTGCAAATACATCAAGATATTTTGACACCACCGGAATATCTTCATCCTTTTCGTCCATCATGATGAAGATTTCACTTATTGATCTAGCTCTAAATTTTGCTGACTCTAGTGTCTTACTACCTCCACGAAATTCAAATCCGGGTGATTCGGAATTCGAAATATGACACTTTTCTTTCGACAATCAATCACTGCATGAAAAGTATTAAACCAGTCCATTCCAAGTATAACATCGAATCCACTAGGTTCGATTATAAGAAAATTGGCATAGAACTCCCTTCTACATACTACCACAGGACATAGTCTACACACTTTACTAGATATTATAGCTCTATTACCCGTATTAATGTTCCAATTAGATGTCAAAGTATCACATAGAATGTCATGAAGGAATACGAAAGCAGATGAAATGAAACAATGCGAAGCTCCAGAATCAAATAGTGTAAAAGCTGGTGTACCATGTACTAAAATTGTACCTGTCACCACATCATTGGAATTTTCAGCCTGTTCCGCAGTGAGATTGAAAGCTTGACTCTGCCCATGGTCCACTCTCTTATTTTTCAGAGCTTGCTGGAATATTTTTTTTTTAAGAAGTAAGAGGTTGTCTGCCTTGATTGAGTCCTGCATTCCTTTGTTGTGGGAGAATAGCAGGTCGAGACATTTCTTCATTAATTCTCCTCTTCGGACAATTCATCAAAGTATGTGCAGCCGATCCACAGGCCAAATATAGTCCATTAGCAGCTCTGCAGTCCTTCTTGAGATGACCAGGTTTCTGATAGAAGTTGCATATGACCTTTTGAGGATGAAGGAGGGAAGGTCGCTTCTCGGTAGGACCCATTTTGGAAATAGATCCTCCAGATACTTGATTGAAAGACCTCTTCGATATTGTTTGAACTCGCTTCTCCTTATTAATGACTTGCTCTACACCTCTTGAAACATCAATCACATCAGCATAAGTCTCAAGTTTGGAAGACACCAAATATTTCTGGATGTCCAATCTTAAACCTTGCTGGAATCGATGAGCTCGATCTTCTTCATCAACAACCATGTATGGTGCAAATCGGCTCAAACGGACAAATTCAGCTGCATACTCATCTACAGACTTTCCCCCTTGTTTCAGATTGATGAACTGTTGTTCCATGTCCCTTCGAGCTGCCTTTGGAAAGAACCTTGTGTAAAAACTCTTAGTAAAATCTTTCCATACGATTGGTTATTCCAGTCGGTCTCCTTCAGCTTGCCACCAGATTCTAGCTACATCCGTCAATTGGATCTTCACAACATCAACTTTATCTTCCTTAGGAATTCGTGCAGCTTTAAGAAGATCCTCAATCTCGGCTAACCACTGTTCAGCTTCAAGTGGTCCAACTGTTCCAGAGAAAGTTGCAGGATGAAGGCATCGAAAATCAGAAATGCTCCCAACTCGTTGTGGTCGAGGCGCATTGATTTGTTCTAATGCTGTCGTAATTCCAGTACGCATCATTTGAGTTTGTTGTTGTTGTGCTTCCATTATTCCACGAAGTACTCCCAACATCTCTGCGGCATTAATTGAGCTAGTGTTCGAGTTCGATTCAGATTCATTATTTTGTGCTATCGTACTGAAGAAGATAAAGAAAATGGAATCAAAGGAAGTTTGAATCAAGAGATATGGTAATGAAATCTTCAATATCTACATTTATTCATATGGCTGTGATCTCAAGCTTAGGATCAATTCCAAGTTAACTCAATCTCGTTGGGTCAACTCATTTTTGAACCTGGCTCTGATACCACTAAAATACCTGTCACGCCCCGCTCCTGATATACGCTATACAAGCACGTGTAGCAGGTACCGGCAACATATTCAGTTTGAATATGCTAAAGCCTCAATTATAATATTACAGCCACAAAGAATAAATACACGTAGATAAATAAACTGACATTCATTGATCCATGAAGTCTATTATATAAACGAAACAGAAGGACGATACTGGATAATTTAAGATAACATCTATTAAGGAATGATAGGTTCAAAAACATGAAAATACTGCATTTAATACAAACTAAGTACATGATAACTACTGATTTTCGGTCACTTCAGCAAAATACTCCATGTCTTTCGCGGTAGGATCAACAGGATTCAACTCAGTCACTGGACATGCATATCCAGGTCGTCAGATAGCGACCAACACAATAAATACAGAAAAAAATGTAATGTAATAATTATGTCTAACATGGTAATAATGCAAGTCTTAGAAAAACATTAAATCCATAATTAATGATAATATTAAGTGACAGGTTAAAACAAATATCTTTTAGTATGGTCACAATCATAGCAAGTTTATTTAGGATGTCATATAATTGGAAAAGCTAACTGATGGAATACTACCGCTTCGATTGTTTCTGTACAGACCCAGAAAATGGTCACATGGATTGTCCGGTGCTGAATCAGACCTACCGTCAGGCAAACAGGAATTATAATCAGGTATGATCCAGTAAATCATCACGCACCCATGGTGTGCGAAATATTCAGTTGTACAACTTAACAAGTTTACAGTCGAAATAGAGTATAATTCCATCATTCAGTTTCTCCCCCAACCCAGTGTCATTTAAGTATAGTACCTGCATGTCTAAATTCTGGTTTTCATAACTTGTATATTGAATTTCGGGTACAATATTTCAATTAGATTTTGTTAATTTGTTAACAACATAATTTATAGAATTCGTTTTATATTTTATTCAATAAATCACAATTGGTTATATCAAGGATTTACTGATTTGAGATATCATACAGATATCGGCCAGGCTAGTGTATGAATGCTGAGAGGTTTTCCGTGCATTGCACGTTCTTTAATTAGAGAACCAGCATACAAAACTTTTCTAGACACCGATATAGAATGATATCACAAACAGTATGTTTCCACGATTATAGCCTTTTTCATGATTTATTAAAAACCTAAATACATGCTGTAATTTAACAAGTAATCATTTAATTTCTAACATCATAAAAAAAATAATAAATATGTCAATGATTGCACTTGTAATAACACATTTAGCTTCTACAAATTAAATTCTAACAATATAAAGAAATAGTATTTGTAATAACAAATTTAGATGATACAATTGAAGTAATATTTCTATAAGAAAAATTAGTATATTTAGTGAGTTCAAAAAGAACTCACCTCGATTTGCGATTGGCAATCACACGAAGAAATCTACACATAAAATTATAATATATTTGTTAAAAACTATTCATCATAAATTCAGGTGATTTTTAGGGAATTTCTAATTTTCATAAAACACTTAGTATTAATTTTAAAGTTAAATAATATTAGTGTAGAAAATTAACTTCTAATGTTGTCCTAATAAGTTGTTAGTTACATATTTTGTAAACATTCGAATTGGTTAATTCTTTTCGAACTATAATTTTATTTGTTTGGCAAGAGAGGCTTATAGGAGGTGTAAGGTGGGCTCAGCTGGACATATGCTATATTAATACTAATCTTGAAGTCTATATTAACAAAAATATAATTCAACTCTTATGTGGTTATGTTTTTGTTTGATTTTATATTTGTTGGATTTATTGGATAAGTTTAGCATATGATAAATTATTTCCTTCCTATTTTATTTTATATTTATTTTTGAGAAGAATCTCCTAATTGATTTATAAATAATGTTTTGGCCTAAAATTGTAGGATCACCCTAAATTCTATTTGAAATTAATAAATGGGTTTGAATCCATCTTATTGGGTCTATAAAATGGTGGATATCTTTTATTAGGGTCGTTAGATAGGGTGTGAGCTAATCCTAGGGTTCAATTAAATAAATGCAATAGAAATTTTAAAAAAAAGTAATACCAACTCAAATAGTAGAGCAAGGGAAGAAAGAATATAGGAGTTCCTTTGTCAAAACTTCGGCGAGGCTAACGACAGCGGTCCGACAAGACGCTCCAACAAAGTGAGAGAGAGAATTTTTTTAAGAGGATGAGTGTAAGATTGAATTAGAAAAGAGGTTGGATTTATATAGTGTTAGATTTAGGAGTTATAGAATGTGAAGGGTTTAGGGAGTTATGGAATTCAAAAGATTTGAGGGGTTATAGAATTTAAAAGGTTTTGAGGGTTATAGAATTTAAAAGGGTAGAAAAATGAATGAATTTGGGATGTTATAAAAGAGGGAAGATGAATAGTTTAAATTATTACGTTTATTTGTTATTCATTTAATTATGAAAAAAAAAAATAAGGATTATTACATTGTTGTTTTGAGTTTTAGTTTTTAAAACTGAATCTTGAAAACTGATAACCTAGTAGTGAAATATTTCACTGAGATATATTTCTATGACAGGCTGCTGTAAAAGCCTCTGCCTGGAATAGCTTTGCTAAAAGAGAGGAGATTGGACCACTTCGGTGGGAATCAAAGGTTTGTTTACATTTGCCAAAATATGTGTCTTTTGCATGGTAACTTCCTATCCTTTTGGGACTTTTCAGATCGAGATAACTCAGCTTTTCATGATAGATTGGAAGGAGTGAGGCAGCATCTACAGTTGAACAACTTCAAGGATCCGAATCTGAAATTAAATCTCTTCGACTATTGGTACAGAACATGATGTTGAATCAAGAACAAAAGGTACGTATCCATTACTTATTGCCTTGAAGCGTTATTTCTCCATAATGGTTTTTTTGTTTTATAATTATTTTTAAAAATTTTGTTTCGATATATACACCTAAGGAGGAGGTGGTTCTCAAGCGGTGTTGGCTTGCTCGGTATTGGAAATTATGTTCTGATCATGGTAAGTTGACCTAGACACCATCTTTTCAATATATGAACCTTGATATTATCTTTTGAATGCTTAATATTTAAGCAACTTTCCTCTGACCAACTTTTCATTGGAAAATCTCTTTACTGAGGCCATGGGGCTTTATAGAAATAACTGAAAGAATGAGCAGTCATTTGAATGATTTTTGAACATCTTCTGTTTCTGAAATGACATTGAGTTGCAGGAATTTACTTTTATGGCTGTTGTGGTAATGGTAAAAGTACTATTTCCAATGTAATGTAGGACATATTCGCTGGAGGAAGGGAATGGTTAATTGAGAAATGGTGTTTAGGAATTAACCGCAGTGCTGTGTAAAGAAATTGTCCACTCTGTTAAAGTTTAAATATGTTAGTCTGGGTCTATGGTGGTAGGATAGAGCTTGATAGAATATCACCCACCAACTATTATAAATTCCAACATGAACATCATAATCTGGAATCATGTTAGCTCTTTGCCAAGGTTTGTCTCATTGACTGATTAGATGTCTATAAATGAAATCCTTAAATTTTAGACAATCCTTTCCTGGATATAGTTAGTTAGGCAACTGGAATGGGTTTTATTTCACCTTACTACCAGGGTTTTAAACAAAAATTGAACATGCAGATACTCTTATTTTGGACCCTTTTTAAATGTTTGAGAATGCAGTAGAGTTCATTTCCTTCATCATTATCATCATCTATTTTTCAGTTGACATGAGTTTACTTTAATTTAAGAAAGCTTTGTGGGAATGTTGATGAAATTTACTCGTCTTTCAACAGACACCATCTAGGTTGATGCTCAATTTCTGGGAAAGTTGTAAGCAAAAACCTTCTCGTACTAGGCTCTGACTGGCCAATAGGCGGTATAGCTTAACTACATCATTCCAATTATTTGCAGATTAAGCTTCTTTAATCATTTTAAATTTCTTAATCTTCAGAAAGGTTGATAATCATGGCTGAGGTGTGTTTGGCTCATGGAAGTAGTAGAAGTGAAGAATAAATTAAGAAGTAATTTCCAAAATAGAATGTAACGCCCCATTTTCCGGAGGGATACGAAAACGGAGTGCGTTACCGACAGGTACGTGTAAGTCAACGTGCACGAGACCTAAAAGTATGTAAAAGCAGAAATGAATTGAACTAAATACTAGTCATCTAGCAGGATTTTGGACGTTAGTCTACTGCCATATAAAAGAGAAGATATATATGTTTAAAACAGAAAGCAATAATTAGGTACTGATACAGAAGTTGGGAATTAAGCCCTCAAAAGAGGTATACATACCAAACCCAAAAATACAAAAGTGGAGGCCTAAAAATCTACTGCTGCTCGGCCTGCTCCAGAAAGTACGGGTCGTGCGATGGCGGATCCTCGCTCACATGCTCAGTACCTGAGCGTCTGGAGAAACTTAGGATCAAACCCGGCAAGTAAAACAATAAAAGGTAGGGAGTGTATAATATAAACAAATAAGTAAGATATGAATATGGATATGAAAGTATGCACATGTGTGAAAAACATTGAACGATCGGTAACAATATCAAGTAGAGATATACATGCATATCAAGTCTAAATTAACATCTTATTTTAATTTATATTTGAACTAACTGGTGAAAAAATAAACCTGTATCGTGAAAGTACCCGTGCATACTCGGGACCCGGCCAAGATGCTGGTACTGAACCAGCCGTGCCGCTAAGCACTCAAACAGATACCGATTACTGAGTAATCGGTCGTCCTATCAACATGAACTCAACAAGAGATGATGGCTCAGTACCATTCGGGCGCCCCCGCGGATGGGCCCCTATTTCGATTGCGCAACCTGTCCTAACCCTTTCACGATATAATATTTGTCCACCCTTTAGTTTTTCCATAATCCAAGGTTTCAAGTTATATTACATGGAAATCAATCCGGAATATGATAAACCAATCATGTCAAGGTTAATACATATACATATCTAGTAACAAGTAAGATGTGGTTCATATCAAAATCAAGTTAACAGACAATTCAGGATCCATGGCACTATCAAGACATGTGTATGTACTAACAAGAAAAATCCGGCATATTTTCATGTATCTTGTACAAGTAATTTGTATGTATATGTCAAAACAAGCATGATGGAGTATAAAATGTTAGAATGAATATTATGAAAATGATCATGTATGTAAACTACACATAAATACAAGTATACATATAAATACGTATGTGAGTATTAAGATGTAAAGATACCTAGGATGATCATATATGTGAATCATGCATATACAATTATGCATATAAGAACATATATAATTTCATGTATGTTGTACAAATTACTAGTATGTATATGTTAAGGCAAGTATGATAGTCATAGAATATTAAAATGTGTTATGCAAATAATGATCATGTATGTAAACCACGCAATACAATTATGCATATAAACACATTAGGCAAGTGGGTACTAGATTTGTAAGGATAGGAATTAAATAGGCTTAACACTTTTATAACAATTAGTTTAACAACATATTGATTTTTTAAATTCTAGTATGATTTCATAGTATGGAAATTAACAAATTTGTTAAATTTTAGACATGTATATATATATATATATATATATATATATAAACATAAATTAGCATAGAAAGAATTATAACCTAACATAATATCTCGTATGAAAGAAATATTTTAACAATTTAATGTAGAAACTTATTTATTTGAAATCTTCTTATTAAAACATGATTATGAATACATATATATATATATATATATATATACATATATATATACCTATGTTCTAATGGCAAGTGGAAAATGATTTAAAAATCATTGTATTATATATAAAGAACTTATATAGAAAATTCAAATGTATATCCAAACATGATGAATATTCATAAAGGTAGTATTTTTATGATTTAAAAATAAAGTATATAGTTTAACTTTACAACTTGTAGTTTAAGAATGAGAGATTATGAATAAAATGATAAATTCAATATATAAACATAGGGTAAAGTATAAAAAATCATATTTTTATTTTTCTAGAATAATCATAGAAATTTTTGTATAGAGATATTATGTTTTTAAGTTTTAACAAATCAAGATTCTAAGTTAACCATAAACAATTAGAATTAAAAATAAAACAAGAGAGGGGATGTGATTTTACTTGCCTTGATAGGTTAAGGAAGGTAAGCCTATCTTGAGGCTAAAGAACTTCTCTTTTAATTCTTTTTCTTCTCTTTTCTTCTCTTTTCTTCTTCTTCTCTTTTCTTCTTCTCTTGAGTTGGAGTAAAAAAAATAAAAGAAAGAGATGAATGAAAAATAAAGGAGAGAAAACAATGAAAAGAAGAGAAGAAAAAAATATAATAAATGAGATATATGGGAGATTAGATGAGGATTGTCATGCTTGTCCAAAAGACAAGCATGGTAAAGTAAGGTATGGGTGAATAAAACAAAATAGGTATAGGATAAATGAATACTAATAATAGGTTATTAGAGTTGTTTAAGATTATAATTTCAAATTAAACTAACCCAAAAAAAAGTCAAACTAAATTCTTTACAAGTCAAAGAAGAGAGACTTGTAAAAATATGAGTAGGACCCACCGGTGATTAAAATAATATTATTTTAAGTGACTATCTTAAAAGTTTCAAGAAAATCACAAAAATATAGAAAAATGAATCAAACACAACGCATTTATTTTGGGATTAATCAAATATCAAAAATATAATTTATGATGAAATTAGGTTGTTACATCCTACCCTCCTCACAAAAAAATTTGGTCCTCGAAATTTAATTTTTTTTTTGAGAAATAAGAATAAATACAATAATAAGTTCATATATATGCATGTGCAGACGGGAATGGATATTAATATTATGAATAGATACCTGACGTGATCACTCAAACAAGCGGGGATACTTTTTCCGGACATCATCCTCCCGTTCCTATGTAGATTCTCCTGGCGAGTTACTATCCCATAACACGAGAATGAGGGGAATCGTGCGGTTCTTCAGAATTCTCTCCTTTCTATCAATGATGGCAATTGGTTCCTTCTCAAAAGTCAAATCTATTCCCAATTCCACATCGGAAAGATCTAAAACACGGTTCTCATCTCCAATGCATTTTCTCAGTTGAGAAATATGAAATACATTGTGCACCGCATTCAACTCTGATGGCAAGTCAAGTCGATAAGCCAAGTTTCCAACTCTCTCGATAATAGCAAAAGGACCAATATATCTAGGATTGAGTTTCCCTCTCCTACCAAATCTAACAACTCCCTTCATTGGTGAAATTTTGAGGAATACTCTGTCTCCAACTTCGAACTCCAATGGCCTTCTGTGATGATCCGCCCATTTCTTTTGCCTATCCTGTGCAACCCTCAAATGTTCCCTGATGACCTTTACTTGGTCTATCGTCTGAGCGACTATCTCTGGTCCTAATATGTTGCGCTCTCCAACATCGTCCCAACACAAAGGCGATCTGCACTTCCTGCCATACAAAGCTTGAAATGGAGCCATCTTGATACTCGCATGATAACTATTGTTGTTGGAGAACTCTACCATATACAAATGATCTTCCCATGAACCTCCAAAATCTAGCATACAAGCCCTCAGCATAACCTCTAAGGTCTGAATGGTCCGCTCAGATTGTCCATCTGTTTGAGGATGATACGCCGAAGAAAGATCTAAATGAGTCTCCAAACTCTTCATCAGACTGGTCCAATAGTGCGATCTGAACCTAGTATCGCGATCTGGAACAATCCGCTCTGGAACTCCATGCAGTCTCACTATCTCTTGCATGAATCTCTTTGCCAACCTTTCTGTCGACTGACCCACCCTAAAAGGAATAAAATGGGCTGATTTATTCCTAAAAGGAATAAAATGGGCGGTCTACGATCATCCAAACTGCGTTATTACCCTTCGGACTTCTGGGAAGACCCGTCACAAAGTCCATGGCTACCTTCTCCCATTTCCACTCTGGAATAGGTAAGGGTTGAAGCAAACTTGTGGTCCTCTGATGCTCGGTCTTCACCTGCTGACAAATCAGACATTTTGATACATATTGAGCAATCTCTTTTTTCATTCTTGGCCACCAGAAATGTTGTCTCAGATCTCTATACATCTTGATACTACCTGGGTGAGTAGAATATGCTGATTTATGAGCTTCTGCTAACACCTCATCTCTAACCTCTCCTCTGGACACACACAACCTACCACCGAGACGAAGTGAGCCATCTGTATGCACTGAGATGTCTGGTCTCTTGCCGCTTCCATCTTGTTCCTAAGCCTTTTCAATCTCCCATTATTGTTCTGGGCTTCTTTGATCTTATCAATCAGTGTAAATTGAAATCGTAAATCCATGAGCTGTGCTGTCATTCCTGACAGTAGAACTTCTAATTCCACTCTCTCCATGTCTTTTAAGATTTCTTTCTGTCAAGTCAGATACATAACCATCGGCTTCCTACTCAAGGCATCTGGCACTACGTTGGCTTTTCCCGAATGATAGCGGATGTCCAAGTCAAAATCTGCTACAAGTTCAAGCCATCTGCGCTGCCTCATGTTCAACTCTTTCTGAGTGAAGATATACTTAAGACTCTTGTGATCAGTATACACTTCTATCCTTTCGCCCAATAGATAATGCCTCCAAATCTTAAGGGCATGTATTATTGCCGCTAGCTCCAAATCATGTGTAGGATAGTTTCGCTCATGAGGCCTAAGCTGTCGGGAAGCATACTCAATCACTTGACCATTCTGCATAAGTACGCAATCCAACCCTTTGCTAGATGCATCGCAGTATATCCTCATACCGTCTGAATCATTAGGAACTGCTAACACTGGTGCTGTAGTCAATTTGCACTTCAGCTCTTCGAATGCACTATCACACTCCGTGGTCTACTCGTACTTCTCCCCCTTCCACGTCAGCTTTGTTAGTGGCGCTGCTATTTTAGAGAAATCATGTACGAATCTCCTATAGTATCCAGCCAATCCAAGAAAACTGCGTATTTCTGAAGCAGATTTTGGAATCGGCCAATTAAGTACGGCCTCCACTTTCTTGGGATCTGCTGACATACCATCTCCAGATATTATATGGCCCAAGAAAGCGATCTTGTCCAACCAGAAATCATACTTGCTCAGTTTGCCGAACAATTGTTGTTGCCTGAGAGTCTGTAAAACTATCCTCAAATGCTCTGCGTGCTCTTCCCTACTCTGAGAGTAGACAAGAATGTCATCGATGAACACCACTACAAACTGATCCAAATATTGTGCAAATACCTGGTTCATCAAACTCATGAAAACTGCGGGAGCATTGGTCACACCAAATGGCATCACTAGATACTCAAAATGTCCATGCCGCACCCTAAATGTTGTTTTTGGAATGTCCTCCTTTCGAACTCGCACCTGATGAAAACCAGAACGAAGGTCAATCCTAGAGAATACCTTAGCTCGGCCTAGTTGATCAAACAAGTCCACAATTCTTGGCAAAGGATATCTATTATTAATGGTGACTGCATTCAAACCCCTATAGTCAGCACATAACCTTTGACTACCATCCTTCTTTCCTGTCAATAACACTGGAGCTCCCCAGGGCGAAACACTAGGCCTGATAAATCCAAGTCTTAGTAGCTCATCAACCTGTCTCTGGACTTCTGCTAGCTCTTCTCGACCCATTCGGTATGGTGGTTTGAATACAGGCTCTGCACCAGAAAGAGTATCGATGGTGAATTCCACGACTCTGATTGGAGGCAAGCCTGGCAACTCCTCGGGAAACACATCTAAATATTCTGATATTACTGGAATCATCCCCTCACCTATCTCTATGGCATCAAGAACTTCACCTCTCGGCGTCACCTTGAGCCCAGCTGGCTCCAAGGATTTACTTCCACTAAGAAATTCAAACTCAGTATGACCTGGAATTCAAAATATCACCTTCTTGCCACGACAATCAATCACTACATAGAAAGTACTCAACCAATCCATCCCTAGGATGGCATCATATCCACCATTATCTATCACCAAGAGATTAGCATAAAACTCTCGGCTACTAACTACCACGGGACACAATCGACACTCTCGGCTAGACATAACACTACCATTTCCCGTCTTAATATCCCACCCAACAGATAAATTAACAAAATCAATTGAGTTACGCAAAGCAAAATCCGATGATATGAAACAATGAGATGCACCTAAATCAAATAATACATGAGCTGGAGCACGGCCTACGAGAAGTGTACCTGCCACAACCCCTCCTGAAGTCTGAGTCTTCTCGGCTGTCATCAATCGGACTTGTCCCTGTTTCTTGTCGTTCCTGGTCTGAGCTCTATTAAAAGCATGTTGTTGCGGCACCAATGGTCTCCTCTGAATTGGTTCCTGGGGCCTTTGGGCTGGTGGTGCTTGATACACGCCTCTTGATCGCTCGAATCCCTGACTGATACTACCTGCTAACTGCTATCTATTTGGACATGTGGATATCTTGTGGTCCAATGATCCACAAGCCAAACATAATCCCTGTGCCCTCCGACAATCCTTCTGCATATGTCCTGGTATGCGACAGAAGCGGTACACTATCTGGCTTGGTGCAAGCCTCATTGGCCGCTTGATTGGAGGTGCACCAACATATTGAGTTGAGGGTCCTACGATCTGGTGGAACTGTCTCTTCGGCGCTGCAACTTGAGGTCTCTTCTCTCTAGATACCTGCTCTTGTCGATAGGCTGCACTGTATACCTCAGAGTATGAACCGAAGACCTGCGATGCTAGATGCTCTCGGATGTCATAACGTAGTCCCTGCTGGAAGCGATAAGCTCTGTCCTCCTCGGTCTCAACCAACTTCGGAGCAAACCTGCTCAATCTGACGAACTCTGCTGCGTACTCATCAACTGTCTTATCTCCTTGCTGGAGAACCATAAACTGCCTCTCCATCTCACGTCGAGCCGATGGATGAAAGAAACGGTCATAGAAGGCCTCAACGAACTCCTCCCATGTTACAGGCCCTACATGCCTCTTCTCCTCTGCTAACCACCAAATCCGCGCAATATCCACCAACTGGATCTGCATAACATCAACACGACTCTCATTTGGAATCCTAACAGCCTTCAAAAAATTTTCCATATTCACGATCCACTGCTCTGCTTCCAACGGGCCTCCTGTACCCGAAAATGTAGATGGTCGAAGCTGACGGAAATCTGATACTGTCTCGGGTCTCTCTTGTCTATGGGGTCCTGTCATGCGCTCCAGCACTGCTGTCGTTGTCTGTTGGGCTTGGGCAACTTTTATAACTAAATCTCTAAGTTCTGCAACTGGATCCTGTTGAGTGACTCCTTGCGTACCGGCCCTAGCTGGACCAGCTCCGTGCAGACGTGCTCGAGCTGGACCAACTCTAGGAGGACGACGAGGTGGCATCTCGCTGAAATTTGAAGAATAGAAATGAGAAAGGAATATAGCAGACATTCAACTTACAAGAGAGTCAAGGGACAAGTGTTGAATAAAAAAAATACTGTTAGTAGACATGTTCTTTTGTGTATATATATACACACATATGGCAGTAGTTCTAAGGTCTTCCTAAATCAACCTAGAGCTCTGATACCACTCTGTAATGCCCCATTTTCCGGAGGGATACGAAAACGGAGTGTGTTACCGGCGGGCACGTGTAAGTCAACGTGCACGAGGCATATAAGTATGTAAAAGCAGAAATAAATTGAACTAAATACTAGTCATCTAGCAGGATTTTGGACGTTAGTCTACTGCCATATAAAAGAGAAGATATACATGTCTAAAACAGAAAGTAATAATTAGGTACTGATACAGAAGTTGGGAACTAAGCCCTCAAAAGAGGTATACATACCAAACCCAAAAATACAAAAGTGGATGCCTAAGAATCTACTGCTGCTCGGCTTGCTCCAGAAAGTACGGGTCGTGCGATGGGGGATCCTCGCTCACATGCTCAGTACCTAAGCGTGTGGAAAAACTCAGGGTCAAATCCGGCAAATAAAACAATAAAAGGTAGGGAGTGTATAATATAAACAAATAAGTAAGATATGAATATGGATATGAAAGTATGCGCATGTGTGAAAAATATTGAACGATCAGGTAACAATATCAAGCAGAGATATACATGTATATCAAGTCTAAATTAACATCTTATTTTAATTTATATTTGAACTAACTGGTGAAGAAATAAACCTGTATCGTGAAAGTACCCGTGCATACCCAGGACCCAGCCAAGATGCTGGCACTGAACCAGCCGTGCTGCTAAGCACTCAAGCAGATACCGATTACTGAGTAATCGATCGTCCCATCGACATGGACTAAACAAGAGATGATGGCTCAGTACCATCCGGGCGCTCCTGCTGATGGGCCCCTATTTCGGTTGCGCAACCTGTCTTAAACCTTTCACGATACAATATTTGTCCACCTTTTAGTTCTCCCATAACCCAAGATTTCAAGTTATATTACATGAAAATCAATCCGGAATATGATGAACCAATCATGTCAAGGTTAATACATAAACATGTCTAGTAACAAGTAAGATGTGGTCCATGTCAAAATCAAGTTAACAGGCAATTCAGGATCCATGGCACTATCAAGAAATGTGTATGTTCTAACAAGGAAAATCCGGCATATTTTTATGTATTTTGTACAAGTAATTTGTATGTATATGTCAAAACAAGCATGATGGAGTATAAAATGTTAGAATGAATGTTATGAAAATGATCATGTATGTAAATTACACATAAATACAAGTATACATATAAATACGTATGTGAGTATTAAGATGTAAAGATACCTAGGATGATCATATATGTAAATCATGCATATACAATTATGCATATAAGAACATATATAATTTCATGTATGTTGTACAAATTACTAGTATGTATATGTTAAGGCAAGTATGATAGTCATAGAATATTAAAATGTGTTATGCAAATAATGATCATGTATGTAAACCACGCAATACAATTATGCATATAAACACATTAGGCAAGTGGGTACTAGATTTGTAAGGATAGGAATTAAATAGGCTTAACACTTTTATAACAATTAGTTTAACAACATATTGATTTTCTAAATTCTAGTATGATTTTATAGTATGGAAATTAGCAAATTTGTTAAATTTTAGACATGTATATATATATATATATATATATATATATATATTTAAACATAAATTAGCATAGAAAGAATTATGACCTAACATAATATCTCGTATGAAAGAAATATTTTAACAATTTAATATAGAAACTTATTTATTTGAAATCTTCTTATTAAAACATGATTATGAATACATATATATATATATATATATATATATATATATATATATATATATATATATATATATATATATATATATCCTATGTTCTAATGGCAAGTGGAAAATGATTTAAAAATCATTGCATTATATATAAAGAACTTATATGGAAAATTCAAATGTATATCCAAACATGATGAATATTCATAAAGGTAGTATTTTTATGATTAATATAGTTTAACTTTACAACTTGTAGTTTAAGAATGAGAGATTATAAATAAAATGATAAATTCAATATATAAACATAGGGTAAAGTATAAAAAATCATATTTTTATTTTTCTAGAATAATCATAAAAATTTTTGTATAGAGATATTATGTTTTTAACTTTTAACAAATCAAGATTCTAAGTTAACCATAAACAATTAGAATTAAAAATAAAACAAGAGAGGGGATGTGATTTTACTTGACTTGATAGGTTAAGGAAGGTAAACCTATCTTGAGGCTAAAGAACTTCTCTTTTTATTCTTTTTCTCCTCTTTTCTTCTCTTTTCTTCTTCTTCGCTTTTCTTCTTCTTCTCTAGAGTTGGAGTAGAAAAAAATAAAAGAAAGAGATGAATGAAAAATAAAGGAGAGAAAACAATGAAAGGAAGAGAAGAAAAAAATATAATAAAGGAGAGATATGGGGGATTAGATGAGGATTGTCATGCTTGTCCAAAGGACAAGCATGGTGAAGTAAGGTATGGGTGAATAAAACAAAATAGGTATATGACAAATGAATACTAATAATAGGTTATTAGAGTTGTTTAAAATTATAATTTCAAATTAAACTAACACAAAAAAAGTCAAACTAAATTCTTTACAAGTCAAAGAAGAGAGACTAGTAAAAATATGAGTAGGACCCACCGGTGATTAAAATAATATTATTTTAAGTGACTATCTTAAAAGTTTCAAGAAAATCACAAAAATATAGAAAAATGAGTCAAACACAACGCATTTATTTTGGGATTAATCAAATATCAAAAATATAACTTATGATGAAATTAGGTTGTTACATAGAAGTAGAAGAAGTGAGTTCTTCTTGTGTTTGTTTGCTATTTTTTGGAAGAAGAAAGTGTATTAGAAAGTGAAAGGAGCACTATTTAATTGATTAAATAAAATAATATTTATATATATTTTTTTGTTTTATATGCATAAAAGTATAACTTTTGAATAGTAATGATGGCATGCAAATAAATAATTAATTTTTGCCTTGTTCCGCTACTTTCTAGAGCTCTTTCAAGACAAAATGTAAGGAAGAAAATTTTGAAAATAAGATGCCACATAGGCGCCACTTCACCATATAAGAAGTACCTTCCAACTTTTTTGGCCAAACAAGCACTTGAAGTAGTGGAAGTAGCCTTATTTTCACTACTTCTATTCTACTACCATGCAAACAAATACTCCCTAAGTTGCAACTACTTTATTAGTGCATAACTTGATGTTAGAGATCTTTTGGTAACCGATTGATACGTAACAATTCAGTTTTGATAGATTATCTCCTTGTGTTAGGGAATGCAATTTTTTAGCATTAGCTTTATGTGTGCTTTAGCAAACTTATCATCTTTTCCCTTCTTTTGGACATTTACTAAGTAGGAGAATATGATGTCAGCTAGCTGTTTTGAACTATGACAAACCTCTCTCTCGTCCAGGAGGTCGGTGTTAATTTAAGAGGGTTGATGTCAAGTTGATAGCCAATTGTAGAACTTTGTCAAATCTATTGTAAAGCCTAGCTCCATAACCAACCCCTTTTTATGGGACAAGGCGATGACGATGATGTTGATCTCCTTATATGCTCTGTCTGAGACTTCTTGTTTATTTTTCTTCGAAAGCCGTATTGATTTTTCTCATATTACTGTTCATTATTGCCTCTTTCTTGTAAATTCTCAAGTTGTATTGAAAATGGTAAAGCCATCACGGTGAGCTTGTAAAACTGCTCTTCTACGTAGCATAGTGGTCTTTTTATGGTCTTGTAAAGCCATCATCGCGATGACGATGATGTTGATCTCCTTATATGCTCTGTTTGAGACTTCTTGTTTATTTTTCTTCGAAAGCCTTATTGATTTTTTCTCATATTACTGTTCATTATTGCCTCTTTCTTGTAAATTCTCAAGTTGTATTGAAAATGGTAAAGCCATCACGATGAGCTTGTAAAACTGCTCTTCTACGTACCATAGTGGTCTCTAGCAGAAGTTACCGAAAATGTTTTCTTGACCCTGTAATGCGCTGAGCACATTACACTGGATTTAAGTAGTCAGTAAGAGTAAGAATTATTAGTAATAATAAGAATAAAATTGTACAGATTTGACTATTTTTAGTATAGTTGTGGGCTGTACACAGAGGACATGGTGAAGAATGGTTCAGAAGAACAGTTTTTAGGCAAGAATTAGTAAAAGAATATATACACGAGATATTAGTGTTTTTGCTTATGTAGTAGAGACTTAACACTGTGATAAATAAATAGCTTATAAGGAAAGTGAATGTAACAGCTTGACCAAACAATTATAGATCTGGCAGTGACCTCTCTCCTATCCCTCTTTCTTCTATCCCAGTTCCCTTTTCACTATCAAAACAATCCTAGATCTGGCTGCATCGCAAAAGTGAATGCAACAGCTTGACTAAGACAATTATAGATCTGGTTGTAGCCTCTCTCCTATCCCAGTTCCTTTTTCACTACCAAAACCAACTCAAAACTCCACACTTCCTAGATCTGGCTGCATCTCAATTGGGCTTACTACAAATGTTATTAGTGGATCTCAAGTCATCTCCTTAACTAACCTTTGGATGGAATGAAATGGAGTATTGAGTGGTTAAATTTCTTGCTGCATTCCCACAAGCTGTTGAATGATGAGTCAGATGAACTCAAGGTGATAAATGATGAGTGGCTAATGAAGAGATCTCAGCCCACATAGGGAGTGGTGTACCTAAAGTGTCTTCATAGGGAGTTACATATGGAAGTATCATAAAATCTCAATATAGAGTGTATATGTGTGGAAATAGTATATCTAAGGTGTCTCCGTAGGAAGTTATCAATAGATATGCCTTTAGCCTCAATATAGAGGGTGATGTGGACGATCCAAACGGTTAGTTTTGATTTTCTTACTCTAAATAGATGATATATAAAAAATCATGTGATTTAGATACTTTTTCATTATCGATCAAGAGGTCTTATTTGTTCTATTGTCAAAAACCGTTCATTTTGTACCCAACTAATATATTGTCAAAATATATCAAAAATGCGTGATTTTTTTATAAACCATCATTTTTGGACATGGCGATCATAACTAACAGTTAGGATTATCCATATAGATTGTCTATATTGAAATTTAGAGGCAACTCCCTATGGAAATACTTTAGACACACTTTTATACACATACACACACACACAAATAGAATTAATGTTTCTATACTTCTAGTTGGAGGGCCTATATCCACCATTGTTTCTAAGCTCATATGTCACATTTTGTGGCATCTAAAATTTTCACTAATTTAATTATAACACTTTAGTCGGCGTATTTCATTATTCAAGTGACATATTAAACTTCTTTGGCCCCAAATTAACTATGAAAATGTCATCTTTTTGTATCTATGATTTGTACAATTGACAATATAATTATATAATTTAATCTCGCTTCTTCTTTTTCTTCTATTTGAAGGGGCTGTGAATAATATTATAATGGTTCTTTTGGTGTGGTTCACGCTTAAATTTTAAATAAAGTCCAATTACCTTGTTTTTGACGGTGTCCATTCTTCAGACGCTTTAAAAGAAATTTCACCTTCCTTAAAATTTAATTTTATTTTACTTCTATCAAAGCTAACGGGGTTATAGAAAAGATATTGATGTTAATATGAACAAAAAATTTGCATGCAGTATGAGATTTAAATAAGCTTATAGCCAACTAGTACTCATCCGCTCGTTTTGCCAGTGAGATAGTGTAACGCCCCATTTTCCGGAGAGATACGAAAACGGAGTGCGTTACCGGCGGGCACGTGTAAGTCGACGTGCACGAGGCCTATAAGTATGTAAAATAAAAAAATGAATGGAATTGAATACTAGTTATCAACCAGGATCTTGAAAGTTAGTCTACTGCCATATAAAAGAGAAGATATACATGTCTAAGATAAGCAGCAACAAGTACAATACTGATACAAAAGTTAGAAATAAAGTCCCAAAGGGGTGATACATACCAAACCAAAAATACAAAAGCGGAGGCCTATAAATCTATTGCTGCTCGGTCTGCTCTAGAAAGTACGGATCATGCAGTGGCGGATCCTCGCTCACATCTTCAGTACCTGAGCGTGTGGGGGAGCTCAGGGTCAAACCCGGCAAGTAAAATAATAAGAAGTACGGAGCGTGTAATATAAACAAGTAGGTAAGATATGGGTGTGGATATGAAACTATGCGCATGTGTGGAAAATATTAAATGATCAAGTAATGATATCAAGAAAGAATGTACATGCTATCAAGTATGGAGACTAATGGTGAATAAATAGACTTGTATGGTAGAGAGCATGCAATATGTATTAACAAGTAAAATATGAATTGATGTAAAAAGCATATGCACATGCATGGTGAACTAATTGGTGAAGAAATAGATCTGTATCGTATGTGATCGATATCAAGTACGGAGATTAATACATATCAAGTCTAGGTTAATATCATATTTTATTTTATATTTGAACTAACTGGTGAAGAAATGACTCGTATCGTGAAAGTACCCGTGCATACCCGGGACCCGGCCAAGATGCTGGCGCTGAACCAGCCGTGCCGCTAAGCACTCAAGCAGATACCGATTACTGAGTAATCGGTCGTCCCATCAACATGGACTAAACAAGAGATGATGGCTCAGTACCACCCGGGCGCCCCCGCGGATGGGCCCCTATTTCGGTTGCGCAACCTATCCTAAACCTTTCACGATACAATATTTGTCCACCTTTTAGTTCTCCCATAACCCAAAATTTCAAGTTATATTACATGCAAATCAATCCGGAATATGATACTAATCATGTCAAGATTTATACATATACATGTCTAGTAACAAGCAAGATATGGTCCATGTCAAAATCAAGGTAACAGGCAAGTTAGGACCCATGGCACCATCAAGACATGTGTATATACTAATAAGGAAAATCCGGAATATTTTCATGTATCTTGTACAAGTAATTAGTATGTATATGTCGAAGTAAATATGATGGAATGTCAAAATCAAGTTAACAGGCAAGTCAAGATCCATGGCACTATCAAAACGTGTATGTACTAATAAGGAAAGTCCGGCATAATTTTGTATATGTTGTACAAGTAACTAGTATGTATGTGTCAATGCAAGTATGATGGAGTATAGAATGTTAGAATGAATGTTATGAAAATGATCATGTATGTAAACATCATATAAATACAAGTATACATATAAATACGTATGTGAGTATTAAAATGTAAAGATACCTAGGATGATCATATATGTGAATCATGCATATACAATTATGCATATAAACACATATATAATTTCATGTATGTTGTACAAGTTATTAGTATGTATATATTAAGGCAAGCATGATAGTCATAGAATATTAAAATGTGTTATGCAAATAATGTCATGTATGTAAACCACGCAATACAATTATGCATATAAACACATTAGGCAAGTGGGTACTAAATTTGTAAGGATAGGAATTAAATACGCTTAACACTTTTATAACAATTAGTTTAACAACATATTGATTTTCTAAATTCTAGTATGATTTCATAGTATGGAAAGTAGCAAATTTATTAAATCTTAGACATGTATATATATATATATATATATATGTATATATTTAAACATGGATTAGCATAGAAAGAATTATGACCTAACATAATATCTCGTATGAAAGAAATATTTTAACAATTTAATGTAGAAACTTATTTATTTGAAACCTTCTTTTTAAAACATGATTATGATTACATACATATATATATATATACCTATGTTCTAATGGCAAGTGGAAAATGATTTAAAAATCATTGCATTATATAATAAGAACTTATGTAGGAAACTTCAAATTTATATCCAATATGATGAACATTCATAAAGGTGGTTTCTTTGTAATTTCAAAATAAAACTATAGTTTAAGTTGTAACTTATAGTTTAAGCATAGGAGACCTTAAATAAAATCATAAATTTAATACATAAATATAGAGTAGAGTGTAAGAATCATATTTTTATATTTAAAATAATTATAGAGAATTTTGTATAAAAATATCACATTTCTAAAATTAAACAAATCAAGATTCTAAGTTAACCATAAACAATTAGAATTAGAAATAAAACATGAGAGGGGATGTGATTTTACTTGCCTTGATAGGTTAAAGAATGTAAATCTATCTTGAGGCTAAAGAACTTCTCTTTTTATTCTTTTTCTCCTCTTTTCCTCTTCTTCTCCTTTCTTCTTCTTCTCTTGAGTTGGAGTAGAAAAAAATAAAAGGAAGAGATTAATGAAAATAAAGGAGAGAAAACAAATGAAAGGAAAGAAAAAAATATAATAAATGAGGGATATGGGGGATTAGATGATGGTTGTCATGCTTGTCCAAAGGACAAGCATGGTAAAGTAAGGTATGGGTGTGAATAAAACAAAATAGGTATAGGACAAATGAATACTAATAATAGGTTATTAGAGTTGTTTAAAATTTTAATTTCAAATTAAACTAACCCAAAAAAAGTTAAACTTCATCTTTACAAGTCAAAGAAGAGACTAGTAAAAATATGTGTAGGACCCACCGGTGATTAAAATAATATTATTTTAAGTAACTATCTTAAAAATTTCAAGAAAATCACAAAAATATAGAAAAATGAGACAAACACAACACATTTATTTTGGATTAATCTGATATAAAAAAATGTAAGTTATAATGAAATTAGGTTGTTACATCCTACCCTCCTTACAAAAAAATTTCGTCCTCGAAATTTAATTTTTTTTTTTTTTTAACTAATTGGAATAATAAGATATCAATCAATTGATATGAATGTGGTTATTGAGAAAATTGTTCCAATCAGAATATAGCTGAAAACTAACTAACTTGTCATACTATCTAAACTAGTGGTATAAATAATTAAAGATATATGATGGAAAAAAATATCATAAGTCTCGCTTATTAAGGTCCTTGTGAATAGCTGCAATAATTTCCTGCAGATCAGTTATTGCCACGCCAATAGGTAAGACTCATAATAGCGAAAGCATATGATTTTGATCGAAAATCAACTATGGAGTATCTCATAAATCTGCTTGTCAACTCAATAGGACTCGACCAGTAGAAATACAAGGCTGGTACATAGAAAATCATAAGATATATATGGTATGGATAAAAGAAGGAGGCAAGATAGAAAATTAACTAATAATAGGACCAAGATAAGATTTCAGATCAAAGAAAAATTTGGACATATTTATATATGGCAGTAGTCCCTAAGACATCCTAAATTAACCTAGAGCTCTGATACCACTCTGTAACGCCCCATTTTCCGGAGAGATACAAAAACGGAGTGCGTTACCGGCGGGCACGTGTAAGTCGACGTGCACGAGGCCTATAAGTATGTAAAATAAAAAAATGAATGGAATTGAATACTAGTTATCAACCAGGATCTTGAAAGTTAGTCTACTGCCATATAAAAGAGAAGATATACATGTCTAAGATAAGCAGCAACAAGTACAATACTGATACAAAAGTTAGAAATAAAGTCCCAAAGGGGTGATACATACCAAACCAAAAATACAAAAGCGGAGGCCTATAAATCTATTGCTGCTCGGTCTGCTCTAGAAAGTACGGATCATGCAGTGGCGGATCCTCGCTCACATCTTCAGTACCTGAGCGTGTGGGGGAGCTCAGGGTCAAACCCGGCAAGTAAAATAATAAGAAGTACGGAGCGTGTAATATAAACAAGTAGGTAAGATATGGGTGTGGATATGAAACTATGCGCATGTGTGGAAAATATTAAATGATCAAGTAATGATATCAAGAAAGAATGTACATGCTATCAAGTATGGAGACTAATGGTGAATAAATAGACTTGTATGGTAGAGAGCATGCAATATGTATTAACAAGTAAAATATGAATTGATGTAAAAAGCATATGCACATGCATGGTGAACTAATTGGTGAAGAAATAGATCTGTATCGTATGTGATCGATATCAAGTACGGAGATTAATACATATCAAGTCTAGGTTAATATCATATTTTATTTTATATTTGAACTAACTGGTGAAGAAATGACTCGTATCGTGAAAGTACCCGTGCATACCCGGGACCCGGCCAAGATGCTGGCGCTGAACCAGCCGTGCCGCTAAGCACTCAAGCAGATACCGATTACTGAGTAATCGGTCGTCCCATCAACATGGACTAAACAAGAGATGATGGCTCAGTACCACCCGGGCGCCCCCGCGGATGGGCCCCTATTTCGGTTGCGCAACCTATCCTAAACCTTTCACGATACAATATTTGTCCACCTTTTAGTTCTCCCATAACCCAAAATTTCAAGTTATATTACATGCAAATCAATCCGGAATATGATACTAATCATGTCAAGATTTATACATATACATGTCTAGTAACAAGCAAGATATGGTCCATGTCAAAATCAAGGTAACAGGCAAGTTAGGACCCATGGCACCATCAAGACATGTGTATATACTAATAAGGAAAATCCGGAATATTTTCATGTATCTTGTACAAGTAATTAGTATGTATATGTCGAAGTAAATATGATGGAATGTCAAAATCAAGTTAACAGGCAAGTCAAGATCCATGGCACTATCAAAACGTGTATGTACTAATAAGGAAAGTCCGGCATAATTTTGTATATGTTGTACAAGTAACTAGTATGTATGTGTCAATGCAAGTATGATGGAGTATAGAATGTTAGAATGAATGTTATGAAAATGATCATGTATGTAAACATCATATAAATACAAGTATACATATAAATACGTATGTGAGTATTAAAATGTAAAGATACCTAGGATGATCATATATGTGAATCATGCATATACAATTATGCATATAAACACATATATAATTTCATGTATGTTGTACAAGTTACTAGTATGTATATATTAAGGCAAGCATGATAGTCATAGAATATTAAAATGTGTTATGCAAATAATGTCATGTATGTAAACCACGCAATACAATTATGCATATAAACACATTAGGCAAGTGGGTACTAAATTTGTAAGGATAGGAATTAAATACGCTTAACACTTTTATAACAATTAGTTTAACAACATATTGATTTTCTAAATTCTAGTATGATTTCATAGTATGGAAAGTAGCAAATTTATTAAATCTTAGACATGTATATATATATATATATATATGTATATATTTAAACATGGATTAGCATAGAAAGAATTATGACCTAACATAATATCTCGTATGAAAGAAATATTTTAACAATTTAATGTAGAAACTTATTTATTTGAAACCTTCTTTTTAAAACATGATTATGATTACATACATATATATATATATACCTATGTTCTAATGGCAAGTGGAAAATGATTTAAAAATCATTGCATTATATAATAAGAACTTATGTAGGAAACTTCAAATTTATATCCAATATGATGAACATTCATAAAGGTGGTTTCTTTGTAATTTCAAAATAAAACTATAGTTTAAGTTGTAACTTATAGTTTAAGCATAGGAGACCTTAAATAAAATCATAAATTTAATACATAAATATAGAGTAGAGTGTAAGAATCATATTTTTATATTTAAAATAATTATAGAGAATTTTGTATAAAAATATCACATTTCTAAAATTAAACAAATCAAGATTCTAAGTTAACCATAAACAATTAGAATTAGAAATAAAACATGAGAGGGGATGTGATTTTACTTGCCTTGATAGGTTAAAGAATGTAAATCTATCTTGAGGCTAAAGAACTTCTCTTTTTATTCTTTTTCTCCTCTTTTCCTCTTCTTCTCCTTTCTTCTTCTTCTCTTGAGTTGGAGTAGAAAAAAATAAAAGGAAGAGATTAATGAAAATAAAGGAGAGAAAACAAATGAAAGGAAAGAAAAAAATATAATAAATGAGGGATATGGGGGATTAGATGATGGTTGTCATGCTTGTCCAAAGGACAAGCATGGTAAAGTAAGGTATGGGTGTGAATAAAATAAAATAGGTATAGGACAAATGAATACTAATAATAGGTTATTAGAGTTGTTTAAAATTTTAATTTCAAATTAAACTAACCCAAAAAAAGTTAAACTTCATCTTTACAAGTCAAAGAAGAGACTAGTAAAAATATGTGTAGGACCCACCGGTGATTAAAATAATATTATTTTAAGTGACTATCTTAAAAATTTCAAGAAAATCACAAAAATATAGAAAAATGAGACAAACACAACACATTTATTTTGGATTAATCTGATATAAAAAAATGTAAGTTATAATGAAATTAGGTTGTTACAGATAGGTTGGTAATTTGGAGTTCTCGTTGACTACCTTAAAAAAATAAAATAAGAAAAGGGGCTAAAAATAATTAGAAATCTTGACAACTAATTCAAAGGTGATGAATTTGCTGCTGAAGCCCACATGGTGTTACAATATATCGTTTTTTATTTTTTTTTTATTTTTTTGTATTTGTTTCTCTTTTTCCTTGCTATAGGTGGAGCCCACTATAGCTTATGCTCAAGCATCTCTTGGTTTTCTAGTGAGTCCCACAGATGGAGAGTGGATAGAAAGGATATCTTCATGTGGAAATGAGTATTACTTCCAACTATGTAATATAATATGACTATTAGATAGATCCAAGGACCTCCATGATGTAAAACTAAATTGACTTTCAGGTAAAGTCATTTTTCTATTCGTTGCAAATTGCTTTCTTACAAAATTCCATTCTTTGGTTCATGGAGCTTGTTCCCTGGCAGTTTATACTGATTTATGTGTACTTTTTCTTCCTTTAAATAGGTCAAATTGCTTTTTCTCCATTCATTAATCATTTGTCAGGCTATTTATTTCTTTATACCCAAACTAGTTTCACATCCAACAAAGACTAATTGATGCATCAACCTCAGGAATTTATCCAGACATTTCTGAAAGAAAGCAGGACTATTGGTTGTCATTGGCACCACTTCCTATGGAAGTTGTCTTGTCTGCTGGAGAGAAGGCAAGGACTAGACACTCATCAGGTTATCCTTCTGTTATTTTGTACAGGCTTGAGAACTTATTCAATGTGAACTATTAATGTCGAAATTAAGCTTCTGGATTCATGAGACATTGATATCTCCTTAACAGATAAAGCTGATGTAGATGATGATGAAGTGCCATTTGATGTAAGTGATCTGGCTGGAGAGGGAAATATAGAAAACATGCTTTTAGTTGAGAAGGGCATGCGTGAGCTTGCATCCTTAAAGGTTGTCGTTTATTTTTTTTGTTTATTATTTACTTTCATGAAAGAACAGAATAATCTTTTCTGCAATTTTGACCTCACAAATTCATTAAATTGACATTCTTAAACACCTCTAGAATAAGGCTTTTACTTTTCATAAATAAACTCAATCCTCCTGTTACTTCCTGTAATGGGCATGCCATTGTTATTTACTGACATGATACTATGTTAGTAACTACTTACTGTACTTCAACACATTCTTAATGTCTCAGGATTTTCATTATTAACAAAAAAAACGCGTGCTTAAATTTAACTTCAAAATTGCATTGATATTGAGATTTCTAAATATACTTAGAATAAGACTTTTTCTTCTTATAAGTAACCTCAATTCTGTCGTAATTGCCAATAAGGAGCATGTCATCTGTGAATCAGTTTTTAACATGTTAGTAGTTATCTAATTGTACTTGAGCATGTTCATAATGTCTCATGACACTGTTCTTTTCAAATATTTGAGGACTTTCTATATCATAACCTAAGTATGCAGCTGTGCGACCTAACCATAGAAGTCTGAATTCCTAGCAGAAGCATGCTTATTGATTTTGATTTTACCTTCCAAGTGAGTGGTAATGTCTTATGTTTGTCTATTGGATTTTAAGTGTTGTGTTGAATGTAAATCCCTATAACAAGTATTCATCCTTCCCTTTCTTCCAGACCTTTTTGCTTACTAGAGAATTTGAAGGACATCAAGCCAACATTTTTTTTAGGATTATGCTAATCCCCTTGCTTGTCCATAATTCCTATTCAGAATTTGGTATTTATTAATAGAGGGTCAACATAAGTCAGTTATTAAACTATCAAATCTTTCTTTCTTGAAGCCTTGCTCCAATCCCAACTAATATCCACATAGAAATACGGGTTAAACTTAAGGTTAAAGGCCTCTAACCTAGGTTTATGTTGCCAAATGGTTTAAAAAAAAAAGGGTTAAAATAAGTAGGTTAAAAAAAATAGAATATTTAACTTGAGATAATGGGGTTTTACTAACCCCTCATATAGGTGGGTTAAAAAATAACCCGGATTATCTCCCAAAAAATGTATGTAACCAATTTTCTAGAAAGTTATTATCCAAATGCTTTAAAATGCATAGAGTTAATTTAATCCGGAGTAAGTATGTAGCCCTTTTTTTGCTAACCTAGGTTTGCATGTGCCATTGAGCCCCTGCCAATCAGGCAATATAGTGCACTCTTTTTCCTCTCAGCCCATTCAATTTAAAATTATTAATCCTAATTATGGTTCCCCATGAGGCGTAAACTATTCACAGACAATTATTGAGTAAATGCACATACTTACTGGCATATATCCATTCAAATATTGCATTATCCATTTAAACATTTCTATATACCATATGTTTTCATTTTAAACTTTGTAGAGGATTTTTAGGGATTTAATTGTTTTGAAGGTAGAAGAAGCTATCTTACTTGCAATGGGTCAAGTTCGACGTGCAAATATCAAGGCTACCCAATCTTCACCAGGTTTTTATCCTTAAAGAAATATTTACATGTTTCTTTTCGTTAATTTCTTGATTGCTATATTCTTCTATTTTTAGCATTCTTTGTCTTACTCTTGCCCGCTTGCTTTGCTTCCTTTTCATCAAACTAGTCCTTCCATTGACCTAGATTGGTCATGTGGGGGTAGTCGTATCATCGCATCAATCGCTCATAGCCTTGCTTTTCTTCCCTCTGCTCCACTTGAAAACCACATGCCCTATTATCTAGTGACCTATGAAGTATGGACACGATTGCGGAACACGAATACGATACGATACGAATATGAGGAAACGACAAGACCTAAAAAAGTATAAGGGGTGCGGGGACATGGCGACAAACGTATGCGTGTACTCATGCAGTGATATACATGTGCATCAAAACTCGTAATTGTTAAATACATCTTTTCTTTAAAGTAGAAAGAAAAGAAAAATTTTAATAAGTTAGAACATAATTTCTAATTAAGTAATTATATTAAAGAAACGAATCCAAATTTAATCTAATGGGCGAGTACTTTGAATAAAATATTTGAATGCTCTATCTTTGCATGATATTTGGAGTCTATTAGCTTAGTATTTCTTTTATGTCAAAATATTTGTTTTAACTTTTCAGGCAATTTACGACAGTAGTGCTCAAAATACGATCTTTATGACTTTTTGAAAGCGGACAAGCTCTGATACCTGATCTGTATGACTTTTTAGAAATAGATATGGCTCCAAGACATAAGTTTTGGGATTTTAAAATCCGATACAGTTTCTGTGTGTGCGATACATATCGGCAAGTGTCATGCAAGTGTTGGTATCCTGTACGTATCCGATATGAATATGGCACACATTTTAAAGTTTCCGTGCTTCATAGCTAGTGTCTATGCAAGAAAATTTATAATGTATTATTTTCACTTTGTACTTTTTGCTAATTCATTATAAAATTTGTGAATTTTTACTATCCTCTCTTTTTACGATGCTCCATGATGTTTCTGCAGTAGTACTCAATAGTCACTATTTCAAATTAGGAGAGTGACTTTAGGACGTGTTAATGGTTTGGCGCCACCAGAAAAAGGAAAACCATAATGGAACCTTGGGTCCAAACTTATTTAACAATATCTTTAATCTCTTTACTCGATATGAGACTAAATCCCATGCGTGCTTCCTTTTGACAAATTTTTTTAGAAGAGACTATCCTGTACTTATGAAAATTTTCCCTTGTGCAACATTTTTGTTGGGGAAGTATGATTGTCTGGTTAAGTAGTCTTAGATTGAGCACTAGATTCCCACTATATGAAAGATCCCATATTCTGATTGATTCTCTCATAATCCTGAATAAAAAAAAATATGTCTTTCTATCATGTAAATGATCTCCAATCAAGATATCAATCAAATTCATGTGAGCTGACCACATTTCTCCATTTTAATGGGGATTACTGAATGTCTTTATCTTCTGCATAAAAAAGCTTCAAATGTTGCAGTTGTTTGCTTCACAAGTCGTGACATGTAATGGCTCAAAGCAGAACTCTAGAAAAGGTTTATTTACTCACCTAAACCCATTTTTGAATGTGAAAACTAAGTTTGTTGAGATTTTCCTAATAATACAAATACATGGGCTTTTTAATTTTTCTAAAGAAGGTGATGTGTTTTTTTTAATATAATATTTACCTACCTCACTTAAACGCTTATCTAAAATTCTGATCTTCTTTTGCTTCTAGTTGATTAGATTAGATTATAGTTCAATATGAATATGGCCTTTTGGTTTGTTTGCTTTTTTGCTCTTTTCCCTTCTTCTTTTCCCTTTTTTGCTATTTACTTAGTTTATGTTATTTCCAAAGGTTGACATGTTACTTGCACGAGTCCAAAAATAAAACATTTAGGATATTTGTATAGAGACGAATTAGGAGATTTACAACAATAATAACAACAACTAAGCCTTTTATCTAAAGTATTTGGGGTAGGCTACATGAACCAAAAAAAGAATCATGCCGGATCGATCACTTTGATATTCCTTCTCCATTTATTTCTATCAAGTAATATCTCCTTATTTAAACCTCTAGACTCCATATATTTGCGTATCACTTTCATCTATATTTTCTTCGGTATTTTCTTCATTATTTTAACTTGTCCTACATTGATAAATTCCCCTTTTCAAACTGGTGCACTTGTAGGCCTACGTTGCACATGACCAAACCATCGTAAGCGATTTTCTCACATCTTGTCATCGATGAGAGCTACACCTATTTTAAAACGAATATCTTCATTTCTCACTTTATCTCTCCTAGTGTTGCCGCACATCTAACGGAGTATGCGCATCTCTGCTACACTTATCTTCTGTGAATGACATTTCTTTATAGCCCAACATTCCGTGTCATATAATAAAACTGGCCTAATAACAGTTCTATAAAATTTTCCTTTCAATCTTAACGGAATGTTACGGTTACATAAAACTTTCGTTGCCCTTCTCCATTTCAACCAGCCAGTTTGTATCTTATGGTTAACATCATTATTGATCTCTCCATCATTCTGAATAATAGAACTTAAATATCTAAACTGATTGCTCATTTATATATCTTGCTTATCCAGTTTTACAGCATTATAGTTTATGGCCCGTCGTTTACTAAATTTACATTCTATATACTCTGTTTTAGACCCACTCAATTTAAAATCTGTAGATTCTAATGCATGCCTCCATAACTCTAACTTGGTATTTACCTCTGCTCTTGTCTCATCAACTAAGCCAATATCATCAGCAAATAGCATACACCAAGGTATCTCATTCTGAATGGTTTTAATAAGTCCATCCATCACTGTAGCAAATAAGAATTGGCTCAATGCAGATCCTTGATGCAATCCAATTGTGATAGAAAAATCACTAGTTCTGACATTGGCCACTACTCCATCATACATGTCCTTAAGTAGGAGATTTACATATCTTGAAATTCACAAATTATTGATTTAGACGTTACGGGAATGGAGTGAAGGAGGGAGGAAGGGGGCATATCATGGAAATTATACAACAGCAACTAAGCCTTTTATTCCAAGTACTTAGGGTGGGCTACATGAACCAAAAAAGAATCATACCGGATCGATCACACTGATAATCCTTCTCCATTCATTCCTATCGAGTAATATGTTCTCATTTATACCTGAAGAATGCATATCTTTTTGTATCATCTCTATCCATATAGACCAAGTTTTAAAATATAGGAATTGATATTGATATTGGCCTATCATTTATGGCACATGAATCGACAAAATAGAAAATCAGGAATATCATATTGAGACTATATCTTCTAATGATATTTAAAAAGTAGTCGATATGTGCATAAACAACTCCTTATGGAGACACCTTAGGTACACAATTCCCACGTACAGAGACGCCTTAGGTATATTAATTCATGATCCCAATCGTTTATATACACCCTCTAGCGGCTACGCAGATGACTTCTTATGAGACACCTTAGGTACACGATTCCCACGTATATATGTGTATGTATGTGGCTTCGGGTATATAGAATCGAGCGCAAATATTTTATATGTTAAAATCCAGTTAAATAAAAAATAAATTATATTGACTGATATAGCAAAATGGTGTGTTGGAATTATATCTCTAATGATATTTAAAAAGCAGTCAATATGTTCCTTTTCACCGTATCTTTGTGATTGTCCCCCAAAATTGGTGTATCGGATGTATGGACTGATATTTAGAACACTGATAAGGCAATGGAAAGCAGCTGAAACTCCATTTGATGCTTAGTTCTGTACTGAAAAGCATAGGATGATGAATGGGTTATTGTCCCACTTCTCTTTCATAAGCATTATTTTCTTCCTGCTGGAAGTCAAAGCAGAGATCATTTTACCTCATAAACTCCATTTCCAATTTTACCCAAAAGTTCTTCTCACTTTTCTTTCGTCAGCTTTTACCTCTTATTGCTGGAAAAAATAAAGCACGGAGCAATTAACTCCATAGACCCCATTTTCCACTTTTACCCAAATGTCAAAGTAGTTATTGCATATTGAAATCTAATTACATTTCTAACTAAAGGATTAAAAATGCAGTGTTGCTCCCTTTCTCGTTCATTTGTATAGATTCATACTTGATTACTGAATAATGTTGCCAATTCATGCAAAAGTATCCTAGTAAACTACATCCATCGAACCAAGGACCATGCAGTAATACTTTAAGTTGGCCCAGATGCATTAGCCAAACCCTTTCTTTCTTATTTTCCTTTTTTTGTTTTCTGGATAATGCAGCAATTGTCACTACTTCAGTTTGTGTAATTTCCTGCTTGAGCACTAAATAATCGACCAATGCATATAGAAAATTCTAACAAACTCCATCCTCCAAACCAAGGGCCTTGCAATAAAAATTGAGTTGTCCCAAACTGACACCTTAGATTATTTCCCTTTTACATGATTATGACAAATATTTAACTTTGTCTATCACCAATTTAATGTATGTCATATTTTAATAAATGTGTTTTCTCCATAACAACTGCCAATAAAAGTATATTTGATAGTGCATTTTTTTTTTCCTCAGTACGAATGTTCACCTACAGTAATCAAGTATTAACTATTCATTAGCTTAGTGCTATCATGATCTTGTTTCATGTCATATTAAACATAAAAAATAACAGTAGTGTTCTTTATAATACTAGACAATTTGTCCTCTGTTTTTGTAGGTTCAATGGAAGGTTCGGACCATATCGAAAGTTCAAATCCTATAGAAGCATTTGGTTAGTTCTCTTAAACTTCCTCTCCAGCTATCATCTGTAATGATTCTTTTCAGATATTAAACTGGGAATCCAGTTGCCTTAAATTATCTTTGAACGAGTTCTCTCTGATGGTAAACTTCTGTAACTTTGGCTTACAGAATTGAGTGAGGAGGAATTGGAAGATGTGCTCTTCAAGCAGGTATAATATTATCTTCTTCTCGTACTTTTCTTTTTTCAATGCATTAAGTTCTCACTTGGTTCCTATGATTTTTGTTCTAGTTTAAAAAATATATAATCCCAAAATTTTTTACATAAAGCCTTGGCTATTGTTTAGAATTTTTTTTTGCATATCTTTTTCATAGAGGCTTGGCTGTTGTTTAGAAATTTTTTTGTTTTCTCGATTCTCGAGACTTTTAAGTGGCTCTATATTTTTAGTTGTATGGATATAGTATGGTACTGGGACAATACAGTAGTCTGACACTATATTAGCAAACTTGAAAACTATGATTCAGTGATCAGCATGCTATAATAAATAAGTTAAATATATTTCTACATTCTTTTTATATTATATGAGAACAGGTAATTTGTTTCCAAAACTTTGTTCAACAGCATTAGTGAAGCTATTCATTTAAAAATGTCACATGCATCACTCTCTATCCAGCTGACCATCCTCTCTGTTGCATTAGCAACAAGCATATACTTGGCCTTGCTATACTTTTGTTTCGCCTCATGTTAGTCCTAGGGGCTTCCGCTCTGTCAATCTATCAGCAGTCTTGACTAGTATATTAACTGATCCACCTTGCATGTTTCAGAACCATCTTGAACAGTTTCTCTCCCCTTAATTGTAAAGCCTAAAGCGCGGACTTCCCAGGAAGTCAACCATTCCACTGCTATACATCCTATTTGCACTTGTCATAAATCAATTACTTAAAAACTATTGTAGCTAAAATGTGTTAAGCAAAATGAAAATTTAACACTGACCAACCACCTCCCCGCCCCCTGAAAAAAAAAAAAAAAAAAAAAAAAAAAAAAAAAAAAAAAAATTGTGGGATTTTGAGTCATGTGGAAAGGCCTCCAACATAAACACGACACTTGGAAAGATATACCATGAGAAAACGCGTATCTAGGATGTCTCCATTGAGAGTTATCTACAGAGGCAGCCCTAGATCCCAATATAGATGGCCTACATAGGCAATTCAAACCATTAGCCCTGATTTTAATATTTTAAATGATGGTGTTTAAAAAATTGTGTGATTTAGACACTTCTTCATTCTTGATTAAAGAGATCTTGTTTGTTCGATTGTTGAAAAACCATTCATTTGTGACTCTCAAATGTAGATATGAGAATGAGCGGTCCAAGGGCCAATTTTGGCCCATATTATTTAAAATTTTGAATTGAAAATGAAAATTTTATTTTTCTAATGCAAAATTTTGAATAGTATGGGTCAAGGATTAATCCATGGACCTGCCAATTCTCATCCTAACTTAAATGTATGTTCAAAATATATAGAAAATGGATTTTTTTTTTAACTCCACAATTTTAGAACATGCAGATCATGGTGAATGGTTCGGTACATGCTCATATAGGCTCTCTAAATTGGATTTAGGGCTGCCTTTGTCTCTATGAAGACAATGAGGATACACGTTTCCCGATATAATAAACACTGGTACATATATTTTAATTTTTAAATTGCCAATGAATGTTACGAATCCTACACCTTTGAAACTCATGCTCTGGCGCAATATCATAAAACCTTTTTACCAAAAGTTTAATCTATTTGTTGTCGGTTAACTGTGTATGTGAAACAACTTAAAAATTTAACTCTAATCTTGCTTGAGCATCCTAAACGAAAGAGTTTTTGCAGTGGTTCATCCTTCAAAATTGTTGTTACAATTATCTTTTGGGTTTTGGCTTTGTGACATATTATCCCTCTTCTTCCAAGGGATTCACTTTTGGAGATCATGGCATTGAAGATCTCTATAAGACCAATATTGGAACTAAAGTAAACTCCAATTTGTGTTCCTCTCCAGTTTGAGTAGGTCCTCATTCAATCTTGACTTCAATAACTTTTATTAATCTTAGGATTTCTACAGCTTGAGAAGTCCACACCTTAAATTTTATCTGTGTTGTGTGAATATTAAGGATGTGAAATCATATCCTACAGATACCCTTTTATCATGGTTTGGTTTCTTTAGTTGTTTCCTTATAATAGGACTGTTTTATTACCATTGCCTGTTGCTGAACTTGTAAAAGGTGCATGCAGTAGTTATGCTCTTAATTGTGCTTGTTACTGCTCATAAGTAGCATTACCCACTTATTATAAGCCTTCTACCTTCAAAACTGGTTTGATTATGAAGTAGAAGGCTCTTCGTGAAAGTCACAGTTTTATGCCCAACTGTCAGCCTGATGTTTATTGGCAGGCTTGGTTAACATACTTCTGGAGGAGAGCCAAGAACCATGGATTGGAAGAGGACATTGCAGATGATCGTTTACAGTTGTGGATTGACCAAAGCACTCATTCGCCTACCTCGCAACATGCAGTAGAAGGTATGGATGTTTTAAGTTGATGGTTTTTTAATTGAATTATATTGAGCAAAGGTGTGCTAGCTGCATCTCAGCTAATATGTGTGGCTGAGATATCGTTATTTTCCTGTCTCTTGAATTATAAATTTCATGTCTTCTCTATGTATTATTTGGATGCTCTAGCAGTAATAACATTGTCCGAGTAACCTGGGCTGATATGCTGACGGAGAGGGCAAAGTTTTGATATTCCGTATGCCAAAACTTTCCTAAAATTAAATGAGCAGCCCGTATCTTTGTATTTCGATTGAAACCTATGTATCCTAGGGAGAAGACTTAGTAAATTCTTTTGCAGAGTCTCCATGCCACGTAGAACTATTTTTAAAATATAAAAATTGAGTTTTATTATTTGGCATCGAGCAGGTATATGCAGATAGGTTTAGTAAATCTCCTGCAGAATTTGAATCTGCAAAAGTTTTGACAGTTCGCATTGTGGAAATGGTGAAGGTAGCTTTGAGTCAGAAGCAGAGTTTGATTAGGCCTGTTTTAATATTCAATACTTTAGTGTATTGGATATGATTTTTCAGAAAAATATAATTTCTGTTTTTTAAGATTTAAAAAATATCGTTCATAAGTTTTCTAAATGAACATTTGTAAAAGCCCTCCCAAAAAAAGAATAAGGTAAAAAATATAAGAAAATTTAGGGAAACAAAGTGTACAAGTTTTCAATATTCTAAATTGGGCCTCATTTGCATACAAAATGGCTATAGACGTTACATGAATTAAGCCAAAAACCCATAAAGTAATGGTAACACATGAAAATAAGACAATAAGCATACACAATAACAACTCTAAATAAACATTTAAACAATTCTTAAATTTTCTAAATAAACATTTCAACATGTTGATAGTAGTGAACCATTTCTTTATTATTATTGAGAAATAAATATTGAAAATTATTGAGAAATAAATATTGAAAATGATTTAGCAAAAATCTTTCCAAAAAAAGAATAAGGTAAAAAATATAAGAAAATTTAGGGAAACAAAGTGTACTAGTTTTCAATATTCTAAATTGGGCACTCAGTTTGCATACAAAATGACTATAGACGTTACATGAATTAAGCCAATAACCCATAAAGTAATGATAACACATGAAAATAAGACAATAAGCATACACAATAACAACTCTAGCAAAAACGCCAATTTGCTTCATATATGACTTAAGAATACTAATCTCATTTGATCATCTCACATGTTGTAAAAATCCCGCTTGAGTGGTGTGCGCTTTGATTAAGCAAATGCCTACATGGCCAGGCAGGCCAAAGCGAATACCTAGACAGACCAAGGCACTAAGTGCCACCGTGGGACTTGGAACTACTTAGCAGTTAGCACTATCTTAAACACGGATCATCTCCAGTATGGACTAGGGCTTGGACCTTGCGACTTACCAACGGTTTGAGTTTGTCTCAATATTCAGTTTGGTTTTGGCTTGTTTGCATAATAAATGAGTCGAACTTGAGTTAAACCTTGTTTTCTTCTATTCAGTTTAATTATACCTGTACAGATAGATATTGTTGCATATTTGTGTATATTTCTTAAAATTATGTGATATTTTGAGTATAAGAATAATTTGTGAGTGACTTGTATAATAAAATGCAAGAGCAAAGAGCTAGTTTGCATGAACTCAGACACACTAACTCAGGTGTGACATGACAACTCACCGGCACACAGAAAATTTTGAAAGCTACATACAAAATAGCTGTCACGGCAGAAAGTGTTGCATCCAATGCAACACAATTTGAGGATAGATGTATTCGTGTTTCCCTAGGTAAAACAAAATTTTTGACTTAAGAAGCATTATTTTCTGCTCCAAAGAGTTGATTAGAATCATTTTTGGTACTAATAACAATGGTCCAATTACAAGAGTCGTCAAAAAACAATTTGTTCATGAATCAATTAATAGACGAGCTACTATTTATTCAAAAGCTCAGCTTGCTCCACCTTTAGTAATGACTGGCACCAACAAAAACAAACATGAAAATCTCACTTCGCATTATTTGTGCAAAAGGTGAGTGAATTATCCTTCTGAACACAGTGAAGTCCTAACTCAGGTACAGTTATAACAAATCTTCCAAACCTGGCCTTAGGACGTTGTTTGAATCCTTACAAAATTTTCTTCTATGTACACAAATTCCCTGACTCCCCGATTAACGAACCCAAATGATTTGTCCATATAGTTGTCTGGGAACAGAACACCATGAAGGAAGGTATTCTTGATGCAAAGACCGACAATGTGTAGTTGCCCAAGAGGCACTGCAAAAATGTCTTCTCTGCCACAAGTGTATCCTGCTAGTGCATTTTCTCTTAATTATCTACTGGCCGCCAATTGAGCCTTCAGACTAGCCAGATATCCATTCAGATTCGGCTTCCTTTGTACACCAGCAACAATTAACTACCTTTTCCCAGTTCGAAGACATACCAAATCCCATGTATTATCGTGCTCCAATGCCATCATTTCTTCTTGCATGCCTTCTTGTGACCTAAATTTGATCAAGCTTACACAAATTTGGGAACAAAGTGAGCATTACGGAAAAGATGAAGGCATTATATTGGTTTATATAAATGAGGATAAACATAGAATTAGGTAAAGGATGAGCAATGCAACTCTATTTCAAAGAGCAATTAGAAGACCAATACCAAACTGTGTCAAAGAAGTAGTACTGTTCTCACCAGAATGTTAATAAGGAATCATAGTTATGGAAGAAGCTGGCACAATCATTGGTGCCGGATCGGCTTTGAACTTTATCATGCACCTTTATTGTTTCACTCTATTTTGATGGTAATGAATTCAGACATATGGAATGAGATATTGACTCAACATAAGATTGAGGAGGAGGATGCACAAGCAACTACATGAAATCATCGTCAGGCTCGTCTCCAAAATAAGTTTTGGAGACAGTTGTATCTAATTTAGACAGTTATATTTATACCATTTTTGAGTCCCTTGTTTGCCTGCTTTCTTATGTTTATATAATGCTTAATAACTTCACCAATAGTATTCCATAGCTATCCTCTCAAGCTGGATCATATGCATCATACATGCCAAATTGCCATGAATAAGCTAAACCAACCCTTGAGTTCCATAGTGGTTTAATAAGCAAATTCTCTAAACTCACTAGCAGATGCCTTGTCTCAGTAATCTTGTGATCTACCACACTGTCCTATAAGATACCAATCCACCATGATGAGCTTAGTTATCTCATAAAGTATCTATACATACTGTATAAGTGCCTACTCATTGCAGTATAGTCTTTTGAGAGAAGATCGTACATTAACAAGCTCATCAAGAAGTTTTATCCATATCAAGTCTAAAGCAGTATTGGTCTGATATGCTCCAGCTTTGCACTAAATCTGGACACTTTTTGTTTCATGCTCTTCTATGACAATGGATTTCCTCCAATCTTCGTGGACAGTATTTCCCCCAGCTACCATCCAACACCCTGTAGCAGAAGCATTTGAAAAATCTAGTGAAACGACTATGTCCATAGTTTGAATTAGAAGATCTCTGTATAGGGAACTCCTTAGTCCATATGAAGCATGGACACTTCTATCATGAAGCCGTGTCCATATCAGGCACGCATGTGTGACATGCATATCCTATGTATTTTTTAGGATTAATCTCGTGTTGGCCTGTCGTGTCATGTCCGTATCAGCATTGCGTGTCCATGCACACGCATCATAGTCCTCAGATATCACAATTTCTTCATCACATCACATCATTCTAATTTTGATTTGGTAAAAAAGAATTATGGGCCTCCCAACTTTAATATGCATGCGTTACACGTGCAAAACAGTAGTAATTGCATGCAAACAGTATTAGTCTAATTATATTTACATTTCTTGAAAGCGGTAACAGAGTGTCAGAGCCCTTTCTCCCATTGGTTTTTTCTTCGTAAAATTAATTCAAGGAATTACTTGCTTGGTACATAACTGCGGTTTCTATGTCACAGTTGAACGGGGGCTTTTTGAGTTAAAGAAGTTGGGAATCGAATCCCAGTTATGGGAAGCAACTAGAAGAGCAGCTGACTCGGAGTCCAGCAACCGTGGAAGTCAGACCGAGACAGAGAATTAAACTGAGATTTGACCGAGTTACAGGTTTGGGTTCAAGAATAAATTCTTTTCAAACTATCCTAATTCAAGTAGTTTGTTTTCTGTCACCCATATCTTTTGCTTATTTGATCAGCAACAAAAGATTTCAAATTGGGACTGGAATTTTACGTTGGCTCTGAAGCAGCACCTTCAAGATTTCTTCGGTTGCTGAAAGAACAGTTAAATTGAGATTTCAGAGGCAAAAACAGACATTTTTCTATTTATTCGTTAATTTTTTGCGTCTGCTGTCGGAGCAGCGGTAGCATGTGAAAGATAATTAGTTCTCTCTTCCGTGTACAGAGTAAGGATAACTTCAGTATGAATTTTCTGAGGACATCTTAATGTAATATTTTACTACATGTATGCTGCTGTATGCATTTTCATTTTTATATCTATGCATCTCTAAATTCTTTTTTTTTTTTTTTTTAAAGTGTTTATAGAATATATTTTCGATAGCGAAATAGGTTTTTAGACTATGATCTAATTTATTATTGACTTTGTTGGAAAAGGGATGAGTACTAAAGCCAACCGAAGCCTACTTGACTTCGTACAGAGAGATACAAGCATTAAAAGCCAAAATAAAGCCTACAGCAGATAGGCCATCCTCATGTTTATGCGTTAGAGCTAATTGGAAAATGAAAACTAGAGGAATTACAATTTCCACAGATACATTATTTACGGAAAGATAGATTTTTAATATTTTCTTACTGAATCATGAAAGTTGTCATCCTCCTTTTAATTAATATTGTATAGCGGTGAGAGGAACCGATTGATTCATAATAATTATATTTCAACTTTTATGGACCATTTTCCGTTAGGAATTTTTATAAAGTAATTAATGAAAATTTTGAACTAATTTGTTAGGAATTTTTATAAAGTAATTAATGAAAAGTTTGAACTAATTTTTTATGATCAATTTCTATGAAACAATAAAGAATTCTAAGTATTTGGGTTAGGTTATATGAACTAAAAAAAAAGCACACCGGATCGACAATATGAGTGATCATTCTCCACTCGTTCTCGTTCTGCAGTCATCCTTTTGTCTCTTAACTTGTATTCTATCGAGAAACTTCAATTTGATAAATTAATGTATCAAAGTAAAACTTATAAATTTCATTTTATATTTTTTTTTTTTTAGACGAGGATGTGCTGAGTCAGATATTGCAAAAGGATCCCGATCTCACTCGAATTTCTAAACCAGATAAAGCTTGTAATCGTTGCTTTATTTAATAAAAATTATAGCTTGTATAAATTTCTTGTATAAATGTTTTTTTTTTTTTTTTTCCCTTGGCTGTAGAAGTTTCTAGTTTTCCCACGAACAATGGACCGGTGGAGTAGGTAGCTCACTAGCTCAAGATTCATTTAACCGGTGAGCTTACCAGGTCTTTGGGAAGGGTCAGCTTACCTCTTGTGTAACCTCAGTGGAAGGCTTTTTCTTTTCTCTCTTTTTTTCAAAGCACAGATAATAAAAAATAAAATGAAAAATAAAAATATTCTTAAAATTAATATTTTGAATAGAAATACAATAAAATTATTTAATGACTATTTTAATTATGTGCAATATAAAGTGAAACTTATTAATTTAGAACAAATTACGGAGCAATTATATATGATTATCTTTTAGTTATAAAAAGATAGGGGTATTTATTGGTTTGTCCCTCAAATCTTTATATATCATGATTTATTCCTCCAAATCTTCATATTTAGAATGTAGTCCTCCAAATCTACTAAGTTACTACAATTTAGTCTCCCTCCCTAACTTTATTTAATTTTTGACCTGATATTACTATTTTACCTCTCCTTATTCATTCTTTCTCTTACTCCTCTCTTTTCCTCCTCTCTTCTTCCTCTCTTCTCATTTTCTTCATTATTCCTCCTCTCTTCTCATTCTCTTTTTCTCTTCTCTTTTCCCAATGAAAAAAAAGAGGAGGAAGAAAGAAAAAAGAGAAATGAGGAATAATGAAGAAAAGGAAAAGAGGGGAGGAGAAGAGAAAGAATGAATAAGGAGGGGTAAAATGGTAATATCAGATTAAAAATTAAAGAAAGTTAGGAAAGGAAACTAAATTATAGTAACTTAATAGATTTAGAGATTAAATTCTAAATATGAAAATTTGGGAGGCTAAATCATAATATATAAAGATTCGAGGTACAGACCAGTAGATACCCTCAAAAAGATAAGTTGTTGGTGCACTGTATCTATTGTCACTGGTCGGTGACCATATCCCAGCCAGTGTCTGCCCTGCTGCTCCTCTTTATATCATACAGTGTGCGTTCGTTGGTCCTCTCAGCTCTCAGCTATTAAGCATCTCTCTCTAGAGGGGTCGCCTGAGGTATGATTCCTGATCCCAAGATCAAATTTTTAGGACTTAATCCTGAATTTTCCTTGCTAAATAATACAAAGATCTGATCTTTTTAGTTTTCGTGAATCATTGATCGGTAGAATTATTGATAATAATGATGTGATCGCCAATCATCTGCTGAACCTCTTATTTTGATGCAAATCTAGTTTTTTCTTATTTGTTTCCTTGTTTGACACTTAAACCTTAAAAAGAATTTTTTTTTTTTTTGTTTTTTTGTACAAGTTTATTATAAATATCGCTCGAGTTTCAGATTAATTATTAGTCTTTTATTTGGTTCTTGTAATAGTGGATTTAGATCTTATTTGTTCAGTATTTATCTGTAATTGGGTTTGTGTAGAGTTTAAGCTTCGATCTTTGGAGTTGAATTAAGTTGTCGACATGGGTTATTATGTATTTTAGCAACATAGGTTGTATTAATTTACTAATGAGTTGTAGATAAATTTATTTTTGTCAATCAAAGTACTTCAATATAAGAAATTTTTATATCTAAATTTCTTGCAGATTATGGCTTTTATATCTATGAAGTTATTTTGGGCCGTGGTAAATGATTTTAGTCGCGCAATAAAGATTTCTTGCTGCTTCAAGAACTACTGTTTTAATGATAATTCCGAGTTAATTTTCTTAACTTGTGGGGTTTGCAGAAAGTTTATATACATTCATCATAAACGAGAATGATGTAGTGAGAGATAATTCCATACAATTTATTGTAGTGCTTTCTCTTAAAAAGGTAAAGTAGTATCAGTTGATATTGCTTGTGGTTTAATTCTTAACCAATTATCGACCACTTGGCCTGAAAAGTTTATAGTGATAGAGTGATAGATGGTTCCAGGATTATAGTAATTTAAAAAAAAAAAAAATCCTTTGCATTATGATCTCGACTCCTTAGGGTTCACTTATACCTAATTTCTGAATTTTAGTCTTGATTAGATCTCGACCCCCCAGGATTCACTCATACCTAATTTCTGAATTTTAGCCTTGATTATGATCTCGACCTCTTAGGGCTCACTCATACCTAATTTTCTTTGTATCAATTTGTTGAAAGAACAAATGAACTTCAAAACCTATAAAATTTGATCCTAACGTGACTAAAAGGGTAGAGATTATGATCTTAAAAAATTGAGAAAAATAATGGGACCATTTTTTTTTTTTACCGCTGACTCACGTTCCTTACCTGACCTGCTGAGTCATATATATATATATATATATATATATATATATATATATATATATATATAGAGAGAGAGAGAGAGAGAGAGAGAGAGGCTAGGCTACCATAGATAGTATTTGCGAGTGGATACTCTCAACCAAGGTTTTAGAATGGTCATTCCAAAATGAAAATCTACTTTGGTGGATATGACCTATCATTTATAAACTATCTAAAACAAATTTCATTAGAAGTTGTCTTGATTTACTAATAAATCAAACACTCAAAAAATAGTGAATTTTATGACAATTTTGATGTATTCATTAATTAATATGGAACGGCTGGAAGCATGCTGAAATATATATTATCAGCAACTTTTCAGCCACTATATATATATATATATATATATATATATATATATATATATATATATATATATATATATAGTGGTTGGAAGGTTGCTGATCTTATTTTCGATAAATTTTCGATAAATCGCGTAAAAGATCCGTCTCTAAATCAAGTTTAGGCTATGTATGATGCTTGAGGTGATAAGTGATAAAGTAGACATCTACAGGTTTTTTCCTTCCTTTTTTCCTCTATTTCTTTTCTTGTAGTGAGTATATTGAAATTACTGTCATGTTGGGTTAGTGAAGCACTTATTCTACCTTGGATGTTAATGTGTAGATCACACATCAACAATGGTTAAGGCTGTTGCTATTATTGCTGGCGAGGGTGTGAAGGGCCAGGTGGTGTTCTCCCAGGAGGGAGATGGTAAATTTACTATCCTTAATAAATTGTTTTCTACAACATTATTGTCAGATAATTGTAACTTATTTGATGACGTATTCTTAAACATCAATTATATGTGATTATATTTTATGAATTCAGGCCCGACCACAGTAACAGGGAGTGTCTCTGGGCTCAAACCTGGGCTTCATGGTTTCCATGTCCATGCCTTGGGTGACACAACAAATGGCTGCATGTCCACTGGTATTTTTTCTCCATTCTTATTCAATTACTATATGTAATATAAGCTGAAAAGCTTCAGCGGAAGTTTATTGCATTGTTGGTCGTCATCTGTTATTCATTGGTAATACAGGACCTCATTTCAATCCTGCTGGAAAGGAACACGGGGCACCTGAGGATGAGAACCGCCATGCTGGTGATCTTGGAAACGTGACTGCTGCTGAGGATGGTATAGAACCATATTCTATTTTCCCACACATATCCTTAAACAATAAGCTAGTAGCTATGGCTCTTGCATACGTTACAAGGGTTTATATCACAATTTTGCATCACATGGCTATGTTTCATGTAAAAATCTACATCACTCTTTACATTTTTCTGATCCATCTGCTCTTCTAATGTTTCAGGAACTGCTCCTATTAACATTACTGACAACCAGGTAGATAGTTTTTTTTCGTTTTTTTTTATTTTTTTCTCCTTCAGAGAGAAGTGTCATATACTGGGTCCTTTGTATCTCATGATCCTAAATATATTTTGTATACACAGATTCCACTCACTGGGCCAAATTCAATTATTGGAAGGGCCGTTGTTGTCCATGCCGATCCTGATGATCTTGGAAAGGGTAGACTTCTGCTCATATTTTAGTTTATTTCTTTTGCTAGACAATATATTCTTGCTTTCTGGGTAGTTGATCCAGTAAAATGTAAGATAGTATTTCTCTAGCGCCATTGCTTGAATGTACTCACCAAAAGAGATACTCCTACTTTCTGAGCAGCAGATAAATTTTTAATATGTGTATAAAACACCATTCCTTGTATTAACAAGTAGCAAATTCATGTATATTTCAAAAAAAACCAAAATAAAAGGGGAGAAAAAAAATTATGCATACTACGATGAAGTCATTCAGTTAATTTTGCCTTCTGATATCATAATTGTTTACCTTCAAATTTGGCTTCATTTGGAAAACAAGTAATTTTATTCTTCTGGATGCTTCAGAAAAAGCATAACATACCAGATGCAATCAAGTTTTACACGGTGCTGGCACAGGCTTATGCAATGCCAGTATCAAACATTCCAGTCAAGATATTCATCTAGTGTTTCCAAGAGACATTGTTAAAATGCTATAATTGGTGGTAAACATTTAATTCAAGTGAACTCTACAAGTGGCAAGTTTCGAGACTAAGATACACACAAGTTCCTATTTTTTCCTTATCGCCAAATGTTCATTCGTAGTTATTGCACTTGGGTAGGAAAGATCAGTTTCCAACTAGCCATCAGCAGTGCCTATTTTTAGCTTTTAAGCAACAGAATTGTATGCCTGAGGTAAATCTATTTACCTGATCATATCGGCTGCTATATCAGCTATTAATTATCATAGCCATCAACTAGTCACTTTTCTTCCCCAATCTAGTATCTTTGTTTTGCCGAGATATGCCTACTGATATTAGAAATGCCCTTATTCATGTAGCTCACAAGTCTTATTTTGTATTGTCTCATCGTCAGCTGCTGCTATCACATCAATTCATGTTTCCTAGAAATTACAGTATACCTGCAGTTTTTATTGTTAATATAGGAATACAAAGACTTAAGCCTCTCTTTTGCCTTGTAGGTGGACACGAGCTTAGCAAAAGCACTGGAAACGCAGGTGGAAGAGTTGCCTGTGGTGAGTTACCTTCTGATCAAAATATTTTCCGTCGCTTGTTTTATGTTTCATTCTTTCGATAAGCAAGTCTTTCCATGATCTTGTTTCAAAGATAGTAGTCTTTATTTTAGTCGTAATGGTTTCTACTTGCTCTACTTTTTTCAGGTATCATTGGACTGCAGGCCTAAGAGTTGAGTTCTAAAACTTTTGTGCCAGGTATCTCAGAGTTGAAATATTTATGAATTCAGAATGATCGTATTGTGTTGAATAAGAAAATTTTAGTAATGTGACTGTTTCATATCCTTGAAGTGGCTTATCACATCAGTTCCATATATATAGTTGTGATTGGTTTTTAATGCCTCGTGATCTCTTGCTCGGCTGTCAACTCTACTTGATGCTGAATGTTAGTTTCTTGCTCCCCTTAGAAAAGAATAACTGAGGTTTATGTGTAGTTAGCAGGAGATAAAGAAGGCTGTAAACGTATATAGAGTTAGAGGAGATGAAGAATGCTATTAAGATAGTGTTGCATCTCTCTCTCTCTCTCTCTCTCTCTCTCTCTCTCTCGTACAACTGATGGTTTTAAGCCTCAAATGCTGTTGTTCAAGAAATTTTGTTGAGTTTGATCTGCAAAGATCAATATATCTTGGTTACAGGATTGAGTTTGGTGAATTCTTTATTGTTTGATTGCTACCTAGAGGGTGTTTGGTTGCGGCGGCAAGTGTGTAAATTTGGGGTGTTTGCAAGTTGTGATTTTAGTTGTTTGGTTACAGCTGTACTTGAAAAAGTTTGCGATTGCAGTTATAACCACTTATGCACTTGCAGTAATTGCAGTTACAGGGAGAATGTGTTTGATATTTTTCCTCTTTAAGCAGTGATTGTAATTGATAAATGAGGCATTTCTTGGACATTTAGAAAATAAAAAGTTAATGTTTGAAATCTTGTATCTAGTTACCACTTGCAACTCCGAGCCTAATATAGTAATATATGTTACAGTAACTTTTATTACTGTAAGTAAAAACATTAATTGCAGTAGTACAAGTTGCAATTTATAACATCAACATAATTGGAGTTTGGAGATTATGTGTATTGACTTTTTGACTAATGAGTAAAAGTACCAAATGGAATGAAAATAGAGATTGTTTAAGCCACAACTAAATAAGAGAACCAAGCAGAAAGAATATAAAAGATTGTCAGCAAAAGCAATTAGAATTCATCCAATCTTGGTGAAGACCTTGCAATAAACCAAAGAAGAAAGCTAATTTTTTGAAGAACACTCATGGGTACATCAACAGCTCTGTACTTGGTTCTGCAGTTGCATTTATCAAGAATTTAATAATCCAAATGCTGCTCGAATAACCCATAAAAAAAATAAAATGCAATCATTATATAGAAAAAGAATAACTCGAAAAATTACTTGTACTGCATGACAAGGGGGAATAAAATTACAAGAAAAGTTTCAAATTCAGCAACTTGGAGATACAGAATGTGATGGCCTAACTGCTGCAAATTTAGAAAACAAATGTATGTGCATGTCAATTGGAAAAAGAATAAAATGATGATTTTATTAAAATAAAGATTACAAAATTTAATGCACAAGTGAAGGGCACTCGTCAGAGTTGCTAGGCCGGTTGTGTCTGCTTCATCGATGAAAAAACAGTGAGAGCACCCGCCTATGATTCAAAGAATGTCTGTGTGATTAACTCACTACGCCCATAGCAATCCATCAAAGCCGATTTCAAGGTTGGAAACAGGGCTGTCTCCAATTTCATCCCTATTGCTTACTCTGTTATCCTCACAATCTATATATGGCTCCAATAGATCAGGAGACCTTTCACTTGGAATTCCATAGTCCTTGAGAACACAGGGTGAGGCAGTGGAAGCAGCCTCTCGTTCCAAAACAGCGAGAAAATTGTCCTCAAACTCAAACACCAAGTATTTGTCCTTGCAAGCTACACGGAAACGTTGAACAAATAGAAGAATAAGTATGATTCTGTTTAGTTGCAGGCAGGGAGTCTAATGTGCGCGCTACTTACTATCAACAAGGTGAGCAAGGTGCCAGATGTTTTTTATTTGAGTTCCATTGAGTTTAAGAACCTGTTATACAAGAGGAGTCAAAATCTGCAATATATAAATCAATCTAGTTAATAGGCATTAAGTAAAGTGTTAATTACTTGTTGGTTGCCCATATCCTCGTATCCAATGTTTACTTCATTCGCTAATACCTAACAAAACAAGAGGAAATAAGAAAAGGAAAAAGATTTCGAGAAATTCAGAACTGAAGCGTGAAACCAGGAGAATTTGCAATATATAGAAGTTAATAATTTAACACCGCTGATAAATAATTAAACAAGTAATGTATTGCCTACTCTTTGTGTTAGTATAGACATAATGATGAAATGAGAAAAGGATTTCGTTCATAGACATGCCAAATGGTTTCTTTTCTTTTCTGTGTGCATGCATCTATGGTTGGTGAGGGTGGGTGTTGTAGAAATTAGTGACTATCTCAAATCCCATTAAAAACCATCTTGAAGTAAAGGCCTAATGAACGAAATTGTGAATTAAAAAGTGACAGTGAGCTCACAACTTAAGCTCACCAGTCTTGGCATAGGCGAGATTACTAAAAAGAATGAGAAACAGGTTTTTCAATGAATAGGAATAAATAGAAACATCTAACATGAAGGTATGTATGTTTATAAGATACAATAGAAAAGGATTGTTAATTCTTTATTTCTCTTGATCACCCTCTAATAAACCATGGCATGGCTCGAAATATGATACATATCGAGATATTTTATGAGATTGGAGGTATCTGATTCCAAGCTGATATAGCATTTGTAATGTCTGTATGGATATTGACAATGTTGCTGATAGTTTTAAGATATATCAGATACTGTCAATAACATATGTTTGGTGTTATCTATTACCAATGCCACAAACCATCGGAAGATACCAATACTGATCCGACATTACAACTTTGGCTAGCCAACATCATGATGCACAGTTTTTTTTTTTTTTCTCTCTCTCTCAACAAATATTCCTTGGTTTTTCCTGCAGAAGGGCATGCATAGTGGGGCATTTTGATTATAGAATTAGGAAAAAGAGTAAACTAAAGTCATTTTTTCCTCACACAGGCTTATCCAAAGTTGTGTATTCTGAGAAAAGAGGGGATATTTTAATAATTTATGATACAGTTCAGCAAGGCCATAGGATATAATCAAAATCATGTTCCTTGATTCGCCTGTAACTCATCTCATTATTATTTATTACAGGATGTAACTTGTTCATCTCCTATCTTTGATATATATATATATATATATATATATATATATATATGGAGTGTAAATTTAGTAAACGACGAACCATAAACTATAATGCTGTAAAACTGGATAGGCAAGAGATACAAATGAGCAGTAATTTTAGGTATTTGGGTTCTATTATTCAGAATGATGGAGAGATCGATAATGATATTAACCACAGGATACAAACTGGCTGGTTGAAATGGACGGGAGTTTTATACGACCGTAACATTCCGTTAAAATTGAAGGAAAATTTTTATAGGACTGCTATTAGGCCAGCTTTATTATATGGCACGGAATGTTGGGCTATAAAGAAATGTCATTCACAGAAAATAAGTGTAGCAGAGATGCGCATGCTCCGCTGGATATGCGGCAACACTAAGAGAGATAAAGTGAGAAATGAAGATATTCATACTAAGGTAGGTATAGCTCCCATCGATGAGAAGATGCGAGAAAATCGCTTATGATAGTTTGATCATGTGCAACGTAGGCCTACAAATGCACCAGTTCGACGAGAAGAGTTTATCAATGTATGACAAGTTAAAAGAATGAAGGGAAGACCGAAGAAAATATGGATGGAGCTAATACGAAAATATATGGATTTTAGAGCTTTAAATGAGAAGATATTACTTGATAGAAATGAATGGAGAAGGACTATCAAAGTGATCGATCCGCCGTGATTCTTTTTTTGGTTCATGCAGCCTACCCCAAATACTTGGGATAAAAGGCTTAGTTGTTGTTGTTGTTATTGTTGTGTGTGTGTGTGTGTGTATATATATATATATACACACACACACACACACACACACAACAATAACAACAACAACAACTATATATATGAGTAAACGGGAAATTCATCGGCGGTGAAGGGAGTTCCTTCATTGCCGCTTAGGTGGCCCAATAAAATTATTACACGTGGTGCCACTCAAAGAGCGGTTAAGAGAGTTCTTTTATTTGTTAGCTTAAGTGACGTCACGTGTAATAATTTTATTGGGCCACCTAAACAGCGGTGAAGGAACTCCCTTCACTGCCAGTGAATCTCTCTCTCTCTCTCTCTCTCTCTATATATATATATATATATATATAAGAAACGCGTATTTGTTACAACAAAAGCACAAACTAACCTGTGATAAAATCACAATCTGTTCTCCTTTAAATCTTGCTAAAGAATAGCGTGCCTTTGCCAATAATTTTAGCTGAAAAATAAGAAAAGCCACAAGCACATCCAATCATTTCACATCAAAAATTGGAGAAACTGAAAGACGTAGCACTAACAGAAATATTGTAGAGTTGCATTCTCACTTACCCCTACTGTATCTTCACATTCCTCTCTGCATAATAAAAGCAACAGATACACTGATTAGTTACTAGTAGTATAATATTTTAAAACTGACAATTATATAGTTAAGGTATACCAACTAGCAACTCTGTAGTTTACTCGTTAAACTTACTCTATTAAGGGCTCTGAAAGTGGTGTGAACACAAGGCCTGCAATGATAAAGTACGAAGGTTGTCCCCCCTCAATGTGAAATGGAACCTTGCAGGGGAAAGAAAAGTGTCAAGAACGTAAAAATAAGTCACTCCAGTTCACCAAGAAAGAATATCCAATCCAAGAACGTCAAGACATCAAAGAGAGCCTTTATTGCTTACCAAATGCACACGGGGTTGCAGAACAGTCTTAACATTCATAAAGGCCCCATTTCGGATTATACCAACTTCAGCAACATCGCCAGCAAACCTAATGATTATGCAAAAGAGTTTATATAGGAATGAAATAACCAGAAATGACTAGATGTTCACAAATAAAAAGATAATACTTGCATGCATGTTACTGAGCCCGCTACATGCAAGAAAAATAGGGTAACAAATTAGGTAGAAAGCATAAGAAACTTAGTTACTTTAGATTTTCACTTTAGGTACATAGATTTTCTTGAAATTTTAAGAGCTCAATAGGATTCATTTAATGCTATCTTGTCTCTCGAGGCCATCAAGTATCAAAAGTAGGAATAAATATGAAATATGCCTAACCATTTGCCAGCTGTTCACTATTGTCTATGAAATACAAAGAACCGAACATAAATGCTCTAGGAATTTACTTTTGGCTTATAAGGTAGCGAAACGCGATGCGTTCTGTCGAGCGGAATGGAACTGTTCCTTCACTCCCTACAGAAACACCGTCAAAGTTTACAATCACGTCCCCCTGGTAATGCAGAACATATCAAGACTTACTCTAAATAAAGTAATATACATGAAAGTTTCAAATATGTACGTATACGAAAAAGTAAATCTGAAAGGATAAATATTTCCGGGTTATGGCAATTCCATAATTACATTGATCATATGCAAAACAATGATTTAAAATAAAGAAAAGAAGTAATCTTAAGCATTGAACATGCATTAACACATTATTAGCATTTGGATGCAGTAAAAGGTACAGGCCCTAGCAACAACAAGTTATCTAACTACCAATCATTCCCAAGAAAATCATTTCATATTCTAGACTTGTAAGAGAATTTCTTTTCTATGCTAATCATGGCTAAAGCGGTAAATTTTCTTCAGCGGTTTCTAAGGAAAAAGAATGCATGCACATGTTATTAAAGAGAAAAATGGGTTTGACTACTCTCCAACTCCCAGTATATCTCCTTTCCACATTACAAACTTGTATAGAGTGCAACAAGGAGAATGAGGTATTTGGGGTAATACTTAACATCATTTAGCCAATTAATGAGCGACACCAAAGACTTCGGTTGACTGAGAATGAAATAAGAAGAAAAAACTTCTGCTCCTCTTATTGTCTGTCTTCATAATTCAACACAACAGGACTTGGCAGAAGAGTTCAGTTATCAGTTATTTACAACACTTGGAACATATTTCCATGAGAAACACAAGGTATCCAAATAGTAGGGATCTTCAACACCATAACCAATGCCCACTATGAGGCTGGAAAAGTGGAACAGGAAAATGCAAAATAATTAGGAAGTGGTTGGCTTCAAAAGCTGCTCAACCATTGGATATGTTCTCTCTAACACCTGGAACAGTTACGACCTTCCCTAAAAAAAAGCTAAAAGATAAATATTTGGAAATCAGAGACATAAGATACATGATTCTAAAGGCGTCTTGTTTCCAGAGACTTCAGATACGTAACTGGTAGGTCCTTATTTAGACAAAAGCTTTTGAACAGTAATGCATGGAGGGATTCATAGATCCTTCCTGTAATCAATCTTCCTTTAACTGGCTTGCTAGTTTTGGGGGGGTTATCCTATGAGTTGATGAACTTTAGGTCTCCATTTTCATTTCTTCTATGTGCTTGCATGCGTGTTGGGGAATTAATTTGTTAAAACTGGAAGAGACCTTCATGCTCTTTTGCAGAATAATCTGTTGGAAACATCTAGTTGAATTTCATGGAGCATGTGAACCCTTGTTGGCATCTCTGCTTGGAAATAATGCAGATTAGGATAAACATAAGCATTTTGTTGATCATTATAAATTTATACAAAATTTTGTTCTTGTGCATGAGAAATTTTCGTACCAAGATATTCAAAAAGGTCGTTTGCTGATTTGATTACTTTATATATCTTGGTGCCCCCAGCTTGACTGAATAATAGTCCAGCATAAAAATCTGTAGAGGGCAACAATTCTGGTCCTACCAACACATTTTCTTACACTATAAGATATGTTGCTTTGCTACTGAACCAATATTTACAACACCAGTTCATTTTCCTCAATCTACTGACATTTCGCTTTCAAGGACAACTTCCCAATCCAATATTTTCATGGTTAAAGATATACTTCTGATTGAAACCACATCAGATGGTGAATCAAACTCTTGAGACAAAAAACGGATGATGAAGAATTAATACTGAACTGACTGCCAGCTCCCGCTGTGCTCAAACTCTGATTGTGCTCTCCTTATTGTACAGACCTCTCATATTTCTATCAGGTTCTCCCTAGTTCCCAATGTTTATGGATCAAGAATTAGTAACTTGCTTTGTCGGAGAGAAATATTAAAGGTATTGTGTTAAAAGTGAAGTGTATCCCTGTAACCTTCTTGATTATTTAAAGTTGCTGGTTAGTTTAGCAATTTTCCTAAAAATGGATCCAACTCCTTGTGCTCGTGCTTGTTCAGCAGTAAGAACAATAGCTGAGCTGACATATTTTCAAACAAGTTCATGAGATTATGTTAATAAACAAGAATACAGTGCACAGAACAGAATACAGTTCCAAACTCCCAGTAAGTAGAATTCAATTAAATATAATATTTAAAAAACAAGAAAAGAAAAGGAAAAGATGCTGCAGAATGAAGGAAAAATACAACTCATTCAGCATGTGCAAGCATACCTCTTTTAGGACATTATTAGCTGCAGATGTGGGCTCGACCCTCCTAACTAACACGCCCTTCAAAACAAGGAAAAAAGGCAATTGTCGAGTTAGCATGGACAATCCAAACCTACAGAAGTAAAACATTACTGCAAGCCTCGCAAAGAGACTTGGTTTTGCAGAATACAAAAGCAAAGGTTCAAATCTAGTAATTGGAATGACACAAAGCAGAACTACACTACAGGTAAGATAACCGTAAGGGATAGACCTATACCAAATGGCACAGAATTTTACAAACTTACAGAAACAAAAAATTTGGACAGGTTAGTCAAATACATGATGAAACATACCTCATTGGATGGAACTTTTAAGCACTCCCGCAATGCTGGGTTCTCTAATTTTTGAAGTAAAACACCAAGGCTAGGAAATCCTACATTGATTGCAGAATACCAAAGTAAGGCACATAACAAATGAATATAAATGCAGCAATTAAGCTTATAAATATGTTGGCTACATTTATACATATATAGCTACTTTTTCCTTCCTTAGGTGCACAAAATACGGTCATGCTTTAAGTTCGACATATCATGTAAATAAGTTATTTGAATTTCCTTTATGATGACATATCAAGTTTGATTTGTACGATCACAAACCACTTCTAAATTAGGGTAGGCAAAACATTTAGATGACGAGTCAAATCTTCATGTTTCATCATTGATGCAATTAGAAAGAGAAGTACAAGGAGTACTGTAAATCACTCTATGAAGGGCTAATTTCACAAACATAACACATTAATTGTCCAAGCATTTACGCTGCATTCAAGACCAACAACTCCGGTATCCTCTCCAACATTTATAATCTCCAACTTGTAAAATCTTCTTGATTGAAGCAGAATAGGCACCTATTAACATGATAGTCCAATATCAAACCCCAACTCACCATAACAAAAACATCTGCTATAATAAAGGTGTGTGGCTAATAGGAAGCTGTATGAAGCAAGAAAACTATGTCCAGTCTGACTGCGTCAATAAATCCACACGTTTACATCTGCTTCTTAAGGTTGGAGATAGTTGTCTGTCCAACCTTACCCAGTGTTCAAAAAGGTGGCCTAGGCGACCAACTAGACAGACTTGGGGCTGTGACTGCCAAATTAGCGCTAGATGGGTCGCCAGCTAATATCAGTGTGCAGAGCCAGTATTCATGCTGCTTAATAGCTCCCCTAGGGCAGTCCATTCAGGTGGACCACGGATTTTGTTATTATTTAAGAGTAAGTTAAATGGATTAGATCAATTTTTAAATGGGTCCAACCCTGCACTATAAGAGGGAGCAATTGAACTAGGGTTTTGCTCTAGCCCAAATTCTGACCCCTCCCTCCTCCAACCCCACCGGTCCACCGCCACCTCACTGTCACATCTGTGCCTTGTCTAATTGAAGGTAATTACTACAGTTTGATTTTAATTCTTTAATTGAGTAAACATTTAGTTATTTAAAATTTTATTTTCTTTGCACGTTTCTAAAACCGTTTCTTATCTCTTCTATTCCCTCTCTTACTTGTCAATGAGCTCCTACGACCTTCCAGTCAGTGCCACTGGCCACGCCACTGAGGCAGTGTCGGAATAGCCAGCCACGGCAAGGCTGCAGTCGCACTACTTTATTTGTATCATTAATATAAATAAATTTATTAAAAAAAAAAAACGCTAGCCAGGGCTTCGTCTGTGTCGTCTCTGCCCAGTGCAATTTCGACCTTACCAGATAAAGATTGAAAGGAAGCTGAAGTTCAAAACCTAAATTTCAATCCAATCCTAAAATTATCTGAAAAAGTTATTTGATGAGGCCGAGGAATTCTACTCAAAAGAAACTATTTATAATAATCCTATAAAAAAATTCTTTTAAAATTTTTTTTGGGAAAATATATCAGTATTTGTATCTATAAAATATTAGTTTGAAGAGGAAAGAATAATTATGTATTGCAGCCAGCTACTACAAGTATTTTATAACTCACTTCTTATTTTTCTTCTAAAATCTCCTCTTACATAGACAGCACCTATAAAAAGGAACTAAATAAATGTTTTTGACAAAGTATGAATTCAAGATCTTTTTAGTCATAGTGCTCTGCTAACTGTTAGGTAAGCGGACACAGGTAGTTTTTAATAACAAACATCCCAACAAGAAACAAAGTGAAATGTTGTTATCAGTGACTAAAGCAAATTTGTGAAACTTTTGAGGAAATGAGAAACTATAAATGTGCAGTAATCTTAATTTCACCACATTATTGAGACTAACATCCAGTTCTAGAAGATGATCACTAGTTCTAACTAAAGACGATAAAATATAATACCAAAGTTTAGTAACTTTAGATCACAAGCTCACACCGGTATAACTTTTTGATAAGCAAAATATTTAAAATTTCAAAAGAAGGAATTCCTAAGACAATACACGTGATGCTCATAATATATACACAAGAAAATTAAAAGGCCAATAAGCTAAGAAGCACACATGTTTCTTCAGTGAAAGCGTTTGGTGTCGGACAAGAAACTTCTTGCTGTATCACTGCTGTTTTGTGTGCATATTTTCAAATTTTGGCACGAGTCAGTGTGTCATCATATCACACCCGTGATAGCATGTCCGTGCAACCAAGCCAATAAGTAAATTTTGGGAAGGAGTATCAGAAAGCATAACAATTACAAGTACAAAGTTAAGAGTTGAACTACGTTATTGTTATCCCCATGTGAAAAAAGCGCTATTTGAGTTTACATGTGAGTACACATGGGAATTATGAAACTTGATTATTCAGAGAGATCATCAGTCCAGTACAATTTACCATATTTATCTCTAATATATTAGAAAGGCTTATTGCCTAAAGTATAGCTTCAATTTATTTCGATCATCCCGTGAATAGCAAAAACTACTTACCAGTATATTTTCCATTCCTTTCATAATCATTTAAGAAATGGGATACGACGGTAGTGGGAATAACATATCCAATATTTTCAGCGTCATCAGACCTGAATACCTAAATGAAATTTCTAGTAAGAAACAATGTATGACAATAATATATGAGCACATGACTTAAAATCTGAATACCCTTACAGAAGGAGCATAAATGAAATCAGTTTTACAGTATAAAGGATTTGTTAAGTTGAATGTCAAGGGGAACATGCAAGCAGAAAACAAATATGGCTAAAGGAAAATTTTTAAAAATTTGCGAGATACCAGTGACATCAGGTAAATGCTTGCATCAACAAAACAATAGAACATACCCAAAAATGGAACACAAACGAGGAAGATTAGTAGAAAAGAACTAAAACAGTTAAAACCTAACAAGCAATTAGAAGAATTACAAGCATTATGCAATGAAGTTAAAAATATGGAACCAATAAATAAAGTATGCATGGAACTATGTCAGTCCGAGGCTGTGCATGCCAAAGATATTCATTTATTCTTATTAATATGCTGAGAACCTTTCCATAACCCACAGCATTCCATTGCCAAAAGGCAAGCTTGTCAAAGTACGATCACACCAGCATCTCAATGTAAAACAACAGTTCAAGATGGAAGCGGATACATTTGGAGATAAAGAAAACAGTCATTTTAGGTAGTGTTAGAAGCCTTGATTGGTATGATTACTTGTTAGATAAGAATCTTACTTTAGACAGAGCTCTTGATTACTTTGGAGTGCTATGATATAATTTAGTTATTTGAATCTTTTTATATGCCAAACAGATGACAGCAGATGTTCTTTGAATTTAATTTGGATTCTTTCTGGTTTCATTTAGGATTGACACCTAAGGAATAAAGCAAGCCTTCTAAAGAAGGAATTGCTCATTTCATAAAAGAGAACTGAGCAGTTGAATTGTCTAATGAAAGAAAAGTTCTTCCCTGTGAAACAAAGATGCTTGATTTCATTATGACGGTTTGACTTTCAATCAATTGTGAAGTGTTCTATGTGAGGCCAAAAAATGATGTCTTTTCCTTGGTAAATCACATTAAAACGCTATCCATCACTTTCTCAACTCAAACTCTAATTCCTACACGATCCGCTCACCATACATCTTAATGGAAAGATGAATATAAGATGTTAGAATATTTAGAATATTGAAGTCATTAATTTAATTTCTCAGATTTCTCTATTATATAAATAACATATAGTAATCTTAGATGAGTATGTCATCTTTCTTCCTCTCAACTAAGATATGGTACTAGAGTAAATTATCCTTTAATCGTTGTCTCTTCAGCATCGGGCTGTTCTCATGGAGTGAGTGTTGAGTCCAATCCATCAGTTGATGCCTCTATCAACTACCTGTCTATTGACGCATATCTATCAATGCCTGTCTATCGATAGTCTATCTATCGACGACCTATCTACAAGCGACAATATATCAATGCCCATCCATTACGGAGATCTACCCACACCCTCCTATCGATGATAGTCTATATCGCCCTTCTACCGATGTTGATCTATCGTCAATAATCTACCAACATTCCCTTTAAGCAATATATGTTCACCTTGTTATAAAAAACAGAAAATACCCTCACAAAAGATAGAAACAACCGTGAGGCCCCTCGATTATTACAAGTAGCACTTAAACCATTGTAGCATGTCAAAACCAACCAAACTTATGTGAATTTTTCTTCAAATCCAACCGCAAAGTCCATACAAACTAGAACAATTATAGCTCTGAGAAAAGTCTCGAACAACATCTGATGTTGGCCAAGACTGAGTATAGTCTAGAGATGGCCAGGAGTAAAGTATGGAGACAACCAGGACGGAGTAATGAATTGCAGAGGATAGTAAATATTTCCAATCTAATTAGATGAACAACTAGTGCCGATAGATAGCCGTTAATAGGAGATGCAAATTATCATCGTTAGGAAGGCATAGTAGGTAGCTGTCGAGAAAAAAAGTAACAGTAAATTTTATCACAAGGACATCGGTAGATCATCGTCGCTAGAACCATTGTTGGCAAATCTCCATCGATTAATTGTGTCGATTGGACTAGTAGATTGCCATCGATAGACCACATTGGTAGATTGCCTTCCATAGGCCGTTGTCGGTAGATCTTTTGGGATAAAAACGAGTCATTGGCAGGAGAATGTTAGTAGATTTGTGTCGATAATATCGATATCAATAGATAGGTATCGGTAAAGCAAGGGTAGGTCTTCGTAGTAAATAAATGGTCGGTAGGTTGCCTTGTGCTAGGCACATACTCACAAGGGTGCCCAACGCACATACTCTAGAATTAATGAAGATGACGTTCAGATAATACCCTCTTCTAGCTTAAAGGAGACTATTAGTATAATCGAGTATTTCCTTTTTCTCTTTTTTTTAAACAAGTTGTGAGCACATGATGTATGGTCCATCATGAAGGGGACTATTAAAATAGTTAGACAATATATTCTGAAGGCATTTAATGTAATTTTTTATTTTCTCTACTATATAAATAACATGTTTTAACCCTCGATGAGTATGTCATCTTTCTTGTCAGCAAAATTATTGTTACTATATAGTTCTATTTCAATTTAAAATCTTTAGATATTTGATATCACACTTCTTTGTTTACTTTTCAATTTAAATATGTATGATCCATGCCATTAAAGTTAATTACCTAATCAACAATGTTCAAAAACCAAGAATAAAGTGTCCTCAAGTTTTTTGCAATGTGTCAACTAGGCACAAATGTAGGACCTAAAATAGCATGTTGCTTGGTCAAATTTATCTTATGTGCGAGCAAGGAAGTGGTTCTTTGAATCTAGTTCTTAAACTAGGGTTTGTGAGACCTCTTGATAACTCCATCAAACGACATTCTATAAATGATGTGCACAGTTCATATTGAGCTACATCCACAAACCAAATTAAGAACAAAAAAGAATTAGGGTTTAGGTTTTTTCTAGTTTTCTTTGTATCGGAGAGTTTAATTAACACCAAGGTAGTAGAGTGAAAAATTTATATATATATATATATATATATATATATATATATATATATATATATATATATATATATATATATATATATATATATATATATATAAAATTTAAAAATAATGGAAGAGTAATATGTTAAATGATTTAAGGGGTGAATTAGAAAATATGAGGATTTAGGGGGAGAATTTGAAAATATGGAATATTAAGGGGGCTAGACAAAGATAATAAAGTCACCATAATGATAACTATTAAATTTGCTTTAAATATTTACCATTAATGTTGTTTATAAGACTGTTAGCTAACACCCAGTCACTTAACTTTTACAGTATAGTAGTTACATGAGATGGGTATCAGAATACCATGTCTTAACTTTTACAGTATAGTAGTTAGATGAGATGGGTATCAGAATACCATGTCTTAACTTTTACAGTATAGTAGTTACATGAGATGGGTATCAGAATACCATGTCTCAAAAGAGTATGTCTGACCGACTATATGTTCATAATTTCTTATGCAAGAGATCTCAAGTATAACATGTTTTATCACACTCGGTTAGTATGGGCATGATGAAAGAGGTTCGTTCATCAACTATTCATTTTTCATTGCAGTAATGGATAATAATTTAAATGGAATAGGAATTTCTTTCAAAGATAAAGGACCAAAATACGTGATGTCAGCAATTAAACAATCTGCTGGATGGACACTTGCTGCCCCAAAAGAAAATATACCTGAAATGCTACTCCAATGCACTCCCCTTGGTCATTGAATGCAGGCCCACCACTGTTTCCTGCAACAATAATAATGTGTGAGTTGTGGCATACTTCTTGCACTGAAATAAAGAAGACTGAAGAATTATGAGAGACGACACACTGTCATCATACACCAAAAATTATATATTTAAAATTGAACTACCAGGATTTATAGCTGCATCAATTTGAATGCCGAGGAGATCAGATGCCCCATGAGCATAAGAGGTAACCTGAAATATTCATTGAGAACAAGATATTAGTATTTTATTACTAACATTCAAGAAAATAAGGAAAAAGAAAATAACATCAGATCAAAAAGTACTAACTTTTTCTGTCCTTACAACTTGTTTAATTAGATGTGGCAGATACTTAAATTGTTTTTACTACGTACAAAAGCAAAACCAAAATATTCTACTTTGAAGAACAAAGCGATAGAAAAGCTTTATAGATTTCAGATAGATTTAAGGGGGAACTAAAACCAGTCTCCAACTTGAACTACCACAATCTCCCCATCAGGTAATTTGCACTTTCCTGGCTTGAGGCAGAATTATAAGGAAAAAATAAATCAATATCACGACTCTAACTAGACTAATGAAAAGTACATACAGGCATTCTGGTAAACATAGCTGAAAGTTCATGTTTTGCTTTTATTGTTCAGATTGTAAGCTTAAAACAGAAATATGAATTGAATGGCTCAATTGATATCACAAAGAACAGGTTTCAGGATGGGTACGAGTATTGTTACAAGAAAAATTTATGTGGCGAATGATGGGCGCAAATGATCAGGCTAATATAGCTAGAAAGCTTTATATCTTTTATTAGTGACAAACATATTGTCTGTCATCGAAACATATTGTCTGTCATCGATTTTCAAATATCTGCCAATTTATCTTTTTCGGGGGCAAAGTTGATGATATGATCATACTGTCAAGTGCTTACATTGGCTCTTATTTGTAGTATTGGCAGATACGGTTCTTTTTTGTTTCAGTATAAATCAATCAGAGTCTCAAATTGCCTTTAAGAAAACTCAAGAGAGACTCATGCCACCTTTTACGGAGAGCTGAAAAAACCAGAGATCTACACCACAAAATTCATTTTAGCACCAATCGAGGCTCCATACCCCTTTACATAAGGTTCTTTTTTCCTTCTTCCCTAACCATCTGCTTGTTGTCGTCACAACTACTATTGAAGCCCCTCTGTTATTGCTGCTATCCCTTACCTCAACTATTCACGTAATTTATGTTTTGAACCTGCTCCATGATTTATTTTAGAGTAATTCTGCTATATCCCTTTTAAATCTTCTTCATTAAGAAATATCCCCTACAAGTTTTTCTATTTGGATATTCCCCCTACAAAAAACTCAAGTTGTTCGAAATTGCCCCAAATTCATTATTTAGTCAAGATATCCAACAAGATTTCGTCCTTTAGTCCTTAACTTTACCATAGCCTTTTCAAAATTCTCATCTTACCCTGCTCATATAAAATATGAAAATCCCATTATTCCTCAAGACAAATGTGAAAATTGTCGATAAACTTGATTTCTATAATCAAATGAAAGAAAAACTTTAATCAAATAATTACAGGCTACTTGAATATTATATCAAGTAAAATGCAAAATGTATATATTATTGATTCGAAATAAATTTGAGTATTCAAAGACAGAAGAAAATTCATATTCAGGATCTATCAAAAATATTGATGAATTCAAAAATAAATTCTATTATCAAGCCATTATGAAATTTATAGAATACCTCATGCTTACTTTTCCTTAAAGTTCAGCTTAAAAATATATCAGTTCCAGTTTCTTTTGCAGTCTTCTTTCAATCGGATTTAGATGGTCTAATAGTAGAAAGTACTCGACTTTCATAAATAAATACATTTTTTATTGAGATACTGAAGAAATATGAACACAAGACCTCTTAAAACCAGGTGATCTGCTATCACCTTAAAGACCTCTCTACTGCACTAGAACTCCAAAGAAAGTAAGGGTTATAAATTTATATTCTAACAATTGTATTGCATTTGCATTAACATATATATGTGTGTGTGTGTATTTCAATGCATGAAGTTATACCAATTGTATTGGATAGATGACATCTTAGGCTATTACAACCATCTTTAATTATCAATATTACATAAAAGATAAAGCCACTAATGATTAGAACCAAACCTCAATCCGTGATACCACACCCTTTGTAACAGATATAGTATCTCCACCAAGCGGGTAGCCTACAACAGTTACCGCGTCCTGCCAATTACCATAGAAAAGGAAAAAAAAAATCATCGAAATAGTGCAAAAAATATAAGAAGAAGCCTAGTCACCAAGGAATACCACTTAACTTGCAAACAAAAACTGAAAGAAGATCAACACCCTAGCAGGTAAGCATCCAAGAAAAAAGACCAAGTAAAACATGCACACCAAGTGAAGTTTCGCCCATTAGCTACCAAGCTCATTAATTGATACCAAGAAAATCATTATGAAGAAATATATGATGCATAAACACCGGGTACGGGTATGGACAGAGGCACAGGTATAATACACATCAAATTTGTAAAACATAGGATACAGGAACAAGCTATATATGCAACAAAAAAAGTGAGATACTACAATCATAAAATGCTAATTAAGATGAGATCATCATTTCTTTTTTATTCATTAGTATCAAGATTGTCTTACTATACTAAATAGTTTTGATAAATAAACAAAAATAAGCATAACTTAAACTTATAAAGTAAACAACAAAAAATTGTGAGAAACATGTATGTGTCAAAGAAGTATCCAAAAAGTGCCTTATCCAAAAATATTTTAGAAAATTAAGGGCACAGTTAAGAAGTGTTCAACACATGTTCGAAGAGTGTCTAAGAAGTGTCGATGTCGGACACCTATCCAGTACAGATACGGCTAATTTTAGACATATTTCATGCTTTTGCTAGTGTTGACAGACTGAGGTTATGAAGCTGAGAAATATTCTATCACCAGGTTCTGGTGCGTCGATCTGTTCTCCAGGCTCATACACTGTCGAGGTAGGCCTAGGTTTCTCCTCATACTCTTGCCTAAAGTTGCATATCACATATACTTTCTAGAAAGATTTTAAATATCGGAATAGGTATCAATTTTATGGTATTTGAAATCAATAATATCATACATATCATTCGGCAATATTTGAAATATTGACAGTTTGACAGTAAAATATTGGCAATATAGGTACTGATGTTAGACGGTCAACATCGTATACGATACCTTAAAATCTGAGAGCTTATCCATGCTACATATCTGTATTGGCTGATATTTAAAATCGTGCTTTCTTAGTTTACTAATTTTAAACCTTTTTACATTCTAGTGCTTCTATCTGTTATTAAATCCAATAATTATAACATCAACTGAGGTAATAAAGCCAACAAGGAAAATAATCTAAAAGTAACATGCACCGAAAAGTTCTGCAAAAATTAGAAGTTGTACCTGAAGGCTTGGGAGTCGCCCAAAGCAAAGTGGTTCAGATCCTCTCCAGAATTCTTCACTCTCCACTGAGAGAAGTGCTATGTCACATTCTATACCTCTAGCCAAAACCTGTGAATAAGGTCACTGAGGAATTCTTTTAGGCAAGAACATATCATCACGCCAAAGAATGTTTAGAAATTGTATTAACCATAGAAAACCACCATACTTCCATGAAAATCTAAGTTTAGAGAATATTTCAGCCTAGCAGTTGGTTGAAAGATGTGGACAAGGAGTGAGAGGGGGAGAGAGAGAGGACTTGGATTCTTCCAAAAGGATTTGGTCCCAAATCCTTCCTTTCGATATCAATCTTAGATTATTTATTTGGAAGATCCATTCTTTATTTGGAAGATCCATTCCATTAAAGTTGATTTGCACTATTTAAAGTGGCTCAAAACTTAAAATCGAACTTTTTAAATTTTGTTTGCATATTCATCAAGTAGGCATAAAATGAACAATCAAAATAACATTTCTCGTTGATCCACAGTATATGGTTAAAAAATTGTTGTTCCGAATATTTGATGATGATCTAAATGGTTAATCAGTCAGTATAGATTATTGTACACTGTTAAAAATAACCAATTTGCTACTTACAACTGCCCATGCAGTGCCTAACTTGATAAAGTTTAAAAAAAAAATTATTTGTAGATTTAGGACTTTGAATGTTATTAATCAACTTCGACGGAGTGAGTCATGGTAATTATATTCCATTATCAAGTCAATGGACCCAAGTCTTTCTCTCAATGTATACATATATATGCACACACAAACAAATTACTAGTGCAAGGCACGATTTAAAGGGTAAACAATATGGATAAAAATATTCATAAAAATAATCCAAATGCAAATTAAAAGAGAAAAGAATCAATAATTTAGTTTTAATTTAATGTGCACAACCCGTGACATTTTCCTATTTGTATTTACATAAATCCTTAATTTGATTACATGGTAGGGCTGAGAATGTGACGGTCCACCACTTATTTTTTCCACCGCATATTCACTAGTGGTCCACCATTACTTTATTCTATTCTCAATGCATACATACACATATACAACCTGGTGACACACTCCTATTCGTATTTACATAAATCCTTAATTTGATTACATGCTAGGGCTAAGAATGTGATGGTCCACCACTTTTTTTTTCACCACATATTCACTAGCGGCCCACCACTTTTTTTTTCCACCACATACAAATACACACATATATACATGTGAATCTCATGTATGTGTCTGTGGGTGTGGGTTTTCATGCGTGCATCACGTGTGTGTCTCCACATGTGTCTCTGTGTTTGTGAATATGCTATCACAGAAGTTGGTCTTTTCACTGGTTATGGCTGGTAAGCAAAAATATTCTCTTCAATCAAATGCTACATGCTCCCTAGAGAGAAATAGTCAGGGAAAAGAAAGAAAGAAAGAAAGAAAGAAAGAAATGTTAAAATGAAAACTCAGAAAACAAACTTCAAATGGATTGAAAAGCATCAGCATAAACTTAACAAGATAATGACAGTAAGTCCAGAATAGGTCCTATGAATTTCTTAATCTATAATATAAACAAAACCAGGTTTAGTAAGTCCAGAACTACTATCAATAAAGACAAAATTGAGATCAAGGAAATAGTGAACAATATAAACCCAATATTCTGTAAATTTGCCGATAAGAACTTGATGTACTGACTTATATTGAGAAAACATATATACTAAATCCGGAGAGTTGTTTCATCATTTTTTCAATTGCCAGTACAAAACCCTGATAAAGGAGGGTTGCCTCTTGAATTACGTAAATTAAAAATTAATATAAACCAAAATGCATATTACGAAATAGAAAATATTTTCCTCAACCAGAAGGAAATAAGGATCAGAATAGATTTAGAATAGAAGATAAATTTAACCACTAAAAGCATAACCTTCCAATTGCATGTATATTCAGTAATATGATATAGAAAACAAAGCCTCATCCAAAAATGTTGGGTATTATTCTATACAAGAATTATAATATAAAAAAAAGTTAGCGATAAGATAATCAGTCCTAGTTGAAAGGCCTCATTACAAAATCATGTAGATAGAAAGATATTATAAATACAACCGATGAATATGGAGAACTAAGTGGTGCTGAAGCACTGGTTCTTTATCCTGGGCTTGTGAATTTTAATCAAATGTTTCATTCAAAAGTTAACAAGCAATTCTCTATATTTTGAAAAAGAAGAAAGAATTGCAAGATACATTAAAGGAAAAATACCTTAGCCACAAATTTGGTGTCATCTCCCCTCCTCTTGACTTTGACCTGAAGCCATTAAACCAAAATAGTTAAAAATAAATAAATAAATAAGTAAAACTAATAACAATCAGGTTATCCAGTCAAATTCAAATACAAAAAGCTCAAAGAGGAAACAAGAAGAAATGACCAAATGATCATGATTGGTTCTCGACCTGACATTACCACTATAAGGTCTACGCCGAGTTACCAGCCAACAGAACACAACAGGGGGTTGACACAAAACTTAAACGCTAGTTTCTAGGAAGGTAGTTTACCTCACTGGTTGCACAGCTTAAACTCCTACAAACAACTCTCTAAATTCTCTCGAGTTATAAAGGATGCTAAGAACGTTTTTGGATAAGGAATCCAAAGGAATGGCTTCTTTGGATGTCAACTTCGACTAAATCCTGGGGATTACAATCCAAGAAATGGCCCAATTTGGGATTAGTTCAAAGGATCTCCCATGGCTACCAAATTACTTTATTGATGAAAAATGATAAGTTGTGGTTGAGTTGATGTGCTATCTGATTGAAATCTTGGGAATTGGGATAACACTCAAAAGAATATGAACCCTCTGGAAAAAAGGTGAAATGAAACCAATTTTCAATCACATTGAATCAAACAGCTTTTTACTCAATGGTCTAATAAGACTTGAACAAAGGATATATGATTCCTATAGAAATGTGACAATATAGCCTTAGAACTGTGTTTAAACAAATCGAGTAAATAGCATGAGCATACAAATGAAAATCCCAGAAAGTCATCCTTGTCTACAAGTTTATTCAAGTACAAGAGATTCCAAACTGAATAGCTGCCAATTGATCCTAGGCTCACGTGCCAGTGTGGTGTCTACAAGGAAACAAGAACACTCAAAACTAGAATCCTTTTCTTACTGATTCTTTTTTGTCTAAGCTTGTAAACACCCCCTCCCCCCACCCACCCAAAACCCAAAAAAAAAAAAAAAAACCACTCCCACCCCCTTTATTAAACCACATATAAAGAAAAGAAAGAAAGTCCCTAGCATCTGCATATGCAAACACCATAGACCCTTGGTTACTGGCATATAGTAGAAAAGTAAGGAATATTTGTGGAAGAATTCACATGAAACTAGCTTTTTGTCATCAAAATCTTGCATTGCTGAGACAGTCATAAATTATGTATAGCTGCTGTATCTTCATAGCCAAGACTTCTTCTGTTGTTCACTGAACTTTACGTAGGACCAATCTCAATAATTTCACAATCGAAGTATTAGCCAAAGACTTCTCCCTCTATTTAAATGATGATGTAATGATAAATAAGTCGCCTATTATATTTTGAAGGCCTGAGTGGCACGTCTATTTGCATATACACAAATAGAGTACTATTTAGCATTGTTGAAAATAACGCGTTATGAAACCCGTTATATTGCGTTACGTAACCTAACGGAATCCCAACGCTACGTAACAACTGGAAATAACTCAATGCACCGTAACAGTACGTTTTTTACGTTATTTTACGTTATATTATATAACGTTACGTTAAATTACGTTATGTTACGTTTTTTACAATTTTTTTTTTTAGTAATTTATATAATGTTGTTGATTATTATTTTGATTATTAGCGAATTGCTGTAATTTTCTTACTTAATTAATTGTTGGCTTGTTTGATTGCTTTTGTAATTTCTAACTTGATAATTTAAGTTTATTTCCTTATTCACTTGTTTTATTTCTCATCCGGTTGCTAAAATATTTTACTTGTTGATTTTATTGAATTTTTAATTGAACTGAAATCAACAATCATAAATAAGATAAATTGAACATTACAAAATATAAATTACAACAATGATAATAATTGGAATCGAAATAAAAAATTGGAATCTTGCTTTTTTATTTAAATGATGATTGAAATTACGGTTGCAGACTTAATATAATTTATGAAGATATATGAAAATTATTGTAAAACTTAATATAACATTTGAATAGATTATGTTTTACAAAATAATTTTATATTTTTTTTAGATATTTTAATTTTTTTTTCAATTTATTAAAATTATTTTATATAGTTTTATATTTATTTTTATTAAATAAATAGAAAATTGCATAACCTACGTTATGCGTTACGCTATTTGCGACATAACCTAACAAAAGCAAAACGTTACGTTACCGTTATCGCCATTTTAAACATTGCTATTTAGACCCCTGATAAAAGGAAGAGGATGCTTGTTTGTTTCAGCTCTTTTCCCTTTTTCCTTGGACATCTGGATAATGCACAAATACAACTCCAATTCTCCAATTTTCATCTGTTCATCATTTACTATACTATACAAATGCCTAAAGAGCACTAGCTACAATTTAATTAAACTCTAGGTATTTTTTTTATAACTGTCATTATGTCCTTGATTTAAGACTAGAAACATGAGATGTTACAATACACATTTTGCATTCAAAATCATAAGGTACTCGACCAAACTTCTTTGAGGACTCAAATTACCTTTTCCGGAATATTCAATAAGTTGTTAACGTGACCATTTACTGACCTGCCAAAGCAGTTAAGACAAGTTCAACAGCATCTCGGAAAGTAGTAGTTCACTCTTTAGTATTGACTGTTTATAGTGTTCAGAAATGCATGCAAGAACTCTTTAAGCATGACATCTAGAGATGAGATGATCCATTATTCAGACAGAATATACTGAAAAAAACAACTACATTACTATACCAACATGTTTTTCCATGTATGTGCTTTTTGAAGAATTCTGCAAATATAATGAAAACACAGCAAATCTAAATGTTTGCTTTTGGGTAACAAGCCATAGAGATCAATACCTGGGTGTCATGTTCGACACAATGTGCATTTGTCAAAAGTTTCCCATCACCAATCATAAAAGCACTGTAAAATAAGAAAATAATTAAACTCCCCATGGATAATATTAATTAACATCAAGAAACAGTTAATATTAATTAACATCAAGAAACAGTAACTTATTTAAACAAGATGAAAGCATATAATAAGATAATATAGAGCTTTCTCCTAACACCCCCTCCCCAACCCATCCATAAAATAGTTGATATGGAAAAGATACATTAAGAAACACAGATACAGGGAAATTTTCACTTTACCACCATGAAAATTCAAAAATAAGTAACCACCTAAAGTTATTCCAGCGTTGACAGATACTGTTCCAACAAGGCATCCATCGAGGCTCTAAATCATGTGGCTGTTATATGTACCGTTACTCTGGTTCCAAGATTACAAAGAAAAGGGTTTTGAGGTTTCTTAAGCAGAGGAATTTGGTTTAAAGAGAATTTTGGCTGCTGTCTAGATGGGGATAGAGAAGGAGGTAGAAGAATACAGGGGATAGAGAATACATTAGGGAAGGAGATAGCGAAAACAAAAACAAGAAAATCTCCATCTTCAACACAGATAGTGTTATCATTGGTCTGTTAAAATGGAACAGCGGCAAAAATGGAACAGTGGCAATTATCTGTTGATATCAACATTCTGGTATTCCCAGAACAAAAGAGGTAGCCAGTAGGATTATATATAATATCTCTTTGATTTCCTTGAACAGGGACTATCGCAAGATTTTTGCATGTTGTACAGTGGATTATTGGTATCCAGTATCAATAAATATGTTATTTCACCAAAATAAAACAAAGTATAAAGGTGAATCAACATGCAGAGAAGAAATGGTAAGATAAAATTCATCATAAAAGATGTGATGACAGTAAATAATGCATACCTTCCAGTGCTTGTATACTGCCTTTGTTTTTGCCAAGGCAGCGAGTAATCGGGTGCTGTATGGGTGCAATACACCTGAACGGCGCAAAACTTGCAACACTTAAACTTGAGCTAGCAAGTTTTATATTATACTACCTTGTGACGATATATAAAAGCTAAAAAGAAAAAGAATGAAGGCATGCATTTCCTTACAGTATAGAAGAGGAACAACTAGTCAATTTTGGGGGGGGAAAATCTAATAAGCAAATAGTAAAATTTAGTATTGTCTTAAGACATTGGAAGAATGGGACCAAAACTTACTGACTCTTGATCAATCATAATAAACAACTCATCAGGCACCTTAACCCATAGCAAATACATATGAAACCTTTTGAAAAATCTGCACAGCTAGTCCAGATCCCTTGCAACATATATGAGACTGAATGTAAACGACCACGAGTCAACATTCTTCAAAGCATTAAGTTTTGAAATTATGTAGTACCAAATGCTATTTACAAATTAATCGTAGGAACAATCAGACCGCTCATGGCATTCCCATTGTACCTCTGCATTGCTACCTCTATGTGCAGTCAAGGATACATAAATATTGCTACCTTTACTGCTCAAGGATACCTAACAATCAAACCCACGTGACTTCTACATCCGAGTGCCCCTTGCTGAGTACATACATATATATATATATATATATATATATATATATATATATATATATATATATATATATATATATATATATATATATATATATATATATATATATATATATATATATATATATATACATATATATATATATATATATATATATATGTGTGTGTGTGTGTGTGTGTGTGTGTGTGTGTGTGTGTGTGTATACACACAAGAGAGAGAGAGAGAGTGTGTGTGTGTGTGTGGTGTGTGATAGGATGGGCTAATTTAGATAGTGTTTGGGTGTGGATACTATAATGGGCAACCAAAAATTAAAATATATTTCAGTAAATGTGATGCATCATTCATAAACAAACGACAAGCAAAATTTAATCAGACTTTGGCGTGAATTTTATGATAATTTTGATGTGTTTATTTTATTTACACTTGATCCATAATTAAATAAAATCCAATTCTTATAAAATTTTGTTTGTGGATAGTTTATGAAGGTAGAATAGATTTTCATTTTGGGTTGTCTATTTTTAGATCTTGGTTGATAGTATCCATATTCATAACTCACTCTCTCTCTTGCACTAAGGACTTTACATTGAAGGAAGAAGGTTATATTTTACATTTTTTCACCACATAATCTCTAGCAATCCACCATCACTTTACTCCTTTATACTATTCAACTTATTGAAATTTTAACTCAAACATCTCAAAAGTAAATAAAGAAAATGAGATGTTAAATTTAAATTCCTATCTTAAATGGAAATTTTTTTAGTCCAATTCATATATATATATATATATATATATATAGAGAGAGAGAGAGAGAGAGAGAGAGAGAGAGAAGAGAGAATGTACTTAAGGTGGCTCCATAGGGAGTTACTAATAGAGGCTCCCTTAAATCTCAATATATATGGCTTACAGTGAGGATCCAAACCGAAATTATGATCTCCACATTCTAAAATGATAGTATACAAAAAAATCATGTATTTTCAATATGTTTTAACTATACATTAGGTACAAAATGGATATTTTTTTCAACAATTTAAAACAAATGAGACATCTCCATCAACTATGAAGAAGTGTATAAATCATAAATTTTTTATATAAACCTAGTTAGATCATGGAGATTAGAACTACCCATTCAAAATCGTCCATAAATACCCTCTATGTTGAGATTTAGTGGCTCTTCTATGGAGACAATACACTTTTATCTATATAAATATATACACATATGAGAGCAATGGAAATAAGTTGACAGTCTTTCCTGCAGTCTATTTGAATTATCTCCAATATTTTTTTCATTTTTTTTGAATTATGATCACAGCCCCTTATTGTTAACTCATATCCCGTTAATATACAATATTAACGGTTTTTAATAAATATAATATCTTATAAGATGGAAGAACAAATAAACTCCAAAATCCATAAATTTTGATTTTAAGGAATCTAAAAAGGTGGAGATCATGACCCAAAAAAAAAATTTGATTTTAGATTATGAGATTACTTTTTTATTAACAGCTTATACAAGTTTCCTGCACTAACCGCTCACACACACACACACACACATATATAATATATGTATATATATATATAGATATATATATATGTGTGTGTGTGTGTGTACATACGTATATATATGTACATGTGTGTGTGAGTGTGAGTGAGTGTGTGTGTGTGTATGTTGACAGTTTGTAAGTTACTTGCGCTACATTCTAGTTCTACTATCTCTAATATTATTATCCAATTTTTTGGATTATAATCTCAACCTCTAAGCTTCTCTCATATCCAATTTTTGTAGTTTCAATTTTGATTTGGTTTTCTATCATACAGACACAAAATTAATAGTTTTCAATAAATACAATATTTTGTTTCAATTTGATGGAAGAGAAAATAACTCGAAAATTCATGAAATTTGATTCTAAAGAAACTAATGCGGTGGAGGACATGCTACAAAAAAATTTGTAAAAATAATAATGGGATTATAATTTTTCACTAACTGCTCATGTAAGTTTTCTGTGTTGCAACTCAATTACAATAATGCCTTTTATATTTACACACACACAGTGTGTGTGCATACATACATGCATAATTATAAATATATACATATAAAAACACACACACACACACACATATATATATATATATATATATATGTATGTGTATATATAGCTCCGCTTTTATCTTGACTATAATTTTTCACTAACTGCTCATGTAAGTTTTCTGTGTTGTAGCTCAATTACAATAATGCCTTTTATATTTATACACACACACATACATACAAACATATGTGTGTGTGCGCGCGCGCGCGTGCGCGTACATACATACATGCATAATTATAAATATATACATATAGAAACACACACACACACATATATATATATGTGTATGTGTATATATAGCTCCACTTTTATCCTTTTCATGGCTTATGGACCTAGTGAATCGTCTAGCCACCATTAAGCGCTATGTCAACTTGTCATGTAGCCTTTTGCAAGGAAAAATTATAGTAATCCCATATGTGTCTGTATGTGTGTATGTATATATATATACATATGAATAGTGGAAGAGTATCTCAGTAGCTCTATATAAGAATAAAGGTGATATTCAGAGTTGTTCTAACTATCGTAGAATAAAACTCATTTGTCACACTATTAACCTTTGGAAAAGGGTAATTGAATATAGATTGAGACAAACTATTAAAATATAGGAGAACCAATTTGGATTCGTGCCAGGGCGATCGATGACAGAAACTATTCATTTACTTCGTCAACTTATAAAGCGATTCTGAGAGAAAAATAGAGATTTGCAAATGGTATTTATTGACCTAGAGTAATCCTATGATAAGGTACTATAAGAGATACTTTGGTGGACATTGATAAAGAAAAGAGTTCCCATCAAGTATATTGATATAATTAAGAACATATATGATGGAGTAATGACCAATGTCAGAATATATGGTGGTCTAACAAGTGATTTTTCCATCACAATTAGATTGCACCAAGGATCTGCATTGAGCACGTTCTTATTTGCTATAGTGATGGATAAGCTTACTAGAACTATTCAAAATGAGATACCTTTGTGTATACTATTTACTGATAATATTGTCTTAGTTGATGAGATAAGAACGGGAGTGAATGACAAGTTAGAGTTATGGAGCACACATTAGAATCTAGAGGTTTTAAATTGAGTAGGTCTAAAACAGAGTATATGGAGTGTAAATTTAGTAAACGATGAACCCTAAATTATAATGTTGTAACACTAAATGGGTAAGAGATACAAATGAGCAGTCAGTTTAGATATTTGGGTTATATTATTCAGAATAATGGAGAGATCGATAGTGATGTCTACCATAGGATACAAACTAGCTAGTTGAAATGGAGAAGTGCAACAGGATTTTTATGCGACCGTAATATTTCATTAAAGCTGAAGGAAAATTTTTATAGGACTGCTATTAGACAAGCTTTATTATATGGCACGGAATACTGGGCTATAAAGAAACGTCATTCATAGAAGATAAGTGTAACAGAAATGCGCATGTTTTGTTGGATATGCAGCAACATTAGAAGAGATAAAATGAGAAATGAAAATATTCGTGCTAAGCCAGATATAGCCCCTATCGATGAAAGGATGTGAGAAAATCACTTACAATAGTTTAGTCATGTACAACGTAGACCTATAAATACACCAGTACGACGAGAAAAGCTTATCAACGAAGGACAAATGAAAAGAGCGAAGGGAAGACCGAATAAAACAGGACTGGAGGTGATACGAAAAAGATATGGATTCTAGAGGTTTAAATGAGGAGATATTACTTGATAGGAATGAGTGGAGAAGGATTATCAATGTGATTGATCCGGCATAATTCTCTTTTTTGGTTCATGTAGCCTACCCCAATTACTTGGGATAAAAGGCTTAGTTGTTTTTGTTATATATATATATATATATATATATATATATATATATATATATATATATATATATATATATGAGAAAACAGGAAATTCACCAGCGGTTATGGGAGTTCTTTTATTTGTTACCTTAAGTGGTGCCACGTGTAATTATTTTATTGAGCCACCTAAGCACTAGTGAAGGAACTCTCTGCACCGCCGGTGAATTTTCCGTTCTCTCTCTCTCTCTCTCTCTCTCTCTCTCTCTCTCTCTCTCTCTATATATATATATATATATACTTATATGTGTGTATAATACACATGTATGTATGTATGTATAGCTACGTTTTTGTCCTTTTCATTCTTTAATTTGGTTGTTGGCTTATAGACCTAGTGAATCGTCCGGCCACTATTAAGCCAGCTTGTCATGTAGCCTTGTGCAAGGAAAAATCACTATCACAGTTGCCTGGCAGAATATTTACATTTATCTCGCTCGTAGTCTTAGGAAAAACATCAGCATCGTTGTTGATAATAAATTAAGCTTAGCCATCCTAAAAATATTACATCGAACCACAAGATTAAAAGATCCAACCATTTGACAATAGCTTAGAAAATCCCTTTCCTTCCTGCAACATGGGTTGCATAGTGCTGTCATTTACAATAGTCCAAACCTTTTCCAAAAATTGGAATCAAATTCCTGCAGCTTGAACTTGGTCAAACAAAATAACGTGCACAAGTGTTGCCACAACCAGAGGTGGGTGAAGTTGGCATTTCAACTTCATCAAACCAAATGCACCTATTTTGCATAATAGTTTTTGTTCTGTGTTTGTACATATTCCTTTCCAGCTTATTGCCCTTGGAAGTTTCTCCAAAAAGAGAGAGTACGTCTTTCTGACTTAGAGAAAGAGAGGTATTGACAAGCATATTTTGGTTCCAAGAGTTTCACCTCGACCTCATTGTATAAATCCTGTTCCCAAAACTTGAGTGTTACCGCAATACCATCTACTTGAGTGCTTCCGCGATACCATCTATGATCTCTCCTTTCTAAACAACAATGCTTCCAGGATTACAACTAATAATCATTTAGATCCAGCTTCTGTGTGGCAATGTGTTCTCCCTTATCTTGAAGCATCCTATAAGCTTTCATAGTTCCACACTCGTAGGTTGAAATCTCCTCACTGGCACTCCTTATAACGGTCCACTTCTTTCTCACTGTTGCAAGCAGAATAGGCAACTTTCCTTGTCCAAGTATTTAAATTTTAAGATCAGTTTTGCAATTCTTTATTTGCCAATGATCCTATTTTTTCTGGAAATAGTTTGTTTTTAACATGAAGACCCTCTTTCAAGTTGTAGGCGCATGTCCACTGCCACGTAATTGGCACTTTAGGCTTCTGAGGACACCAATACTTGAAGACTTGTTCATCATGTTATGGTAAGAGCCAAGCAAGTAGATCTTAAAGTCCCCCCTTTCCTTTTCTTCCGAAACAAATTAAAGGATATATAGGTGTGTACGCAAGCACGTGCATGTATGTGTTTATAAATATAGATTGACAAGGGTACCATGTGATAACTCAAGGCCAAAATGATAAATAGTCCTTAGCAAGGTTGTGAAATGGTTGTTATAGTGTCTCAGGGCTTTTACAAAAGCTATCAAACAATGCAAGAATGAGAAGTGAGAATGCATATTCTTGAAATAATTTACTAATTTTCTTTAAAATAGATTTTTTCAGTTAGGTAGGCAGAATAAATTATTTCAAACAGTGTATGTTTGCCATCCTTAGTGCGGTGTTTACTATTGAAGGAAAAAACTGTAAGATTTAAGTAAATATCACTTGCAGCGAAAGATTACTGCTATAATGTTCATTCTATCCCCCTATCTTATTTCATTTCCTTTCTTTCTCTCATAAACCCTAGTTATTACAGATTTGACATTTGATTGTAAAAAACAGCACTTAACGAAACCAAACCAAAATTCACCTGCCAGGACACCGTACTTAACTAAAATCAAGCAAGAAATCAGATAAGCATCAATTATCAAAATAATTCAGAAAAACATATGATGATGAGGCATACCTTGACAACAGCATTCAGAAAAGCTGCATCTTGAAGATTCCCCATATCATTCACCTAAGAAATGATTTATTTTATTAGAATATATTCAATGAAGAATAGAACATGAGTAATATACAATATATGCTTAGATCCATCACGAAGGTTATAGCGTGTGAAACAATAAGCATCACCTTAGTATCATCCAAAAACAATAATGACAAGTTCATGTCAATCTCCCAGTGCTTCGCTAATGGATATGAAGTTTTCCACTGCTACAAGAGTGCAATGCTCCTTCACCAGTACAGTAGTCCTAGAACAAATCTAGGATACTATCAATTATAAGATTGTGCGAAGACTATGATCTTCAGTACCTTTCCCTTTCTTCGTCTTTTGTGCTCCTTGGATATTTTCCTGTATTCTAAAATTATGAACAGTGTTCAGCCCTTATTCATATTGGTTCAGTAATCTAGCAACCCCAAGTTACATATATATGGTAACCATACACATCCAAGCATTCCCCATCTCTCCATCAACTCCTTCAGCACCTCTACCTTTGCCACAACTCACCACAAGTGCTTGAACCATGCCAGGAAATCTAGAACCTTAGTTGTGTTCCATCTGCCTTTGTCTTTAGCAGATCAGCTATTAACCATGCACCATGCAACGTCAGAGATGCCTCCACCACAAAGCCTCATACCACACATAATGGTGAAACAACACTGCTCACAACAACAGTCCACGTCCAAGTCAACAAATCATGTATTGCTTCAGTTATGTTCTTTGTTACTGCCACTTGACACTCTGAACAAGCCTCTGTTTATGCCGCCCTCCATACTGACAATTATTTCTCAGACTGGCAGCCCAATATTCCTTAACTTCTTGCACTTGAACTGCTTTAAATAAACAAAAATTCTTGCACTGCTTTTGACGGATTAAGATGAATGTGGTTTCTTTCTTTATCTTATTTGAATGAGAAAAAGAAAGATATTGACAAGGAGATTCACACAGTGGGAATGAATTAAACGCAGTCATTGGCAGATTATTATTTTTTAATTTCTATTATGGGTATTTGCACTTTTTCCTGAAGTTCCTAATATTCAGCTTTAAAGGATTTTATTTGCAAAAATTCTGTTCAGATTTGCATGAAAAGAGATCAGTGATAAGATAATACCATTTATATTTGGCGGGCTTCGAAGCATATGCTTAATATGTCAATATCCTTATTGTTGCTTGTCAATGAGCCTCACTTGGCTTATACATGTACCGACTTACCACTCCCACAAAAGAAGTAATACCTTGCCTCGTATCAGTGAGGCAGATGAAGCAACTAACTGTCACAACAGATAGCAACATATTTTTTTATTATTTTTGTTCTCTCTTTGAGACATGTAAAGCATTGGGAGGAAATTTAGTTGGAGAGACATGCAACCCCTCTACCACTTAATATTATTAAAAATAGATGAATGATAGATAATGGATACGGCTTAGACCCGAACACCCAATTATCATGATTACATTATATTTAACATACTCATCTGCATATTATTGGCTCTTCTAGATAGAAGAGTTATCAGAATATTGTACCTTTTTTGACACAATTTGGTTGTACGGACTAATAAACAAACTCTAGGTGTTTGATTTGGTGCTAGAGTATGAAGTCATGGCCTACATTGCTTGTGAGATGATGTGGATTCAATCTCATGGCATTTTCATTGTAAGCTTATAGTGACGTATTGTGGCGATCAACTCACTAATACATTGTTGAGGCTGATTATCACTTTGTGTGGGGTTATGCAGAAAAGCCGCTTCACATTATACCTCTATTAATAAAATTGGTGATATTTTCACTAAGGTTTAATGAGCAATTCCTCCTGCCCACTCTAGCAACTAGGGTAAAATTGGAGATATTTTCACTAAGGTTTTGTAAGCAATTCCTCCTGCCCACTCTAGCAACTAGGGTAGACAACCGAGGTAACAAATACTAAAAATAATTTTTCTCTTTTATTTTCAGTGGGAGTTTTTAGTCAATAAAGCAGTGTACATAGCAATTACATTTGGAGTGTTGTTTGACGTGCCTTGAGACATCTAAAACGACTCACAGTAAAGGCTTGTGTTACTTGCCTATGCTCATTTGGATATTATTGGCTCTTCTAATTTTGCAAAAGTGGTCATTCTTGATAGATGACCTATCAAGGAACATTATACCATTTTTGGAGGTGCTTTGGTGGCATAGAGTAATGAACAAACTCTAGGTGCCTGATCTGGTGAAGCCTAATGCAAAGCCATGGTCTAAATTTCTTGTGAGGAGATGTTGATTCCATCTCATGGTGTTTTTTGTTGTAAACTTACGGAGATGCATTATGACAATCGCATTGTTATGCACATTGTTAATAGTCCAGTCGTGCAGGAAAGGTTAAACAAATTGAGATTGATTGTCAATGTATCAGGAACATAGCTATATATGCAGAATGACACAGACACTTCACATGATATCTCAAGTAATAATATGGTAACATTTTCACAAAGGCTTTCTCAATAAATGGTTTTTCTTTTATTGTATCACAATGGGCATCATTGGTATATGCACTCCAACTTGATGAGGAGTGCTAAGACAAGGCTGTGACCACTCACTTATCATCAATATATAATTTGAACAGGCCAACCCTATTTTCGATAGATTGGCCTCTCCTTCATCCCTAATAATTCATATTCACAAACCTCTTATTTTTCCAAAAATTATTATCTCATTCTTATCAAAATTATTTGATTACAGCATTAATCTAACAAACAAGTCATCACTGCTTTATCAGCACATCAATTAGGTGTCCCATACAGAACCTAACGGTACCCTATGAAATTGCCTCCAGTTATATCCATCGATGGCCCATTAGATGAATAGTTTGAAATGCACATTAATTTTCAATAGAGGCATCCCAAATCAGTAAAGTCTGTAATAAGCACCAAGTCAAAAAACAAACGGCAATGCCCATGCCAACTGTTTGTTTGGGACAATAAATCAAACACCATAGGGGCAATTCTAAGTTATCAAAACAAAACTCCCAATCAAAAAACTCATGACACCCAACTCAGAGCAAGTGGCAATGACCAAACCTGCTGCTCTCCAAGATCATAACCAAACACCTTCTCCTTCTTCTGCATCTCGAACGATTTCAATGCACTCGAGCTCGACGTCGTCTCATCCCTCCCCCTCCCCGGGTACCTCTTCTGAGAAACAGCCTCAATCTGAAAAAAAAAACAATAACCAATTCCAAAAAAATAAGCTTAAAACACATTAAAATCTAAAAGGGACTGCTTTTTTTTTCCCTTTAAATGGGTCACCTCGTCGGTGGCGGGTTCACTAGAGGAGCGGCGCTTTTGGAGGGGCTGCCGCTTGGGGCGGTGGGAGTTGGAGGAGGAGCAGGAGAATGCTGGAGTCGGACGGCGAGAGTGGGAGAAGGAGAGAGAGGAGGAGGAGGAGCAGGATGGGCAGGCGAGCACTGCGGCCATGGCCGCCATTTTTGTTGGTGGTTGGAGGGGGAGAGAGAGAGAAAGAAAGAGGCTTTAAGAGAGAGAGAGAGAGGCTTTAAGAGAGAGGGAGGTTTAGCGGCTGCTGCTTGCGCGCTCTCTCTCACTCTCTTATCCTCTCCGCTGAATAAAGAGAGGATTTTTATCGTGGAGGGTTAAAAAGGGAGGAACTTTTTTGTTTACCCGAACAAGTAACAAAAAGGGAGAAAATTTGAACATGTTCTAATTATTTACTAATTACCCAATCATTCTCTGATTAGTTTAATTTATCTCATAAACATTTCCAGGCCTCTAAAAAAAGTTGATGTTTGTTTTTTTCCCCCTAAACAGTAATCTATTTTATTCTATAATATGCTGTTTTATTTTGGATTTTTCAGAAAATTCATATTAATTTTAACATATCTTTTAATAAATGATTTGATAATGATATACAAATTTATGGATTTGCTTTTCAACAAATATAAGGTTGGATTTTATCAAACTTGAAGAAATATTTGTGAGGGTAATTTCATCTCATCCAATCAAAACTTAAGAAATGAAAAATAAATTTTGTAATTTCAGTACTAGTTTGAGAAATTAAAATTCTATAAGAGGCAATAGAATAGAAAAAATTCTTAATCTTAAAAAATATATACAAAGAATCGTGATGGAATACTCACTAAGTGTAGATCCTCCAGAAAATTCTTTTTGCCTTCTCAAATATGTTGTTGCCATAATGAACAATAATCTATATGTTTTTCTTCAATGTTCATGTATTAGATTAAAATTTTAGCGTCGATTCATGATATACAACATACAGTGAGACTTGATTTCATTATTTTTTTTCCTTTTCTTAGTAGGGATGAGAATGGACAAATCAATTGGCCAATAGCTGGTCTATCTTATTTCTATAACCATTCTCATTTTATTTTGAAATATGCAAAGACCCATAAGTGAACATGTTTATAATCGGGTAAAGTCTAAATATAAAGTGATATCGGTAAATTTTCAAGTTCGGATCTAAAATCCAATTTCATCGCTATTGGAACCGATCTGTCCTGATAGCAAACCTAGCCACAAGCAATAACAATAGAGTGGTTTCAGATCAGTCCTGTGTCATGTGTAAATTATTACATTCTTCGCATTCCACAAACATTATTTAGATCCTCCCCTCAATTCAGAATGTGTAGGAACATCCTATATGCAATCCCAGGCGTCCATCAAGTAAATGGATGGTTAAAATCTCTGGCAAATTAATACACGTCATACCACGATAATTTGCACTTAAATATATTTTAAAAAGGAAATCTAAACCACCCTTAGGAAATTTTATTTGAGGACACCACTTTGCACAGTGAGCCCATCTCATAAGCGGCAGAGAAATTACAAGTTTGCTATTAGTTTTTTTGGAGTTTTTACATATCGGAACCTTAATTTTTTAAAATTAGACTTTAATTCCTGAAATTTTCATATTTTGATTTTAGTCTCCAAAATCCTTTAAATTACTTCACTTTAATTCCTTCGTTAGCTATTTCTTCAAAATAAATGGTAAATTTTAATTTTAATATTTAAGAGGTAGAGGAAATAACTAATATACTCAAAATTAGTTTTAGTTTTAGATCATTTGGTTAGGCTTGGGATATGCTTTCCTTTATCTTTCGAACGAAGTGGTGATGAACGATGAAAGCGGCGGCTTTGTGGGGTATAACGGGAACTCAATAAGAGGAAGAAGAGGGAATGGAGGAAAATAATTGATTTTTTCCTTCTTTTTAGGGGTATAACGGAAAATTTAGGCCAAAATTTTAACTAACCTAACAGAAGTTATACAGTGAAATTAAAGTGAAGTAAATTAAAAGATTTGGGGATTAAAACAAAATACAAATATTTTAGGGACAAAAATTTATTTTTTAAAGATTTAAGTGAGCGATATGAAAAAATCCCTTATTTTTTATGGACATGTTTTTTCTTCGGGTTTAATCTCCCAAACTATGTTAAATCCTTTTCAGCACTACTTGTCGAAGATATGAAACTATTTCAAGTGATTAATCCTAGACTAAGAAAGTGGGCTCACTAAAGTGGTGTGTTCAAATAGAATTTCCCACCACTCACGATCTTAATAAAAAAAAATGGTAGAAATTATATTATAGGACGGGATACTCCTATGTATCTTATGATACCAATATTGCCGGATCTATAAAATTATGCGAAGATAAATTAAAGAACAGAAAAAATTATATTAATTTTGTAACATTATAAATTTATCCGTAACTTGCCAAAAAAAAAAAAATTGATATATTATTATTTGGACTGAAGGCTCCGCTCCAGACTCGGACAGGGGCCTCAGCCCTTGATTTGGGTTCCAGGATCTGATCCAGATCCGGGAAATTCTAAATGCGCACCGTACTTTTCAAGTGAGCACCATTTTCCCCTATGTTATAAATCACTTTACTATACATTATATGGTGCTCACTAATAAAATAATGTGCGCATTTAGAATTTCCCTCCAGATCCATATGCAAGCCAACTCCAATTGTTCCTTATCCCCTATTCCCATTTCCAAGAGAAGTCCCATGGGATGCCTATTTCACCCGGTGGGCGCAACAATCTTACCGCCCCCTCCTCCTCCTCCGCCGCCTCCCCTTCTCTCTCCTCTCAACCGCCTGTTCTCAATTCCCCGCTTCTTCCCAAAGACACCCACCACCTCTCGCTTCCTCCTCCTCCTCCAATCTATCCCTAAACCTCGCCGTCCCAATCTCTCGCCCTCCGGCGATGCGGGCCCCACCGAGGAGGAGGAAGAGCCTCTCGTCGACTCCCTCAAGATCCCTGACTCTTGGCTGGCCCCTTCCAAAGCTCTGCAGGTTCGATTTCTTACTACAAGTCTTTTTTTTGCCCCTTTTTTAGTTGGTGTTCTTTTTCTCTCATATGAACCATAAATGCCGATAACAAGAGGAAATATTGTGTAAATTAGATAAAACCGTTGATTTTGTTGTTATTTTTCTGTTTGATTTGGATGCAAGATGCATTTAATCGAGGCCATACAGTTGCTATTCATGTTATACGTTAATGTCAGTGTAGCAAAAAATAAGGATGGTAATGGGCGCGTCCACAGGTCAATTTTTGGCTCTCTCAGTACAATTTTTTGAATTAGAAAAATAAAATTTTCAATTTTTAATTCAAAATTTTGTATAGGGCGGACCGAAAATTGGCCAATGTACATGTCTATTACCATTCCTAAGCAGAAATGAGAATGTTATGATGGATGAGGCATATACAAGTGAGGAGATTGGATGAGAAATGAGTATATATGGGGGAATAAAAGAAGTTAGGAGTTGCTCAAGGGGCGAACCCAAGCATTCAAACCCGGGGGGGGGGGGGGGGGGCGGGGTTTAAAGTTATTTGGGGTCGAGATGCCGAAAAGCTCGTCAAGGGTGTAGGGGGGCAGTGCCCCCTGGTCCCTGTCGGAATGCGGGAGTGGAGCCTCAGTTCAATTTTTTTCTCTATATTATAGCAATATGACTTTCATATTAAAATTATAATTTTGCAAGTTAATATATGAAAAATACGTAATTTGATAAATACCTAAATTCTACCAACTGATTGAAAAAAAAAGAATTTCTAGAGAGAGTTGGAAAAATACAATACAACAACAACAACTAAGCCTTTTATCCCAAGTACTTGGGGTAGGCTACATGAACCAAAAGAGAATCACATTGATAATCCTTCTCTATTCATTCAGTTGGAAAAATATAATATCTGATGATAAAAAATAGACTTTAATCTTGACTCTTGAGATTTAAGGAGGACATATTTGAAATTTGAAGGGGGCATACTCATAAAAGTTATATATATTGAATTTAAAAAAATTTGAGGGGAGGGGAGCGCTTGTCCATCCTAGAATGAGGGCGGGTCTGCTCCTGAGTTACTCCTATTTAGGATAAAATAGGATAAAATGCGAGAGAATGGGTTAAGGGCGGGTCTGCTCCTCATCCTAGAATGAGGGCGGGTCTGCACCTTATCCTAGAATGAGGGCGGGTCTGCACCTGAGTTGCTCCTATTTAGGATAAAATGCGAGAGAATGGGTTAAGGGGATGATTTGGACATGTTCAATTGAGACATGTAAGTGCAACAATTAGGAGAAGATGACTTGAATCGAAATTAATGGAGTTAGGAGGAAATGAGAGTTTGTTCATTTTTAAATGGCCTTTGACTAAATTGAATGGATGAAAAAGGATTCATGTAACCAATCCAAAACATTTTCGGGATGAAGGTTTTATTGATGTTGGTGTTATTGTTTGGTGATCAAAATAAATTAAGTAGAGCAGTGTGGAAATATATCCTTGTAACTACCGACATAGAATAAGTGACGACTTGAAGCAGCTTTTTTGAGGTAGATAATGTTGGAAATTTTGGCATAAAGATGGGATTAGATTATAACAAAATTTCAGCAAGAAAATAGGGACAATAGTAGGATTGATCAGTCTCTTGCAGCAGTCATTTACATGCTTTATCATACTTACACACACACACAACAACAACAACAACAACAGCAACAACTAAGCCTTTCATCCCAAGTATTTGGAGTAGGCTGCATGAACCAAAAAAGAATCACGGCGGATCGATTACTTTGATAGTCCTTCTCCATTCATTTCTATCAAGTAATATCTCCTCATTTAAACCTCTAGAATTCATATCTTTTCGTATCACCTCCATCCATGGTTTCTTCGGTCTTCTCTTTGTTTTTTTAACTTGTCATATATTGATAAACTCCCCTCATTGAACTGGTGCATTTGTAGACCTACGTTGCACATGACCAAACCATTGTAATCGGTCATGTTTAAATATATATATATATCAATGTTTAAAATAACGATAATGGTAATGTAGCGTTTTGTCTCTGTTAGGTTATAAAGTATATAGCGTAACGCATAACGTAGGTTGCGCGATTTTCTATTTATTTAATAAAAATAAATATAAAACTAGATAAAATAAATTTTATAAATTGAAAATTGAATTAAAAATTCTAAAAGAAAATGTAAAAAAAATTATATCCTAGAATTAATTCTAAATTTCTAACAAGTTCCACATTAAGTCTCATATTTATCTTCATAAATTAAATTACATTCACACACATAATTTCAGTCATCATCTAAATAAGAAAACAAGATTTTAAATTTATTTTCAATTATTATCAATATTGTAATTTATATTTTGTAATGCTCAATTTATGTTATTTTTAATTATTTATTTAAGATTAGCTCAGAATTCAATTTAATCAGTAATTAAGAAATTTCAGTAATTAGAAAGAAATCATAATAAGAAAATTTCAGTAATTGGAAAAGAATTATAACAAGTATATAAGGATGTAAAAGTTAACAATGCTATAAGCAATCAAATAAGCAAATAATAAACCGTCAAAAACTACAGCAATTCGCTAATAATCAATATAAATAATTGAAATTAATATAAAAACTATTTAAAAATTATTGTAAATAATGTGACATAACGAAATTTAACGTAACGTAAAATAACGTAAAATAACATAAAAAATGCACTGTTGTGGTGCATTGAGTTATTTTCGACTGTTAAGTAACGTTGGTTTTCTGTTAGGTTTCATAATGCAACATAAGTTATTTTCAACATTGATATATATATATATATATATATATATATATATATATATATACATATATATATATATATACATATATATATATATATACATATATATATATATATATAGTGGGATAGTTAACTCCGCCTTCTCCTTAATATAGTGATCAGTCTTAATACATGAGGGAGGGATGCAAGTAAATGGATTACCAAAGTTTGACCAATCAATTCAAGCATTCATATGAGCAATTTATATATAGAATACTACTAGCAACGACACAGTCCATATTTATTTTGTTACAATGTGGGACCTCTATATGTTAGATCACAGAAAAATATCAAAAGAGGGTACAGGAGCATGAAAGCATCTATAAAGTCCTTAATTTCCCTCCTTTTCATTTATATGCTCAAAGTCGTGTAAGAGCCAAAATATGCACATTATAAAGTATATTATTTTGTTTTTAAAAGGCTTGTAAAGTTATACATAGTAAAGAGACTATAGCATTGGCGTCTTAGAACGATACTCTTTTTTATGAAGAATCTTAATGACGTGTGGAGTATAGGCAATTCATACTAGCTGACGGTAATTCAAAACTCCAGTTGTAAGGATGTGTTACCAAGATATGCGCAGCGCAGGTGAAATACCTAACAACCACATAGCTTGATAAGGCATGTAAATGATTGATTGAAAAATATTGGTGAAACCCTACTGTTGTTCATAACTTCTACTAGATAATTAAAAGATGTTGAACTATACTATCATTTCCTTCAGTAAAAAGCAACCGGATGATTTAATTTTAACTGCAATCACTTAATTACGGTTGTAGCTTATAAGGTGGTTTTAGTGGGAAAGTTCAACTGAATTTACATATACATATAAGCTTAGTTCTTTATTTACTCTAGTTATTTTTCTGGTAACTTTTTATTATTTTGTGATTGTTTCTTCTCCTCTGTACTTTATTTATTCTTCTCATTCTTCCTTGAGGTTCGATTTTCTTATTCTCCTACCCATTCAAACAGTTCTAGAAAACTTCAGACATGCAAAAACTAAACCCCTCTCCTTACCCATGATAGAACATCATAAACTGCTGGACATGGAGAATAATTCTTATATCTTATATCTCGTCATCACCATTGTAGTTGTTTCCAGTAAAAATTGTTCAACATCTGGACCTAGTTAGGCTTAAAGTGCAATTCTGCCATCATTAGGGGAGATATCAAAGGTCTAGCTTCCAATGTATTAGAAGAGGCAAGTATGAGAATGATAAAAGTTCCCTTACAACACCCATGGGCAAGTACAAATGTCTACATAAGCTGGAATTTGCATATTCATAATCTAAACAATACAGAAATTTTATATATTACTCTCCTTGAGATCATGATCGATAAATTGCATCCATAGCCTCTAATTAGTCAGTTGGTGATTCTCATGATATTATCTCCCTTAGGTATATAAACCATGGGTATCCTAGCTTAAATCTATTATTATATCGGGATGCTCCAAATGCAGAAGGCCTAATTGCTTCATCACCACTTGCCGACTATACTTTACCAGTCTTCTTTACTCTAGTTTCAGTTCATCCTGACTTTTCTAAGGTTTTTTTCCTCTTTATTTTGGAAATAGTTGTCCTTGCTTTGGAGAATAATTTAGGTCCACCATTTTTAAGGGCATACACACTGCATCTTTTCTTAAATACTATTTGACATTATAGCGACTGCATTTTTTTTTTTTTTCCGATTGCCAATGTATGTCATGATAGTTCTAATTTTGTCGGTTATCATACAGGAGTCTGAGTGGCTTAGAGTCACTCTACATAAGTGGTTAGACGATGAGTATTGCCCTGAGCCCGCCAATGTGGAGATCAGCAAGGTTGCTGCACGTTCGTACTATGAATCCCTTATAGCAAAGAAGACTGACTTGGGTGAGATCTTGCTCAATATAGTGGGAGACCTGAAAAATGTTTCTTTCCAAGAAAGCTTTCATGGAGTATTCTCTTCAGCTAATGCAGCTGTCCATTTAATAACTTTAAGAATGAATTCTGTGGAGGAACAATAATGCACATGTATCCTTTTCTGAGGAACAAAAGCTCAATTAGAAACTTTCTTCTTTTTTTATTAAGTGTCTCCATTTGTGAAGTCTAGCTACATAATTTGCAAATTAAACATGATCCATTGCTATGTGTTATTTGAAAAAGTATAACACCTTATATGCCTTTAGTTCTAATGCAGTGCCAGTGACATCTCATCAAATGAAGATATGTCAAATTTCTTTTTTCTACACCTTTTTTTTTCTTTCTTATAAAGAAGCTTATTGGATTTGATTGCCTTTGTTATTGAAAAGATATGGGCATGCAAATTAGGAAGCTGTTTCTTAAGAATATTGAAGTTATTGCATTCTTTTTGTTAACGGCAGTTGCCCTGGATGATTATATATATATATATATATATATATATATATATATATATATATATATATATATATATATATATATATATATATATATATATATATATATATCTTGCTTTATTAGCCTTATGCTGTTATTTTTCAGGATCCAAATAGCTTAAAGTCTTTCAAACTAGGGTTTGAAGGTTTTTACCTTCTTGATTGACTTTTCACTTGAGGTAGTCTCTTGTGAAATTACTAAAATCAAATTGATGTTAAAAACTTTCCTCTTGACATGGCTTTCACCTCTCGCAATGAACAGAACAACAGTACCTTAAAAAAGATCATGACAACCGCGTGTAGGTACCAACTTCCATCTTGACGCGAATCTTGTCGTCTTTCTCATGGAAAGAAATAAGACCGTAACGGCTTCATGAAACGTTACGCATTTGACTAAATAAAGTTAAAAGCACATTAAATTGAAAGATTACCTATCTTATCTTCTTTTCCGAATTTCGTCTATAAATTGGAGGGTGGCCTCCACAAGAGCAATGTGTAAGAAGTGAACGAAAGAGAATGGGTGTGGGTTGGCTTGCCATCTTCACTATAGAAAGATCCGTGGTGCCACCCTGGGTAGGATTTAGGTCCATCTTTGCATCAATCAACAATTTCCGCAGGTTGCCGCTTTTGATGATCATGAAGATGGTTCTGATCCTGGGAATTATTGTTGTACCATGTTCCCTGAGGTTCAGAGTTCAGTCCCAATTTCTTTTGAAGTGGTAAATCACATATATCTCTATAGTGCAAATTCTTTTCCAGATAGTTTATTGAGACTTTTAATGCCTTTTTTAATGGCTTTAGTCTTCCTTTTCGGCTCAGAAATATGTTAAATCTACATGCTATAAGCTCATGTCATTTCTAGATGTAGCACTTCAAAATGCATAACCTTGATTATGTGAGTTTTCTTAGGACTCCTGTGCCTCTGGCTCTAAGTTATTTTTTCATTGTGCACTTTGTATGATTAAGGATCACAATCAGTCTTTTGCTCTTTATATGTATGATTAATGGGAGTTCAAAAAAAAAAAAAAGAACAAGTCAAATAGGGAGTAAATCTAGTGTGTCAAAGAACATGTTGTTCTAGTTTATTGTTAAGTTGGACCTATTGATATGCTTTATTGTTTTTCAACTACATGCTATATATATATTTTTCTTGTTCCTAATCAAATAGATGAATATTGTGTACAAACGAGTCATGTTTCTTCCCCTCCTAAAAGTACTATATACCACCATTGACTACTTCTAGATATATGAGCATGAGTTTATTAGGCTCTGATGGGAATTAGGATCCACCGGCCAAAACTAAATTATTTGAAGCATTTGTCATGGCAAATACATGTTTAAATACTCCAAAATAGTCTCGTCTTACCACAAATTAAGGTTGGACCCTTCTATAATAGCCTGTTACTTCTACATAGAGGTGAACAATTGGTCGGAGCCGGCGGAGGTCAGAAAATTCCAACTAATTTCGACAAGGGGGACGAGGTGAAGCTCTGACCGTCTTTCTCGACGGAATCCGACCAACCTTCGACTGTCTCTGGGTCGGTCGGATGCGGTCGGAATCCACTGAGTTGGTCGGAGTTTTCATGAGCAAAAACGGAGAGAACTCTTTCGCATATAGAGTGAAGTAGATGGAAAAGTAGAGGGGAGAGAGAGGTAGAGGAAAAGGCAGAGGGGAGAGGGAGAGAGAGAAGATAGAGGGGAAGGCAGAGGAGAGGGAGAGAGAGAAAGGAGAGGGGAGGGAGAGAGAGAGAGAGAAGGGAGAGGGGGGGTAGCAAGTCAGTAGGGAGAGAGAGAAGGGAGAGGGGGAGAGAGGAGCGCTGGGGGAGGAGAGAGGGGGGAGCAGGGAGAGTTCTTACTGGAATGGAAACCTCCTCGCTTGACGGTCGGAATCTGACCGACTCCGACGATCTTCCGACCACCTCCGACCGCCTGGTATTTCTGGTAAACAGCTCCGACCGAACTCCTTTCTATATTCTGATCAAACTCCAACCGAATTCGATTGGAGCCGGACGGAGTGGTCGGAGTGGAGGTCTGTTTTTATCCCTACTTCTACACTGCACTCTTTGTCATTATAAAGTCTAATATACTTGGATTTGTCCTGAAGACTCAGTTAAATGCTTATTTTCTTTCTTCTCTTTCTTTCTTTTCATCATATCATTCCTGCTTATATGTGATGTGATTTTGTTCAACGGATTACAGTTCAGAGGAATCGTAAAGATATCGGTCGAGGAAGGGGTTTCATCGCAGAACTGCAATGCAGGCTTCCCCTTCAGGGGAGTTGACATGCTAAGGTGCTGCTTCCTGCATAGCATGCCATGTTCTGGAGGGGCAGCTTGCAGACCTTGGCTGGGTGTTTTGAAGAAGGTACAGAGTCTATAGACATCCATCCTTTCAATCATGTGGCATGCGTTGAATCGTTGTCAGTGCCATGCAACAATGGTTGATGGAGTTGGATTTAGTTATCTTCTCAAGGGAGCAGGAATGTTGGGGCTTGTCAGTCCTTGCGGAAACAGACAATGTCTCTTAGAATATCAGCCGAATTTGGCAGGTTTGGTTGTGGCAGGTCCTCTAAAATGTAATACCATTTCTAGTCCTACTACTCGTAAATGATTGAATGAAGTTTGACCTGAGCATTGTGCCTGATAATATGTGTGCATCTGTATGTTTACAGTTTATTGTAAGTATATGTAAAATATATACAAATGATCAAGTTCACCATATTCATTATCCTTAGATTCTTTACTATGCTTCCATCTAAAATTTTTCTGATTCTTAAACTTCAGCATCATAATTTTTTAATGTAATTTTATTCATCTTGATTAACTCAATTTTTTCGGCATAGCATGTTGAGATTTTTTGTGTTCCTTGTAATTATCACTTTTTAGTACAAACGTCGATCCTCATTAGAATACTGTTACTGTTATATAGAAACACCAACATAGAATAAGCGGGATGAAACAGTAAATGATTTTATCGCTCTATAAAATTCCTTAAATTTGTCTCATTGTCATGTATGGGCTGTTTAGAGGCATCTATACTGTTTGTTTTGCTGCAAAATGCAGCATTTGCTCTGCTGTAAATTGCAGCATTTTGCTACAGAGCAAGTTCAAAATTGCAGCATTTTGCTGCAGAGAAAATGCGGCATTTTGCAGCAATGCAACAATGTAGCTAGAAATTTCTATTTTCATTTACTGACTACAAAATACAACCAAACAGTATATGCTTAGATTGGTGCAAATTGCAAAAGCCAACCAGCGCCCTTTAGAAAGAACAGTCTTTCTTCTTTCGTACTTATATAGTTAGATATGGATTATGGTACAGAAGCCAGGCCATTGGTGTCTCATAATGGTTATTCTCTTTGAAGCACGAAAGTGGCGTGTGAACTAGCAATTCCTAATAGCTGATATTAGTTCAGAAGTCAATCCTAGCGATGTGGTCTCAGAATAATGCGTAACTGATATGTATGAAGCCAGATTGTTTGCTAGAGCTTAAAGCAGAATTTGGTCATCATTATGGGATATATCAGAGGATATATCAGAGGTCTAGCTTCCAATGTATTAGAGGGGACAACTTTGAGAATGATAAAAAGTCCCTTACAGCGCCCATGCCATTTGTTGACAAGTACAAAAGTCTTACATAAGCTGGAATTTGCATACTTACAATCTAAACAATATAGAAATTTTATATAGGATTAATTACAGTCAAACTTTCTGTAGTATTGGGAGTGTGTAACTTAACACTCTTGAAATATGAAACTCTCAAAAAAACTCTATGGATTTAGTTATTTTCACTCTCCTTTTTTTTTTTATTAAAGTGCACTGTTGTCCCTCAAATTCCTATTCTACCATCATCCCTCCCTTTAACCAGTACATTTCCTCTCTCTCTCTCCTCTCTATCCCTCTCTCTCAGTCACTCTCTCTCTATCCCTCTCTCTCAGTCAGAGAAGAAGCGTGAGTGACTGAGAGAGAGGGATAGAGAGGGAGAGAGAGAGAGGAGAGAGAGAGGAAGTGTGCTGGTTAAAGGGAGAGATGAGTTTAGAATAGGAATTTGAGGGACAAAGAGTGCACTTTAATAAAAAAAAAATGGAGAGTGAAAATAATTAAGTTCAGAAATTTTTTTGAGAGTTTTAAATTTCAAGGATGTTAAGTTACACATTCTTAACAGTACAAAAGATCTGACTGTAATTAACCATTTTATATATTACTCTCCTTGAGATCAGGACCACTAAATCACATGCATAGCCTTTATTTAATTAGCTGGTGATTCGCTGAATATTATACCCCTTAGGTTTATAAACCAGGGGTCTCCTAGCTTAAATCTATTATTGTATTTGGATGCTCCAAATGCGGAGGGCTTAATAACTTCATCACCACTTGTCAACTATACCGTACCAGGCTACTCTAGTTTCAGATCATCATGACTTTCTAATTTCTTTTCTTCTTTATTTTGGGAATAGACGTCCTTACTTTGGAGAATAATTTGCGTCCACATTTTAAAGACATGTGCAGTGTATCTTCCTTAAATACTATTTTATAGTATAGCTACTGAATTTTTTTTTTTTTTTTGGATTGCCAATTTATGCCATGATAGTTCTAATTTTGTTGGTTATTTCATATAAATTATGGACTGTAATTTATATGGAGAGGGATGATTTTTCTTTTTCTTGGCTAAAACATGACCTTAGTGGTTACTGTCTATCATAACACGAGCCGGAAACATCCTACGTGAAAAAAATGTGAATTAACATCAACAAGGCATAGCGATACTAAAAGAATATCTAAATCATTGTCATGCCTCAATCGAGCTTGATCTAGAGCTTAATTTAGTTGTGCTTTGCTACGACTATTTCAGGCTCTGCTAATTTGAAATCAAACTGAAAAAGTTATATACTGAACCATTTTTAGTGGGATCCCATACCGAAGAATGAGTAATTCAATTTTTTTCAAAAAAAAAAAAAAACAACCGTGAGTATGATTTATTAATCTAAATTATATTTAGATAAAATTTCAAATGGTAGACTAACACTGTTGAAAAATTATTATATATCAACTATCATCGATATTGTCAACTAGCACTAATGGATAAAATGAGAACTGATTGACAACAATGATCAACGAGGATTGCAATGGTCATTTAACAATAGTGATTATGGCAGTTGATGATGGCAGTTGTGGATCAACGAACTAGAATAAATAAAGTGATGATGATGAGTATCAATTGTTTTGGTGGATAAACAAGCGACAATAGTTGTCCGATAGTTGATGCGTGACAACAATATATGACAACAAGTAACGATATGATCAAGGGTTGCAATTTGAAGGGAGTGATGGAATACCTCCGATTAGGAGAGTTTGATTGGTTTTTATCAGTTATGGTAAACTCAAACTAATAAATTAGATATGGAAACTGAAACCGAATCAAATAGCTAATATTAACATAAGTTTGGCTAACCATAATATGAGTTTGAGTAGGATCTTATCATATGAGTTAAGAGTTAGATCATGCCAAGTTAAAAAAAAGAAAAATCTATGTTTTATCATCAAATTTTAAAATCTAATCATATGAATTGGGTGTCTGTAAATAAAAAAATTTAAATGATTTAAAGAAGTTTCCATTTGGGCCTGGACCCGGATGCGACCTGTTAACTACGGTCCTGCTCTAGCGGGAGTTTTCAAAGGAGCACACCATTTTTCCTAGTGAGCCCACATAATAACGGTCCTGACTGACTGGGCAGTGGGCTCACTAGGAAAAGTAGTGTGCTCCTTTGGAAACTCCCAGCCCTAGCCTCACTCCCTCTCTTCAAGAAGAGTGCGGAGGGCTCTAGATTTGTGACTCTTTCGTCCCTCTCGACACTTCTCTCCAAACCCTCCATCGAAACCTTCGCTCGAAACCCTAATTTCCCCCAAAACCCTAGATTGTCTGTTCAAAGAGCAAAAATGTCGATTCGAGTTCTAAACCCTAACGCCGAGGTTCTCAACAAGTCATCGGCGTTGCACATGAACATCAACGCCGCCAAAGGCCTTCAGGACGTTCTCAAGACCAATCTCGGCCCCAAAGGAACCATAAAAATGTAATCTTTTTATCCCACCTTTTTGATTTTTGTGTAGTTCTGGTATTTTTGATCTTGTTTTCTTTGATAGGCTTGTTGGTGGAGCTGGAGATATTAAGATTACGAAGGATGGAAACACGCTGCTGAAGGAAATGGTAGTGGATCTTGGAAACCCTAATGGAAAGTTTTGTTCTTGGTTGACTTTTGTGAGACTGAATTTGGACTTGATTTTGGCAGCAAATCCAAAATCCTACCGCCATTATGATCGCGAGGACAGCGGTGGCGCAGGATGATACGAGCGGGGATGGGACGACGTCGACTGTGTTGTTTATTGGGGAGTTGATGAAGCAGTCGGAGAGGTGCATTGATGAGGGTATGCGATGTTTTGTAGTCTTGGATTTACTTGGAATTAGTAGAATTCAAATGCTGGTCTTTTAGATTTGTTGTGCTTGCTACTTGGGATTAGGTCCATATGTGAAAACATAAATTTGAAGAGGCATAATTCTTGTTTAATTGGTGAAAATCTATTGTCAATTGTTCCATCAGAATGGTACTTCATGATGTGGGTAGTAGAAGATAAGAGCTTTAGAAAAAGTACTAACGTTTAGCTTTGAGTTGTTGTGTGAAGATTTATTTTGATGGGAAACCTGGGATTAATACCAGTGGGCTTACGGAAGACATTTGGCTTAGTGCTCAAGTATTAAATATATGCAGTAAGTGAGTTATGTTGATTTGATGACTGGCTGTGCAAATATTTTATCGGGAGATTTGCTATGAGACGAAGGAAATGCATTCCTGTACGATCTTTAGTTTGATGCATCTGTACTTCTGTACGAGGCGTAATACTGTTATCTGGTGCTGTTGTAGATGAAGGGCTTGACTTATTAAGCATGCAAAGAAACTCTTCAGATTTTTTAACATAAGAGTTGATGTGTCAGGGCTAGTCTATTTTCATCATTTAGATAGCATAAATGCCACAATATGGAAGAGTTATTTTGTTGGATATATATGGACGAGTAATGACTATCTGCATCTCATGAGTATAGTGCTTGCTTAAGAAAGTTTGTCGAATAATTGATTTTGACCAATATTCTAATATCACCTATTTGTATTATGGAGTTGTTGGAGTCCATGGAACATAGATGGAAATGAACATGATGTTTCAATTTTGATATTGAAAGAAATATTATAGTTTGTCGATCATGTGGTTGATAGTTGATAGTTGAAATGTATGTTTTAAAAATAATATGTGGAGAGGAAGCATAGATGATGTAATGATTACTATCATCAAGGTTTTAAATATCGGACATGGGACTCATACCAGATGGGAAATTTCTATAATGACAAACGATATTTTGGGGATATAACCTCATATTTGACATTCTTATTAAACATGATATATCATATATGACATATAACATTGCTAACTTAAAGGTTATAATTTTTTAGATGTCATCTATCTAATAAATGGTATAACATGCATATAAAGCCATACAAGAACATAATCCTTTTGTGCAAGCGCATTATGATAGAATAAGAAATAATTAGGTTGAGCAATAGGCATAATCAGGATTGAGAGACCACGTAGTAGTAACGATAAATAGGTAAATAGTAGTGAGAACAAAGGTGACAATAACAAAAGAAAGACAAGTAACAAGGAAAGAAGAAAGAAACTAAAAAAGGAGAATGTTGAAGAAAAATATTTTGAATTCTAGAATATCATCTGAAGAAGTTAAAAAGACATTAGCTTGTCGATGCATGATTGTGATTCTTCCTTATTTTCATCATATCTATTTAGAAATCTTATTTATTTAGGAATCTTATTTAGGGAACAGTGGAGGAATTAGTTTTTTTTTTTTTTTTTTAATTTTAATATAGGGACGGTTTTGGGTATGAGATCAAGCCCAATTTTTTTTAAAGTGAAAATCTAACTGAAATAGAAAATGAATCATATTGGCTGATATATTGCGATGCTATATTGGAATGATATCTTGGACAATATTACAAATATTTCCGGATATGTATACAAAACAAAATATCCCCTTTCTTGATTTTATCGTTGTGGTTGCTCCATGGAAAAAATAAATTGAGGGCTGTTCCGGATGTCTTGGGCCAATATTTAGAAAGGTGGCTATAGTTAACTGGTCATGGGTTGGGTTAGGATCTTTCCTTGTGTTGTGAGGACCGATGACATCTTTATGGAATCTCTATGTATGAAGCAAATAACATCAAGTGGATTCCAACAGGCTGAAGTATGTGAAAGTAGAAAAGATGAAAAGAAAGAATGTGTAATAAATCTTTCATGCTCTTGTGTAACATCAACGGTAATGCTTTTGTGTTTTTTTAACTTGGTAGGACCTAGTGGTAGTTATAAGGATCTGTGAGTTTCTTATTTCTTACACAATTGAGAAAACGAAAGTTTCGTGCTCTGGTGTAATATCAAGGGTAAAACTTGGCAGGACCTAGTGGTAGTTATAAGGATCTGTCAGTTTCTTATTTCTTACACGATTGGGAAAAATTACTAATTCTTAATAATCAGCCTCCCAAAAACTCTTAATAATATTCCATTTTTACATGTAAAGTTTGCACTTTACTGAATGGATGTAGCTTGGCTTATTTTTTAGCATCTATCATTTGAAATGCATATTCTTTCCTTTGTTGGATTATCAACATTTCTTAAATGGGGAGCATATGCATGTCTTGAAAATAGGCATCTTCATTTAAAACAAATCTTTTTTTTTTTTTTTTGGAGTTTTTGCCGCATATTCAAGCATTATATTTACAATGCCATGTAACTGATTATTTCTTTGCTGCTGAGTTGGTAATGTTTTATGTTAAATTTTGATCCAGGGATGCACCCACGTGTATTGGTTGATGGAATTGATATAGCTAAAAGAGCAACTCTGGAATTTCTCGAGAAGTTCAAAACACCTGTTGTGATGGGTGATACACCTGATAAAGAGATCTTGAAAATGGTTGCAAGAACAACTCTTAGGACAAAGGTTTTATTCTTCTCCTTTCCAGCGTTGTGTGTTCAACCAATCGTGTTTCTTCATCTAATCTAAGTTGATCCAAACTTGTATTTTTCTTGTAGCTGTATGAAGCACTGGCTGACCAGTTGACAGATATTGTGGTTAATGCTGTAAGTATCACTTTTGAACTTGTAATCTTTGAGTGCTCTTGTATTTGATTTGCAATTTTCACTTAATGCCATTGCTGTTCATTACACCTCTATGAGCGAGGATGGCCAGATTTTGCATAGGCAATTCTTTAGTTTCTACCTACTTTTTTTTATAGGAAGGATGGGCCTCTCTTGATTCCCAATTTATTTTTTTTAATACAACTTTTGTACCCGATGACCACCTACATATACAGCAAATAAAAAACCGAAAAGGAGGTGGTGAGGGGTCGAGGGACATCAAGCAACTCTCAATGTTCCAGAAAGAGAGTTTCTACCATTTTTTAAGATCCATCATATGATTATGCTTGTGTCTTATGCTGAACCAATTGCTTTTGATTATGCATTTCTGTTCATCCTGATTTTGGAGGTTGCACCTTGGATGCTCCCATTTTCTTATATGAGGGGAGCTTATTTGCAAGACTGCAATACATCTTGCAGCATACATATTAACTTGTTTACTATAAACCTGAGGGAAAATTCCTTAATTCAATCTCTGGTTGATAATGTGGAAGTTTAATTATAAATTATGCTTGAAAGTGCTCAGTTTTGAGTTCCTAAAACATACAACATTTTTAAATATTTGCAATATTGTGTGTGTCCAGAGCAAAGTTGTGAGTATCTTGTGAATGAGACTATAATTATTTGATTCCATCCCCTATTCGAATGCGGAGTGTTGAGATATCCGGGCTTTCCAGCCGACGGACCTCTCTAAGCTTCAGAAACGCCCATGAAGTATTCCTTCGACCTGTTGAAAACCTAGCCTTGGGACCGGAGATGAAAGCTGCAAGGATTTGCTATAGGAGATGAATTCCATCGTCTTTTGTTGGTGAAGGCATTGCATAACCATGTATGGTGGTTCCGGAACTCGTTGCATTCAATGATCGAACCCACAACCCACCCTTAAGATAGGAAAGAGATGTGCTATCCCTCATGTCGAAATCCGAACAACTCCTTGGCAAATCTGGGCAACTTTTTGGAAAGCACACAAGCTATATCTTCACGTCCATCAGAACCAACGACAAAAGTGTGAAACAGTTCATCCTGGGATACCGTCATATTTGAAGCTCTAAAATTACTGTCGGGACTTTCTATAGTTCTATGTACCAGCCCCCTCAAACCAAAGAAGGAACCGAGAGATGTAGGAATCGACTGAATCATTTGTGCTCTAGGAATAGCCACCAATAAACATTTGATGCCTTGGGTTCACACTTAGAACCTAGGGAGAAACACGTCTGTAGTTTGTAATTTGTACACATTGCATGTGTTGGGCACCAAAAGTTCATGGGTGGGGAGGACTTTTAATTGTTATTTTACTCAACTGCAGTTTGTGTTTAAAAGGGCTGCCTAGGTAGCTGCCTAAGCAGAATCAGTAGGCCTGATTAAGGCTTCAGCATTGCTGCCTATGCCAAAGAAAGAAATAACTTCCGCCTCCTCCACCGTGATGATTTTGAGTTGAAAGGGATTAGGTTTTGCTCTGACCCCTTCTATAAGTGAAACATGTTAGGTTTCAACCAACTTTGTTTAAGTTAGACCCACCGATCACATTGACCATCACAAATAAAATTTAATTTAACTTTTGGGTTTCAGCTTTATAAGATCTTCAATATTCATTATTCTTGAGGGGAAATGTGTTGTCTAATTCAAGGCCAAGATATGGCTCGTGGACGAAAGTGAGACGAGCATGCAGACAATGTGTTTGCGTTGCTTATTATTATTTTCAATTTTGGTTTTTTAATCAAGTAAAAATTGTGTTTAATTTTGAACCTCTTTTCAGTAATTATTTACCTACTGCCTTTCCCACATGAATATGTTTACAACATCTTAAGTACCTTTTCCATTTGATAAAATGATAACACTTACGTGTGATGGAGGATGATATCATGAAAGCAACTTTGTTATCCATATTTCAATATTAGTGTCAGAAAAAAATTCCTACAGTATCACGAAAATGTTTATCGCCAAATTCACCTCAGCTCTAAGCATTAGAAGTTAGAGGAGTAATCCTCTTGTATACAATAGTGTCTCGATCTGTATTTTGAAAGAAGGGTAGCATCCTAGTAACTGAAGAAGGCAGCATGTGATGGAGATTGAAGTAGAGATAATAGAATGAATGGAACAATTGCTGAGTAAGGACTAAGGGCTTACTTTGCCAATAATTTAACCATAAACAAGAACATTAAACAGAAATGGTTCGTTATTATATTATTCATTGAAGTTATAATCTTCTCTATCAGTCTCTTTTTTTGAAGGATGATTGTGGTTGGTGGTAGTTAATATTTGGGAGTTGCGTTTGGTTATTATAATGAGGGAAAAATTTAAATTTCTGTGAATTTTGAATTTTTATGCAAACTAGTGGTTATAATTGAACCAATTATGAAATTTTTGCATGGGAATTAGAAATTTGTACCAAAATTCCAAATTTTCCTCTCTTTTCAATTACCAAATGTTACTCTCAATTACCATCAATCAGACATACTCTTAGTACCATATATATCACAATCATGTGTACATTGTCAGACGTTGCTTTCATTAATGTATACTGGTGGGAAGCTGAGGCTGTTGACGGTCCATTGCGTCTTCATATTTAATTGTAGGGACATTGATCTTACATATTGATTTTATGTGGATGGTAGTATGATTTTGGAAGGATCCTGATCAATAGTATCTTCATATTATATAAAAATTCTGCACATAATATCAGATTTATTATGTTGCAAACTTTTGATTACTGCAATGTTGAACCATCAAACATTGGTTTTTTTATCCATGTAAAAAATGCTTAAATATTTAAAGTACATTCTATGATGACTAAAATACCTCATGCATGTATAACAACACTACACTTTGGCAGTTTATTGTTGCATCTTGGCCTTAAATTGGATAGCACATTTGGCTGCTAAGAATAATGTATGTTGCAGGTCTTATATAGCTGAAATCCAATAGTTAAAATAAAGTTTATTTGTGATGGTCAGTGTGATTCCTGTAATTTCCACTTATTGGTAGTCAGATAATGACTATCCTTTTGTTTTCATGCTCTGTAAAGTGTTTTGGTTGATTTCTAGGATTAGCTGCCATTGTTTGCATTAGATTACAATATTTTGGCAGTGCCAATATCTGCTCTTATCCCAGAACCATTCGTTTTTGTGATATACAGCTTTATTTCAAATTTTAAGATACTAGACTACTCCTGGAGACAGTAGGTGATGCCGAGAATTTTTGCTGGCTATTGGTTAACTCATCAGTATCCCAGGAACTTCTGTTCTGCTGTAAAATTTAAAATTTTCTGTGCGCATATTTAAAGTTGTCTTCTCCTTTCTTAGACTATGGTGCAATTTGTCGTAGCAATAGATCAATAATCATTATTCGTCCCAACTAAGCACTCATTTTTTGTATGTTTTATATGGGCAGGTGCTTTGTATCCGCAAGCCCGATGAGCCGATTGATTTGTTCATGGTGGAGATAATGCATATGCGACATAAGTTTGATGTTGATACTAGATTGGTATGTTTATGAGTTTCCCTCTTCAGATTAGCTGTCATGTTTATTTTTCCTGTTTGTAATTAGTTAAAGAATCTGATATTCGATGATATGTTTATTGCATAAAATATTCATATTCTACCAAAATACTGGGCAGTAATAAAGTGGGTATAAAAATGTCGTAAACAATAGGAAATGAAAGAGGTACTGAGTATTGAGTGGCCAAAAAGAAAGAACCATGTAGTAACAGATGGAACCTTTCAGTTGAGCAAAAAGGTTTCTGTAAGAAGGTTTATGCTATTAGAGAATAAAGTTATCCTAAGCATCGGATCATTTGATATCCAGTATAACTGTCAAAGAAGCATGGAAACAAGCACGGGCATAGAGCGTTACATGGACGTTCAGCAGGGTAATTCCTTAAGGAGTAGGATATTGGTACATGGTATGTGTTTGTATATATGTATATGTATATGTTTGTATGTGTGTGTGTAAAAGAGTGCAATTGTGTATGCCTAAGAAGTATGGACATGCTGTTGGGGATGCTGTGTTCGTGTCAGATATGTGTTCGACGTAGACGACTCTATGCGGCTTGCCTAGTAAAAAAGGAAAAAAAAATACTGTGTTATCACTGTGTTTGTGCTTCTTGTAGGTTGTGTTTGGAAAAAAGAGTTCAGTGGTCTGAAAAATAAAAAATAAATATTACTAAATTAGTAACATCTATATCTAGTTAGTTCTATGAAGCTATAATTTAATATTTGCTTGTGGAAATGAGCATTGTTTGGTTTTTATATTTGAAGAAATGATTTTTTGACATGCACAGTCTATGTTGATCCATGTCCCATTGTCATCGCCCCATTTTCTTTTTTATCTCTTTACCTGTAGAGGGGAAGGGAGGGAGATAGAACATGGTTGTTGATAAGACTTAATCTTTATAAAAAAAAATAAAAATAAAGAGACGAATCCATACATTGCTAGTGCTTTCTTTTAGGATATTTTAGTAAAATTATTATGTTGATAATAGAAATATATAATCCGTAAATTTATATTTTTTTTCCGTGTTCATGCCATGTCACAAATACTGCCTCCTGTGTCCTTTTTTATCCATGTCCGAATCCGTATTTGTGTCTATGCTTCCTAGGTATATACATATAAGGTTATGTCCATGCTTTGAGATATCCAAGCATGAACTTCTAATAATAGGGAAATATACAAAGTTTACATGCATGCTGTAGATATAAGATATCTTGTATTTCACATGATTGTCCAATGCTTATTCTATGAGTTGGTGTTTGGTGTAGATATAAGATATCTTGTATTTCTTATGATTGTCCAATGCTTATTCTATGAGTTGGTGTTTGACAATACTAGTATAGTTTTATGATAGAAGGGTCCTGGTTACATAATATACTGTTATTGTAATATTCACAGGTAAAATGTTGTTATGATCATGGAATTTTAAGTTAGAAAAGTAAGCCTCTAGATAGAGGGTTCAACGGGGTTATCAAGTTATCCTTTCACCATTGTAGTCCTTCATTATGGGTGGATGATTTAAGACCTATAGCAGTTGAGAGCGTGGTTAGGTGGTGCTCCCATATTTGATATCCAAGATCCTTGACATATTGGATGATCATTTCCTGAAGTGTAGATTGGAGGATGCATCTCAACGTGCGATCTACTTGACTTTCATGCATTCGTAAGGATTATCCTGAAGTGTGTACTGAAGGATGTATCTCCTCATGGTGCTATATACTGGACTTTCATATAATAAAAAAGGTTATAATGTTTGAAGAGTTTATGTCTCCATTCACATTGCTAGGCTATGCCCTTGACGTTGTTGATTATGTAATGATCATTCTTTAACTATGTGTGAGTGTGTAGTGGGTTCATGGTTCTAAATATCGGATATCAAGTTCATATTGGGTGGGGGTTTTCATAACGGATAATGGGATATCAGATGATATATCGGAATATGAGCCAATATTGGGCATTCGTATCGCATTTGTAGACCTTCCAAAAAGATCAGAGGAATATATCGTTCATAATGGCTGATATTTAGAATAATGAGTGGGTTACAAACTCGGTGCTTCCCCGGTTCTTTATGGATGAGTGAGGTTGTGAAGGCTGGTGACAGTGTCTGTCTGGTATGCGGCTGCCTAGACTGCATCTAGGCCCTGAACATTTTTGATAAATAATTTGAAGAGTTTCAAATCGTAAGGAGCACAATTGCATGAACCAGAGAATGAAAATAGATGGGAAACAAATCTAAGAGAACATAAAAGGAAAAGGAATAGGTATGGTGGGACATTAGGTAAAATAACAACAGAAAAGAAGAGAAAATAACAAGATTGAAGAACGGAAGAAATTTCAGCCACTTTAGTCCAAAATTGAGCAAAATCATAAAGGGTTTTTTAGAGGCATGCTTCCAACTCTCAATTATTTACACATACCTCTGGATCTCAATATTTACATACACATGCCTCAATTCTTCTAAGTTGGATCGAGTTTTGTTAGGGATATGCCTTTTTTTACCCTTGACATATTCATACTTAAATGTCTTTAAAATACCCCTTATAACTAACACACACACACATATGAGATTACTGAAGGTGAGCTGCCAGCTCAGGAAAAGTTACGTGAGTTAGTGGTAAAAATATAGATGATCTAATGATTTTTCTTCAATTTTTTCTAAATTAGTATCTCTATATCTTTAAATTCTTTCATTTCAAATTTCGTAAATTTTGGAGTTCATTTACTTTTTCATCAAGTGGATACAAAATCTTTTACTCATTGAAAACCATTAATTTTGTGTCAACTTGATGAAGAACCAAATTAAAACTAAAACCCAAGAAATTGGGTATTGGTGAATCTTGGGGGGTAGAGATCATAATCCACAAGAAAATTAAAAAAACAATTATTGGAGATAGTGAAAATAAATTGCAAATCAAGTAACTTGCATGAGCTGTCAGCTCATTTCCATTATTTTCTCTCTCTAATATATATATATATATATATATATATATATATTTTTTTTTTTTTTTCCTCTTACACCCTCACCGATTTTGAGTGATGACAGCCGTATCTCATCATCATTGGAGATGTGGTCGAGGGAAAAGCTAGGGCAATGTAAAAGTGAAGCGGAAATGAAAATAGGGGATCCATTCTCATGAGAAAAAAGCAAATGTGAGTGGAAAAAATAAAAGAGGATTTTGGTCATTTTATATGGTTCTGTCCAGAAGTCGATGTCACCTAATAGGGAGGGCATATTGGGTCCAACTTATAAGATTTAGAGGTACGGGTAAATATTGAGATTTGGGGGGTAGATGTATAAATGTGTGAGATTTGGGGGTATGTTTGTAAAGAGCCCAAACATAAACCTTGGTTACTTGATACATCAGTAATCTCAGGCGTTGTCAGGATCCGTTATCACTGTGAATGTTGTATACTGATCACTAAGTAATGCCTTCACTCTCTTCCTAGTTGCCCTCCATGTGGAGTTTGCATTAAGGTTGCTTTGCAATCATTTCTATTGGATACATCAGTAATTTCAAAGTATTTGTCGTTTGGACTTTTAAGTGGCCTTCTTTGTTTGTGTTTCTTTACTTCTGTTTGTGTTTCTATACTTCTGTTTGTGTAGTCTCGTGCAGTTAAGAAATAATACTTTTCATCTCTATATATTCTATTTGTTTTTCTAAAACACATCTGTTTTCTTTTCCTCTGAAGGTCGAAGGTCTTGTCCTTGATCATGGTTCTAGACACCCTGATATGAAGCGGAGGGTGGAAAACTGTTATATCTTGACATGCAATGTATCTTTGGAGTATGAGAAAAGGTAAACACAGTTTAGTTTGTTTCCTCGGTATACTTATACTTGCATTAAAAGGATTTGAAGACTCGTCCTATGCTAGTGAATCATCTATATTGTTTCTGAAACTTTTTAGTTTAATTTAATTGTTAGTTAAAATCTGAAGAATCTTTGCTCTTCCACTAATTCTAGAGACTGGTTGCTAGTTTGATTCTTTTCATATACTTATAAGTAGAAGCATATTTTTAATGTTTGAAATATCAATTGTTATTGTTGAGCCCTTGTTTTTTTTTTTCTTTTTCTTTTTTCCCCCTTCTGTTCTTCCCTACAAAGGACCAAATATGATTGTTCAAAATATTATTAAGCCGTCATATCTAATGATGTGGGAGCCCTACCTGGGAACATGATTGCCAACTCGTCAAATTTTCATTTAGAACCAACTTCAATCTGAATTTTAACTGTCATTATCAAACCTCATGAAAATGCTTATTTTCTATGATAAGGTTGATGAGCTGTTTTTTTTTGTTCAATATCTCCTTTTTTATTTCTTGTTTTCTTTGGTAGCCATGATACTTTCACCCTAAATCTTTGTGATATCACTTTGATATTTGACAAGAAATGCTACAACTACTCAAGTATAGTAAGTTTTTTTTATTGAAAAACAGAAAAAAAAATAAATAAAAGCGTAAATGTGGAATGACCTCGCTTGATTGATGCTCTGTCCCCCCACCTCCACCCCTACGTCAAAACAAACCAACATTAAAAGGAAAAAAAAAAGGGAAGGTGTTGGTGCAGGGTGACTGGACAGGCAATGTGCATGTTAATATTGTTTTCTGTTGTAGTACTAACCTTTGTCTTACTGTTGGTTACATAGACATTTGTTGCATCTAAAAGATAATTTCAATTTTTTACTGATTTCATGGTAGCTATTACAAAGATCTCTTTTTTTCCCTCTGAAATAAACTAGTCCTCCTTATCACTATCTGATAGCACAAGTCCTTGGATATTATTTAAGTTATTTGTTGACAACGTTATCCGTTCGTACCTACTAATAAATCTTTCACTTCAGTGAAATAAATGCAGGATTTTTCTACTCCAATGCTGAGCAGCGAGAAAAAATGGTGGCTGCTGAAAGGCGCCAAGTTGACGAGAGAGTTAGGAAGATCATTGAACTAAAGAACAAGGTTAGGAGAGATGTTTCACCTTTGCCAGCCTTCTTTTAGAAAGTGTCGGGCATTCAGTTGACTCGTTTGATTGTCTGTTATACAGGTTTGCTCTGGCACTGACAAGAACTTTGTTGTGATCAATCAAAAGGGGATTGATCCTCCATCTTTGGACCTTCTTGCAAGAGCAGGGGTTAGTGATGCCATCACATGATCGTCTGTTATCACTGCATCTTGTATTATCAATTTTCACTTGCACTTGATGTACATTGTTCAACATGTTGATGTAAACTTATGTAGCAAGCCGCCCTTCCCCTCCATACCACCAGCCACATCCACTGGCTTATTATTTTGCAATGTACCTCAGTACCTTTTTGGACTTATATGGAGAGGGTAGTCATTTTCAGAATTAGTCTTAGCTTGGCTCATCTTTACGCTTGAGGGTTAAATGCTTCAGGGAAATCCTAATAGTTTTTTGTTTTATAGTGCATGAATATTTTTGAAATTGGCTGGTAATGGGGAAAGTATCTCTAATTTGGATTTAGAGGGAACTGCTCTATGTAGTATGCACTTCAACAAATTCTACGGCGCTGCAGTCCATCTCACAATAAACAAATTATGCATATTCTTTGTGTTGAATGACTCATATTGGACATTGCATGGGGTAAAAGTGGAGCCCACACATCATGGTCCGCGAAATCTTTCTTACTGATGCCTTTACCTTTTAGCCCTTGAATAAAACTGCCTGACATATAAAATTGTAAAATGGAACATACATTGCACTTGCAAAGTACTGGTGGTAGTTATCACCATTTTCTGATTGCACTTGTGAAAAGAGCACCTCGTTTCTGCTTTGATAATTAACTAGAAGGGTGCTAGTGATTCTTAGAAGGAATGGTTATAGGTTTAAATTTATGTATATGGTTCTGAATTCGGATTCACCTCTAAAGATTTTCAGTAATTCTCAGTCATTTTTAAGACCCTTATACTGCAATTTACAGATAGTTGCTCTTCGAAGAGCAAAGAGGAGAAATATGGAAAGGCTAGTTCTAGCATGTGGCGGGGAGGCTGTTGATTCTGTTGACGATTTGTCTGAAGCTTCTCTTGGTTGGGCTGGGCTTGTGTATGAGCACGTCCTAGGAGAGGAAAAGTATACATTTGTGGAGAACGTGAAAAATCCTCATTCTTGTACAATCTTGATTAAAGGTTCTTAAGTAATCTCTTAAGTCTGTCTTCCACACAGTTTCACCGGTGATCTGGGTTTGAACCAGATTCTGCTATATTTGTGACATTTAACTCACTTGCCCTCTTGTCTCCTGCAGGACCAAATGATCATACCATTGCTCAGATCAAGGATGCTGTTCGTGATGGTCTTAGATCTGTTAAGAATACAATTGAAGATGAGGCCATTGTCCTGGTAAGAATTTGTTCAGTCAGCATCTTTTAAAGAATAAACAATCATCCATGTCGACCGTTGGTTGCCCCTTTCAACTTTGAGTTTCTTATTGTTCAGATTCTTAATAATGATTTGTTATCTGTGCAAGCTGACTTGTGTGTTTTGAATTATTGCACTGCCATTCTTGTTTACTTATATTTGAGAATCAAATCGTCAACTATTCTCTATCCCTGAACCTCAATCTTTAAACATGTAGCAGCTTCAGCCGTTGCAGGTGTCCTTTTCTTCTAATTTTTCCTTTTAGTCTGCAGAATCCTAACTTCATTATAGATCTCAAAGTTTCTTAATCTTCAATATCATTTTCTTCTCTCTCTGTTTTTTTTGAGGTTTGTTTAGTTTGCTGTCTAGATTGTCTGCTTGACATATTATGCTGTTAGCAGTGGGAAATTCTAATTGTCATTGGTTGCCTGGTGATTGATTTCTGTTGATATTATATATAAATATTTTAGATAACTACAAGGGTTGAAAACTTGAGAAGATGTTTTCAGTTTGTTAGATTTAGTTGATTGATTATACGGATCGTTATCTATCACACTTTAAAAGATATATACTCTTTTTTGCCCTGGAATCAAATCTCCTCTTTAGAGTTGCAGCAACAAGGAAATAAAATTGTAAATGCCAAAAAAGACATCTTCATTAGTATAAAAAGGATATCATGTGAATTTTCATACTTTGGGCAATCTCTCTCCCCTTATATTGATATGAAATCTGCCTCTTCTAGTTGGCAGGTGGTTGGATCTGAGCCATTGAAGGTTCAAACCCATAGAATTACTGCAAAATATTTTTTTTAGTTGCTGTACTTTGGTTCTATTGGTTACAGGGGGCAGGAGCTTTTGAGGTTGCAGCCAGTCAACATCTGCTCAACAATGTAAAGAAAACTGTTCAAGGGGTAATGCACTCAAGTCATTCTTTTATCTAATTTGTTGCTCGTGAATCATTATTGAATACAGATTGTTATTGTTAACAGCGTGCACAGCTCGGCGTGGAAGCCTTTGCTAATGCTCTCCTTGTTGTGCCCAAAACTCTGGCAGAGAACTCTGGCCTTGATACACAAGATGTTATCATAGCACTGACGGTAAATTACTCTTGATTTATTTCTTTAACCATTGCCTGACTGATCAATGAAGTCAATAATCTTGGTAATTTTTTGATGTAACAAGGGGGAGCACGATAGGGGTAATGTCGTGGGTTTGAATCAGTACACAGGGGAGCCCATTGACCCACAAATGGAGGGTATCTTTGACAACTACTCAGTGAAGCGGCAAATTATAAACTCGGGGTATGTGGTTGTAACAAAAAATAACAAAAAATTTCTTATCTTGATGATAATCTTCTTACTGATGAAATGTATTCAATCATCTTTCCTGTGCATTGTAGGCCTGTCATCGCCTCCCAGTTGCTGTTGGTGGATGAAGTGATCCGCGCTGGTCGCAACATGAGGAAACCAAGTTAATCTTAGTGTCTGAAGTGAAGGTTTTGTAACTTCTACTCGGTGTGATATGGTTTACGTATTTTTGACATGAGCATGTACCAGATGAGTTTATCGAAGGCAGGAATGATAAAAATGTTAGTTATGTCTCTGAAATTTTTATGCAGTGCTTCGTGAAGTATGCAAAGGGTTGTACTTTTTATCCAAGTTACTGAAGGAAGGTGTTCATCAGAACTCTCTCAAGGCAAATTTGTGGTGCCCAGTGTTGAGTTTTCTTGGTGGTCCTTGCTGATCGTGTAGATGTTTTTTGTTGCGACTTTCGATTGAAATATGGTTGCGCAATGGTTTGCTAGTCTAATCTGAAGATCTTTTATTTTATTTCTGTAGTGTAGTTGATTCTGATATCTTTTTTCGATTCGGACGTGTTATTTTCCCTTCGTTTTTTCCCCTATACAAGCCATAGGACTGTAGAAGAGCCATGTTTTTTTTTGATTTCGAAACCTTATTACAAGAGAATTATATTGATCAGTAGCAGATATAGATGGGTGTATGCTATAATTATTTTTTTGACGAGAACAACTCATGCAGCTGTGCTTTCTTGTCTATACCATCGTTTTGTTACGATGGCTGTACTTTCACTGTTCTCTCTCTATTTTATTGGAAAGTTAGACAAAGTGTTAAAAGTATCCTCGTGTTATTGTACCGGAGAGGACCGAGCCAAATATCATGTTGTAGGCATCACATGGAAACATTGATTTTTATAGCATAAAATTTTAGCTCTCATGTCCTACTTTCCATATGTAGTACACAATATACAGCATACGATAGGGGGCATAGTTTGGTTAAAATTGATAGGGGGCATAGTTTGGTTAAAGTTGAAAAAGACCGGTCGGTTTAACCGTACTGAATAAGCTAAACTGAATTGAGCTGAAATAATTATTTTTCATTTTAAGCTTTGAAATTCATAACCGAATTTACTGAATTATTTAAAAATTATATATTTATACATACATACACACATGTATATATATATAAATATACATGTAGTTGCATGTATATATATATATATATATATATATATATATATATATATATATATATATATATATATATATATATATATATATATATATATATATATATATATATATATATATATATATATATATATATATATATATATATATATATATATATATATATATATATATATATAGTTGCATAAATAAATAAATAAATAAATAAATAAATAAATAAATAAATAAATATATATATATATATATATATATATATATATATATATATATATATATATATATATATATATATATTATAAATTTAATACCAATTGAAAGCAAATAAAATTATAAGTTTAAATAAATTTTATTCAAAACTCATTTTTAGACCAAACCAAATTAGTTTTTTTCGATTTTTATTCTAATATCTAATATATTTATTTCGATTTTGCCAAAATTGATAAAAATCGAAGCAAAACTGACCGATACTTACTCCGAGTATGCAAGTATTTATGATGATACTGTAGGCTCTACTTACAGCATATTCAGTTATGAATATGTTGAACTCTATTTACAATCATGGTGATATGGAAATCATTAAGAATGATACCAACTTTATAAAGTGCTGAATCATTAGTAACCACAATATACAACAGCCAAATCAAATAGCAGTAAAATATTTTGTAAGATATAATGCGATTTATTTAAGGGAGTTTTCAAAACGGAGCACGCCAGTTTTCCTAGTCAGCTAATTTTAGTCTAAACTTTCAACCTGAATAGTTATTAAGTGGTCTTACTGCTGAAAAAAAGAAAAAGAAAAAAGGCGTGCTTCCTTTAAAAACTTCCTTTATTAGGATTGCGAGGGTTTGTTGTTCTTCCCGTCCTCTGGGAGTGTATACGCTACTCCCCCCACGCCCTCTTCCGCCTCCACCACGCCGGCGGGCCCCACCGGCGGCCGTCGCCAGGCCCCCGAGTTTTTCCGATTAATCGCCACCATCAAACCCACCAACTTCTCCTCTCTCCAGTCTCTGTTTAAAACTAAACTCCCTTCCTTCCTCCCTCCCTCTCTCTCTTCCTCAATTTCTCTAGAGAGAGCAAGCTCCGAAGAGAGAGATAGAGACAATGGCGGCCAAGTTTGGGTCGACGCAGCTGTGCGCGTCGCTGGTTGCGAATACGGTGGACGAGATGGCTGCAGAGATGTCGACGGCGAGATCGCAGGGCGCCGACGTCGCCGAGCTTAGGATCGACCATCTCACCTCCTTTGATCCAAGGAGTGATCTCGAGCGCTTGATCAAGAACCACCCCATCCCCGTTCTCGTCACCTACAGGTAAATAAAGACCCAATCTTTCTTCAAATTTTGTAAAAAGGTCATCTGAACTTTGTTCGAGAATAGGATAAGATTACTTTCGATGGAAAGTTCAAATTTTTTGGATAGGAATTGAAATTGTTACATTGTTCGTGGGATTAATGGTGAAATTTTAGCATAATGATTTTCATGTTAATACCAAAAAATTTGCTCGTTTTTCCTTTACTTTATCTATAGCCACCTTAAAATTTTTTCATTTATGATATATGGTCGTCATAATGGTGAACCGTGGAAACTGAAACTGAGTTAATATTGAGGTCAGTGTTTGGGCATCCAAGTAAAATTTAGTTATTTAAATGAGTTCTAGAAATGCTGGAAAATTCTTCTTGTTCAGTTTGCTACTACTTTTTTTTTTAAGCATCAATAGTGGGTATAATACCTTTGCATTTAATTAATCAGAATTTAACGAAATAAAGCATATACATATAGCTCGCAGTATAGCCACTTACTATGAAAAGGGCAAATCATACATATAGAAAAAAGCGAAAAGAAACAACCTACTTCATATCACATTATATCACCACCCTAATGACGTATGGATGGAGTATCACACGTCCGTTCAGTTGAGTCGTGGGCTTGAGTCCGTGCCCCTCTACAGTGAAAATCTTTGGATCAACAAAGGGCTGCAGGTCCTTGCATCTCTGCTGGTTCTTGCACATCATCTATGGACCCAGTAGTCAACAAACATCCTCGTAAATATCACCGGTCCAAAATAAAATGTAATTCTCAAAACGCTAACGAAAAGGTAGTGGAAAGTAAGTATAGTTATCAAAATGTTGTTATTTCTTTCCAGCCACACATTCCAAAACAAAACTCCAGTGGTGCACATCTTACGGGAATTCTCGTGCACAGTGGACATTCCCTCCAACCCGGCGGCCCATATATTGTTACTTGATAACTCTAGCCACATACAAACTCTTGCCTTGAGCAGAACAGAACCCTTAAATATCCCTAATAAAAGAACATTAAAAAAGATATGCTCAGCAGTTTTCTCACTTCTAACACATAGGGCAAAAATGTAGGGTCCTGCTAACCACTTTTTTTTGAAGATTATCCTAAACTAGATCTGTTTTCCAGGACAGTAACCAAACCAAATGAAAGTCTGTAACCTGATTAGGGCCTTGATTGCCCAATTACATTGAGCAAACGTAGAGAGCACTCCTCAGGAATTGATAGTACTATAACAGGTTGCCTCCTTATAAATCCCCAAACCGTGCCATGACAAGCCCGGCAAGTCGGAGATCCCCTTGTTGCTACTTCTTACTTGATGATTGAGTAATGGATGTATTAGATATTTGAAACCCTTGTGAGCTTCCATTCATTTTTCTCAAGATTTGTAGTTCGAGGGAACAATCATCTTGTAGGACATGCTCCAATTCTTTATTTTACATGTATCCACGATTTTAAAGATTGGAGTACTCTACCACCAATTAGTTCTCGCGTGTCAGTTGAAATCTGAAGCTTGATGAAGGATTTGTGGTAGTTACTGTTAAGTGATTCAGCAGTTGAAACTAAGCTAGTGACCAGTTCGGCAAATCTGATTTATACTATAGCTGATTTAGATTCTTTGACTTGGTAAATCTGATTGTACAGGCTTTAACTCTTTTAAGGATATCTCTGTGAACTATTAATGCAGTAAATGTTGATGTGAAGGACATAAAACTTCGCAGTAAGGAAATAATTTGAATAAGCAATTAAAATTATTATGTTAAATTATGTCTCTGCAAATTCATGAATAAACAATCACATGATCGAGAAGATTTTCTTCAACACTAGGCCCCATCATAGAGGGCATCTGACTTTATTCCTGCTCTGAATGCTCGAGAATTCTGATTTTTTCTCTTTTTTTCCCGGTCTTTCTTTTATTAAGTCTTTCCTCATTGGCTTTGGCCTTATGAAGAAAAGCTAGGATGATTATAGTTTTCACATCCCTCTGCTAGATATGCCAGAAATTAGGCATTTATCCTCTTCATGTTAATGTCTGGGACTTTCAATTCCATGGTTAATCGATTATTATTGGTGGAAATATAAAGCTTCATTAAGGGAAGCGTTTTCGGCATCCGAGTAGGAATTCTATTGCTGAATCAGCAGTAGATAAAGCAACCAGCTATTCTTGTGGTAGTGCCTAATTTTCTGTCCATTAACCACCCTGGGATCTCCTTTGTGCTGTATCAAGTTTTCATATTTTTGATACTAGGGTACATCAATATCTGTGCAGAATTCACGTATTCCTTAAATTTGATTTACATGTGTATGTCTCGAACTTCAGTGTTTCTTTGCGAGGTAAGTGGGTTTCAGAATGAAGAAATGGAAAAATAGACTAAAACGTGTATAAAGTCACATTGATATTTCAATATCATTGCAACAATGAATTTTCTTTATAAGACATCAAGGTCATATTGTGTTAAATAGATATCTAACCTGAACTCATTTTTTACTTTACATATTGGAGAGCTCTGGCTCTTATTGAAGACCTTATCTGTATGTGGAGATCTACAGAAACTTGGATCATGAAATAACATTTATCTTGTCAAGGAATATCGTTGAGAGAGTCTTGTATTGCCTCTGTTGATTTATCATGTTAAGGCAAACCATTAAACTTGAATGTGTACAATTTGCTTCTGACATAATTTCTCTATTTATAGGCCAAACTGGGAAGGAGGTCAATATGAAGGTGATGATATCAAGGGTTTGAAACACTTCTCTTGGCCATGGATTTAAGGGCAGAATATGTAGATGTAGAGCTCAAGGTAAGTTATATTCATTAACATACATTTATCCACTGAGAATGTGCTATTAGTCATTTATGTCATCAAAAAAGAACAATGAATATTCTTAAGCTAAGTTTTGTAATTAATCTCGACTGTCAGCCATCTATGATCCTTTTGCTTTATTTTAGACCATGTTGTGTTATCCACAGCATTTTATGTAATTTTCTTAAGCCGGCATAAATTGTGTGTATTTGTGTGTGTGCGTGTTAAGTGTTTCTGATCCTCTTTAATTTGCAGGTTGCTCAGGAGTTCTTGGACTCTACATCAGGGAAGAGGCCAGAGGGCACTAAGCTCATTATTTCTTCTCATAACTATGAGTTTACTCCATCCATTGAGGATCTTGGTTGTCTAGTGGCAAGGATACAAGCTATCAAAGCAGACATAGTGAAGATTGCAACATTTGCTGTAGACATTTGTGATGTGGCACGCAATTTTTGGCTACCAATTGTTAACATGCATTCCTCTGAAGAATCAAGCTAAAGGATAATGGTCAATATTTGATTTTTCCAAGATATTCATCTGTAACTCACAACTCGATTGTGGAGTGTTCTATCAGACTGGGTTAGCTTTTAGGCAGAACATAAAGTCAGGTTCCAAAAAAAGTGCATCAAGAGTTCAAGACTTGCTGACCTGACATCAACTAGCAATAGGATTTTCCTTTTTCGTCTAAGGCACATTATAATGGACTATGAATTTACGATTGGCTGTAACCTGCCATTAGCCCTCCATAATTTGTTTCAAAACTTCTGTTAAGGTGTTACGAGCAAGAGAATGCCTCGTCATGGAACCTTGAAGATCGGTTGGTAGTTACAATGGCCTGCCTTCATCCATAATAAAGCCTAAGCATGGCATTCAAGAAACAAGACTCCAACTTATCATAGATAAGGAACGAGTCAAGAACTCAAGACAATATAGATGTAGTGATTGATGAGGTCCGTTATCTGGTGTGAAAATAAGTTCTTGATGTATGCATGTGGTGGGAATCCTCCGAGTCTGTCTGTGGTGGAAAGATGTCTAGTTTGAGCGGGGATAATCCATACAGTGCATAAGCAGGGATAGCTAGTTTAATTATGTCTTTCTGCTGAGCCTTTCCATGGTGGTCCTGTATGAGGGTTAGAAGGAGGAAGTGCTATAGATGTGTTAAGCAAGTGAAAAAGCCAATTGGAGATCCATATAAAGTTAGGTACACGAAAGTTTTCTGCTAGATAAAACAATCACATTTGTTGAAAACATCCGTTTAAATATCGGAGTCAATATCATACCGGCCGATCTTAATGGTATCATTATCAAAAGTATCGGCAAATATCGACAATATCAGACTAATATTATATAGTATATTTTGTATTGGCTACCACAAACAACCGTTATTTAAAAACCTTGGTTGAAAGCCTAAATGAATCATATGTAAGTTGCATGCACCAGTTTGCGATCTTGTAATAGTTGTATCATAGATAGCAGTGCTGAGCTGATAACTACTGTAACTTTCCCCAGGTCGCAATTACATGGTTAGTTTTATGAGACATCAGAAAAGGTGGCCTATTTTAGAATATATAACCTAAGGTGATCTGGCAAGGCCAGCACCGGATCAGCCATGATGGCTACCTTTGACGTCCTCGACGGGCCTCTTGACATTCTCTCGTCCAATGCCATGGTTGGTTCTTCTTGATGGATCTCTGTCTTTAACATGCTTGGCAACTATGTCACATCACTGCATTCTACCATATAAATTGATACAATACTTTTTTCTTTTTAAAATGCAATTCCTGATCAAGAACTGATATTGTGATGTTTTATGTTGTTTATACTATTCATTTCTATGGATCATTTCTACATCATGACTAATATATATTGTCACAAACACTCAGAAATTAACTAGATTAAATACGAACAAAAGGAGGACGGTGCTGGAACTAGTCTGTTTCTATCTTACAAGCAATGATAGTTCTCTTCTTGGTTTCCCTAAACGTTTTCAAACCTTTTCCTCTCCTTTTATCTTGGCTGTAGTAATACGATGCCTCACAAGGAGACAGCGGCTACTCTGTGTCATGAAGTTGATCCAGTTGCTAAGGTAATTGATGGTATCCTTCTTTTTGGCCTCTTTTTAATCTGCTTTGTCAGACATTTCTAGTTGATTCATGTTTTAAAGTAACATATATATCAGAGAGGTGTAGACTCTAGACTCTATTAGTAGATTTATTAATGCCTTCTTACCTTTTCTTTCTTCCTTACTGTCTTTCTTTCTTTCTTTCTTATAATTAATTTCAGTCTATTGGAGCTGTAAATACTATTATTAAGAGACCAAGTGATGGAAAGCTTGTTGGTTACGACACTGACTATGTTGGAGCAATTTCTGCTATTGAAGACGGAATTAGAGGTTCTTTATTGTTTCTCCTCTAGATTCTGAATTTGATATTTAGTAATGTAATTGAATAGAAATTTTAATGTGGATAGTTTCAGAAGTTTCCAGTGGAATTTAAAATCGTTATGAATTTTTCTGCAGGATTACCGGGGTATAAGGATGAAACTGTTTCACCTCTGGTGGGTAGGTTTTTTGTTGTCAATAGGTGCTGGAGGTGCTGGAAGGGCACTTGCTTTTGGAGCAAAGCATAAGGGTGCAAAAGTTGTGGTTGCAAATCGTACGTATGGTATGATTCTTATTTCAGTGATTTTTGTTCTTACTTTTGAAATAATCCATTTGCAATGATTAGTTGGTATTTATTTCCTGTAATCTTTCTTCAGTAATTTTTCATGATCAAAAATCATGGGTCGAATTTTCCCTATACCTTTGAATGATAAATTAGCCATGACTATCATCCACCAATACACCAGTATTATCATTCCTTTCTGGTTTTAGGAGTGTTTGTATTTTGTATATTTTTGCAGTACGATTGCCTAATTATGTACATGATGGCTTGTAACTTCTTGATTGGTAATCATCATTTGCTTATTTTGAAGGAACTATGGTACTTTTATATTGTGCGTGCTAAATCAATGTAATTATCTGACTGCTAGATCGAGCAAGAGAGCTTGCTGAACTAGTTGGAGGTCAGGCTTTAATACTTTCCGAGTTAGAAAACTTTCATGCAGACAAAGGTGCCGTTCTTGCAACTACAACATCCGTAGGAATGCATCCAAACGTTCATGTTACACCTCTATCTTCAGAGGTTTGGCTCTTTTTACTTTTTTTCTTTCTAAACACAAGTATCTTTAATCAAAATCTTGTGGTCTCTTCAGTCTTTGCTTAGCTAAATGTATTACCTTCTCCGCTAAAATATTTGTCAATATCTTTGTATAAATGCACTGGTAGGAAGCTGTCATTGCCTTATTTTGTGATGGGCGTATCAGAAGTCAAACTAGCTGAAATTAAAGCATTCTCAGGCCACAGTTTGGTGGGGAATAAAACCTCTAACCCATCGTGGAAATAAAAATACTGGGCTAGATAATGGAGGCACATGATATTAACTATTAAGGAATTCCTCGATAAATATTCCATGTATTTCTAGAGCATTGCTCGCCTTTAGTTGCATATTACTCTATTTTATTTTTCTAATTAGATGAACGACATCTTTGTGCAAGAAATAACATTCTCAGTTATCGGCCAAGCATAAAAATGCCTTACCTTTCTATGGGAACCCTGTTGCTTCCGTGCTTTAAGCAAGCGTAAGCATTTTTAACAATGATGGACCAGCGTGGTTTCTCTTATGTTGCAGAAATATAGAACTTATTTATTTTAGTTCATATCCTAGTTATTTTTAAGCATTCTGTCTAACATTACAGCAAGCTCTCAGTTCTTATATTCTGGTGTTTGACGCAATTTACAACCCTAAAGTAACCAGATTTATGCGTGATGCTGGAGAGTGCGGGGCCGCCGCTCTTGTCAGTGGGGTGGAGATGTTCTTGAGGCAAGCTATAGGGCAATATGAACTGTCTACCAATTCATCAGGTGCAGTCGTTGTTATAAATCTACTTTAACTCTCCTTTAAATCTTAGGATTAATTGAAATGAGACCCTTGTACTATAGCGGTAATGTAATTAATTACCCCTTAACTTAAAAACTCTTAGTCTAGTCTCTGGACTTCTAATGGTAGTTGTCGACAATTTGTTATTCTTACCCCCTATTTAAATTGAATTGAATATTTTTTATAAAAGTACCCTCGTCTCCTCACTTAAACACTCATTCATAAACGTGCAATTCAGTTTAAACAGGAGTAAGAACAACAAACTGTTGACTAATACTGTTGGAAGTCCAGGGATTAAAGTGAGAGTTTTGAAGTTAGGGGTAATAAGTTATAGTATTCCTAAAGTACAGGGAGTCTCGCTGTAATTAATCCAAAACTTTGTCTAATAGAGACTTTGATCTTACCTAACTCACCAAAATCCTCCTTTTGTATGATCTTCTCCTCGTCCAGCTCCTTCAGACTTGATGAGAGACATTTCCTTGAAGATCACATAAGCTGATTTTTCTCGCAATATGATAAAACTTGCTTGTAAATGAATTATATTCATGAAGAATCACGCTCTCAAGACATTATTGAAGTGGAACTGAAGCTCGCTACCTAGTGGAATGGGGAACGTTTTATATGAGGTTCATTAACTTATGCAGCTTCATTGTATTTTGGTCTTATGCACGGCAATAATAAAATTGTCAGTTGGGTTTGGGTGTAACATACAGAAACTGTAGAATACTGCACTATAGACCCTCTATAAATGGCAAAACGAGCATAACTATGAGTTATCTGTGATCCAATTTGCACAGACTTGATCTTTTTCAGGAGTATTATTTGTTGCGAGATAATTTACAGCTTCCTTGGTTATCTATAATGTTCGTGCATCCAATGTTTCTCTGAATGTTGCATCTTTATTGCATACTAGAATATGGTTAATTACATTCAGATCCCCTGTAATATGAGCAGTGTATAACTTATCAACCATTTGGATATAGTTTTATTATCCCTTTTTAGTCTGCAATGAGGTATAGAATTCTGTACTTGTTTCTACTCTTTAATCCAATGTCCCATATCTAAGTATCTTATTAGATATTACAACAACTAAGAGCTATAGAGAGTTGGCCCCAATAAATTTTAAAATACGAATTTCATAATTTATATATGGTGTTGGTCTCATAACATTTAAAGTAATGTTAGAGTTAGGGGAAAAGAATTTAAATAACTCATTTGTAATATATTTTGTTAATCCAAAATGAAACTTATATAATTTTAAAATTAAGAAAATGTCAATTGTAAGTTAAATGCAATATACTACTAATCCCGACTCTCTATCTATTCTTTTACAATTTAATAAACTCTCATCCTTCTCTTTCATTCCATCTCTTTATACTCTATCACTGACATAACTGTTATTGTCATTGCTACCATTATCATCGTTGGTGCTATAGTTTCTGACAACGGCGGTATCACTGTCGATCACTAGTGATCGATCATGACTATGCTCGCTCATTGTTAAGCTAAGTTGTCACAGTTAGTGATATCATTTCTAACTCTGCTAGAACTAGTATTATCATTATCGGCAACAATATCATCACCATCGGAACCGTGATGCCACCACCTTCACTACCACCATCATTAATGGGGTCGTCTTAGCTATTGGTGCCACTGTTACTGTTATTGGCACTTCTGGTCTAGTATCATTAGAGATGGTAGTGGACAGTGTCTATGGACCAATTTTTATCCCGCCCTATACAAAATTATAAATTAAAAGTGAAAATTTCATATTTTTAATTCTAAATTTTATATAGAGATGGCCAAAATTTGATCCGTGAATACGTCTATTACCATCCCTAAGTGTCATCATATCCATCGTCATAAGCATGACCATTATTCTTGTTAGCATCACCTCCATATTATTATTATTATTATTATTATTCATATTGTTATTTCCACTACCTTTTCTCCGGCGTTCAACCATCAATGATGAACTTTCATTATTATTGGTATCTCATAAATTTCGACAGTAGCTCTTTCTATTTTTGTTATCGTTATTGCTACTACCTGCATCGTTGGTTTAACATAACTTCTATCACCAAGCACTCTACTGTTAATCTCAAAGTTATCTAGCATAAAAGTATTATTACTGTTGCTAGATTGTTTGATGAGGAGCTAAGGTGGTATACAAACTCAAATTAGCAGAAGAGTAACTAAGAACAAAACTTAATTAATTTAACTCTGCCTTTTTAAGCATATAGTTAATATTTAAGAGAAATCAACAAACGTATTTCTTTGAGAAAAAACCAATAGAGAGTTGCTAGATGCACCCCATAATTTTCCTAGTGAGCCCCAGAATAGTTTAAAACATACTTTTTTTTTTTTTTTTCTTAGTGAGCTCCATATTTTTTTCCCTCAAAATTGCCCCTTAACCAACCCCATGTTTGAGTGGGAAAATATGGCTCACTAAGAAAAAAAAAAGGAACTCACTCAGAAAACGATGGGGCTCTCTAGGAAATTCGTTCTCAGAAATAGGGCATGTGATCTCCCCAATAACTACTTTCGCTTCGGCTTCCCCGTTCTCCTTCAATTTCCTCCATCCAGATCGCCCCATATCTCATGTCCATACCTTCCCAGTCTCTCTGGCCCGGTTGTCCACCTACACTGCCTAGAAGTCGATGTTCTGCCCCGCCGATAAGGTATGATTCTTATCTCCTTCTTCTCATTCCATGCTCATCTCCTCTGTAATTTGTTAGTGCTAATAGGGCTTATTTTATGATTCGAATATCCAATTTTGAGAAGGATTTAGTGTTTTATCTTGTTTAATCCTAGGTGATGTGATAATTTTTAGTATGATTTTTTTGGACCTAGGAAAAATGCATTGTTAGTGGTTTCAACCATTTTTCAATCCTAGTATGTTGATACAATTATTGTATTTCATTCGATTTGTTGAAAGAATGAGAAATGATTAGAATTTGATGCGCGCAATAAGTGAATGATTTTTAAGATGATATATTGGACTGTAATGGTGTGGTTATTTTTGGAATTTTGCTTAAATGAATGTTCAATATTTATGCAGATGGATCAAGCTGAGTCATCTCGAATTAGGCCGAGACCTCGTATCAGAGGTAGAAAGCTAGCACGAAGTCACCGAACACTCAAGCAACATCTAATCAGAGGAAGAAAACTGTTTGATAGCCACCGAACATTCAAATTGCTCGGCAAGTTGAAGAGAAATCTGTCACGTCACATGAGAATATGAACGTCAATCTCGAGGGCTCAGAAGAGGGAGTCCAATTGCCAATGGAAGGCGGATCAATAAACCATTCAATCTTGAAGAGCTTTGAGACTCATGTTGCATATTTCATTTCTAAAAAAGTGGTATGTCTACTGACTTCAATGCTTATATCTATAAATTCCATATTTGTCTAGTTCGATCTAATGCAATAATTATTGCCAGGAAAGAGAACCGTTGAGATGCATCAACCATACAAAGAAAATAGTTGTGTGGCCACTAAGGTTGATCCAGCTGAACATACAGTTTGTGGAGCTTATAAAAAAAATTCTCATTGTACCCACTGGTTTTATATTCTTACAACTATATAAGCAGTGTTGAGATATCAGCATTTGTGGAAAGATGACATCCGGAAATAAATACTTTCTACATGCCTTTCGGAGAGATGACGATCACCTTGGATGACGTTGCATGCTTTCTTGGCTTACCAATAACAGGTAAATCTGTGTGCTTGTCGGAAGATGAGGATTCTCCACTTCCCGTCGACCTTAGAGTTAAGTACCTGGCATAAATCAAACTGAAGCGAGGGATGAGCTCAACATGAAGGGTGGGATATCAATTCGCCTTGAATGACTAAAAGATTGTTTTAGCATGGTTACGGATAATGATTATGAAATTAGAATTAGATACACCATTCAGGCTTATTTGTTATATCTTCTAGGCTGCACACTATTTAGAGATATGAGTGGGACTAGGGTGCCGGTTAATTACTTAGCATTTTTGCAGATTTTTTGGAGATAAGAGTGGGACTAGGGTGTCGGTTAATTACTTAGCACTTTTGGATGATATTCACCATATACACATGTATGCATAGGGAATCGCCAGACTTTATTTTATGTATAGATAATTGAGTCTTGTATTAAAAGCAGATGTCGCTCAGATTTCTGGCTATGTAATATTTCTCTAAGGATGGATTTTTGCACATTTCCCCATGCTAATGCCTGTGTCTTGCACATCATACAATCTGGATTAGCCCCAGGCATGTTGTTGGTTGAGTAGACGGGATAATAATATTTCCTCGAGCATGTAAAGGTTATTCGTGGGAGAGATTGGATTCTCTTAGTCCAAATAAGGTATATTTTTATTTTTTTTATGCTCTTTTCATCCTTCCTCAACATTTGCATCTAATGTTAAGATGATATACGTTTGTTCAGCTATCAAAAAAAATGTAGGTAACATAGAATTCCTATCGGACTTTCAGAGATACCCATCCGCTCCAGGATGTTGCATTTTATATAGGTACTTTGAAGATTAGGGAGATTATTGAACCTTACCATACCGTATGTGTCCTTTGACAAGTTGGGTGTAGGCAAAACATACCCCCTCCATCATTCCGAGCCATTCATGAAAGTCGTGGCAAAAAAGCAATAGCTACCTGGTAAAGTACGCACACACAGAGGCGATATGGATAAACTGGAAAGATCACGTTTTGTCGTAAGAGCACCGAGATACAGTTGCTGCTAATCCGAGCGAGTGCATGGTTGAGTACATGGCATGATACTCTCACATTTCACGGTGTTTCATTGAGCCAAGTCCCCATGCAGATGTAGGCGCAATTCCTCAACAGTCTTCAATGGATGTTGCGTAGGTTTGCTTTTCATTATTCATTTTTATTTTTGTAGTTAACTTTCATGAATTACTGTATGATGCTAACAAAAAGACATATACCAATTATTGCAGAGAATGAGAGACATTGAAGACATTATCGATCCACTCATTGCTGACGGTCCATGAAATTCCAAGAAATGTTCAGAAACCTTATATAAGGCGTTAATCCGCTTTCGCTCCATTCTTCGAGGCTGTACTGATGTCAAAGAGCAAGTTGAGAGTGGATCTCCGAAATCGCCAACAATGGTTGGACGAGCCCGCCGTCCTATTAGGAAAGTGGCTAAACGTTAGATTTTGACTTTCATGTGCAATATATGTAACTTTTCAATTGATATTATGTGAACACTTTGGGTTCGGGTAACTTTTCATTTGTATTTAGTAGAAGATGCTAATTTCAACTTATTATCAATTATATATAACTTTCGCTATCAATTTGTACTTACTTTGATATAACAGGCTATTTGTGATTATATCTAATGTTTGTCATCTTCTCAATCAAATTTTTCAATACCAAAACTAATTTGAACTATTAAAGATACAATATAATCTCATTGGTGTTGGTATATGTTGAAGTTAAATAAAAAATGCACTGGCCAGGTTTCATTACCAACCAGTGTGCTTTTCAGGCCGGGGTGTACAACCCGCCCAGTTTCCTTAAAGTAGTAACCCACTTTGAGAACACACTGGCCATGCTGGTAATCCCGGCCAGTAAGTCTACTAGACGGGGTTACAACCCCGACCAGTAAGCTTTACATCGAGCTTGCAGCCCCATCTAGTGTACCATATGATAGTATAGATCGAGAGGCCAATCGGGGTGCAATGCCGGCCATAAATTGCACTAGACGAGCTGACAGTCCCGTCCAGAGAGAGTCTGGTCGGTGTAGAGACACAGGCCAGACTCAAGTTGCACTTTTGTGCAAACCATACTGGTCGGGGTGTACACCCCGGTTTGGGATTTTGTGGAGCGTTACGCCCTGGCCTGGGCTTCTTCTTGGTCGGGGTTGTAGTCCCGGCCAGCAAATATTATCAATAACCACAGGCCTATGTAAGTTGTGAAAAATTATTGGAACTTATAAAATTAGTTATTTTAACAACTAATTGTGATATCAATAACCACATATGATAATCATCAAGCACATTACTTGTATATGTACAAATGGGCACAGTAAGGACAAAAATATAATATTTTTAATACATTAGTTATTCAAACTTACAAAATTACCAAATACAAAGCTTACTGATATTTTAAAATTGGTAGCACTATATACAACCTAGTGCTAGTACATATTGCTATACAAATTTTCATTCACAACTCTATTATCTCTTGGGTGGCGACTTGTAAAAAAACAAGTGTACGCACTAGTAGTTTAGTCAGATGTATCAAACATATTATGACATAATCATAAAGAAATATATTAATTGATACCGTCACAAAATGACACCCTATCACAAAAACCATTGCTATTTCCTTCCGTTCAATGGCCTTTGAGTGTAGTCAGGATCTAAGTGGCAGGAAAGTCAAGCATAATGCTCTAGATATTAAGAACATGACAATATGGTATTATGGTAGCGAGAAGCGATTAAGTGGCCCATATCTGGCATTGTCATCCAGTGATTGACTTTTGGATATTGAAATAATTAAGAATTTTTATCAGCTCGGATATGCGTCCATCTTCTCCATATATCCGTGAATACAGTGGTTTGTTGTATTCAAGCTCATCCATTTAGTGTACATCACATTTAACTCTCAATCTCCATTCTGATCTCTCAAACTCAACTAGTCACACACCAATCTAAAAGAACATTCACACTTTTTACTCGTCTTAAAACTATCATTTTTAGCTGTTTTCTTTAATCTTGGTTTCTCACCACGTTTATAATAAAAAAAACCTGACCCTGCCTACTACATCCACCACTGTCTGACTTTACAATCATAATTATGTACCTAAGCTTCCTACATGTATCTCTGTTCGCAGCAGAATTTCGTTGCCTTCCATTGAAATAACTTGATTTACAACGAAAGAGAACAAAAGAGAAAGAATAAACGAGAGGATTTATATGTATATCGCTCTCTTTTACAATATGATGTGGGATCTGTGTGGTGATGGGATCTGTCAAGCAGCTCCTTTGGACGATCTGACGTCGAACTCTTCTCTTGAAGATGGTGGCCGACTGTAGATGATTTTCTTTGGTCTTGATTCGTTCAAGGCTCTATACATAACTCGAACTTCACCAAAACCTTTGGATGCCGAAAAGAAGACCCCTAGGGCTTCCCCAGGAGGGTATTTATAGCCTTAGGATGATATGAGAGTTTCTATCTAAATAGAATTTATACTCATCAAGGATTCCAATCAAATATCTTAGTTTTGATTTAAATCTCTTGATTTAGAATTTGGGTATTTGGATAAGCCCAAATAATAATCTCAATCAATTTGAGATTCTGGTTATCTGCTCACGCGGAGCTAATCGCATTAAAACGCGGAGCTAAAGAACCAGAACGCGGAGCTATTGATTAGCTCCGCTTTTTTCTCAAACGCGAGGCTAAAAATAGCCAAACACGGCGTTCTGTTATGGAAAACTCTATTTACTTAGAAATTTTCACTGCCAACAGAACCCCCTCCAAAGTTTTCAAGATGGCTCAGAACTTTAGCAAATTTTTGAAATACTTTGGATCTTCAAACAGAAAACGCGGAGTTAAAATACCAAGTTTATCTCGCGTTTTGTTCACTTACGCGAAGCTAAATAGCTTCACTTTTCAGTGAGTAATTGCTTATTAACTGTTCAGTAATTACTTAGTAATTGCTCAGTAATTACTCCGAACCTTGCACCGAATACCAAGAGGCTGGTTCTCTCTTTTAAATAGAGGCTTTAGACCTTCTTTCCCACTTCATCCGAAGAATCCAAAAATCTGGAGCTCCGGCGACCAGGCGACTCATGCGAACGATCGGTCATTTGATCGGACTTCGTTCGATTTGCCATAGATCTTCATCATTAGGATGTCATCTAAGAAGAGTACGGTGTCGAGCGACTCCTCACCATCGGCGACCGGCGTTAGCAGCGGCCGAGAGAGTGGATACAGTGGTAAACTAGTTCATGCCGCACCCATTGGAGGTAGAAATCTCAACTTTGCGGACTCCTTTGAACAATTTTTAAGTGTTTTGGCTCGATTCTAACCGACCAAACATTTTTGAACTGGCGAGATCGCCGTTCTCCGGCCGTAAAGCTCGAGAAGAAAGGAGAAGAACTCTGGTCTTCTTCTTATGCGAAGTTATCTCGTCATCCTCGCGTTTAAAACACGGGGCTATTTTGACTAGCAGTCGCATTTTAACGCGAGGCTATCTTGACTAGCAGTCGCGTTTCAACGCGAGGCTATTTTGACTAGCAGTCGCGTTTCAACGCGAGGCTATCTTGACTAGCAGTCGCGTCTCAACGCGAGGCTATTTCCTCAGTTGCGCGCGAAGTTATTTTTTAACTCCGCATTTTTATACTTAGAAGATTTTTCGAGTTTTCTCTAACTCTTGATTCTTCTTTTTTGCAGTGGAGTATTCAGACCAGATCCTTTTTGAAGAGGAGTGCATGCGGCTCTACCAGTCTTCATCAGCAAAAGTAACTCTAAGGAAACCAGAAGCATATGCTTTACAACATAGTTGCATGTTTCAAGCTCTGGCTCCAAAAGATAAACTTTTTGAAGGAGTTACAAGAACTCTGCGACAGCTCATTAAGTTTTCTTGAGGACCATTTCTGTTAGATGACAATCTCTGTTACTTTTCAAAGCGATAGAGATGATCATCTAAGGGCGTGTAGCATGTCGAATTCAACTTGTGCGTCTTCATTAGGATTTTTGTAGCAGTATCTTCAGATGATCCACTAAGAACTTTAAATAGATTATAGTTGACATTTGCAGAGGAGATCTTTTGCATGTGAACTAGGAAATTTTAACACTCCATGGAGAAGACTCGTTGTCGGGTTATTGATGAGTCGATGAATAGGTTGAAGCTTTTGGGGAGAGCTATAACTCCCTCTTCTTCTGTAACCTTTTGCTTCATGAATAAAGATAATTTTTTTTTCTCTTAGAATCTTGCTTGCTCAACAGATAGATGGTTCATAGTTTCGGTAAAACAATCCAAGGCTCATTTACGTAACTTAGACTGTTAGTACCTGAAATGATCGGATAAGGATCATTTAACTTAGACAGAGGCGCTTAATTGCACATGCCTTAGTTTGATGGAGGCAGCTCAAGACTCTCATGTGTAACTTGAATTGCACATACCAAGATAATCGAGTGATGATTATCAGATTTCGGCAGAGGCGCCTAATTGCGCATGCCTAGTTTTAAGCAAAAAGTTCAAGTGCTCTCACGCGTAACTTGAACGGGGATGAGACTAATCCAAATCATACTGTCAGCGGTAAGAGTTTAACATGACAGGTCCACGGGATTTTTAGCAAACCCCCAGCTTTCAACGGATTTGATTAGCCTTTACCAACTACCGTTTGTGTTGGGCTAGCCATGTTATTCCCCTCAGCATGGTGAGTTGTCGAGGAATTGATTTTCTCTCCCATTTGCCTTTAACAGTATTGGGTAGTTAATTCATACTTTTACCCCAGTATGATAGGGTTGGCGAGGAATTGATCTCCTCTTCCCGCTGCTTTAACAACATTGGGCAATTGAAATATTTTTATTTATAGCACCCAATTAGCAATTCCAATGGCTAGTAAAAGTAGCGGAAACAACATGATGTTTATCATCGTAAATATTTTCGGCACCTCCAGCCAAATCCAGCTGCTAGCCAATGAGAATGACTTTGTCACGGCTGTGGTTCGGAGCGTATCCAAGGGGCTAGCTTGCAAGTGCGGGCTGCCCGTGCTTGGTATCGATATTGGCTTCCCTACTGGTACAGGGATTGCTCTAGCAGGGAACTCATTGGTTCCTACAACCAAAGTTGCCATATTTGCAGAAACTTTCTTCTGTTCCTCTTTAAGTGTGAGAATCCCGGCTTCTATCAATGCCTGAATTCGGTTCTTAAGAGAATAACAATATTTAGTTGGGTGCCCGACATTCCGATAGTACAGACAATAGTTGGGGTCGTTGGTTTTACCAACGTCTTCCGGTTTTCCATTTTTCGGAAGCTTCAACATGCCCTTTCTGAGGAGAAGATGGAATAGAGTACCTATCTGCTCCGTCTTGAATGTATAAGTTCTATCTTGTCGGGGCCTATTTTGACCTGCACCTCTCGGATTCTGAGGTCTTGGCTTTCGATCTGTAACTGACGCCATCACAGCCTTCCCTTTATTTTTAGGATTCTGTAGATATGGCCTGTTGTTTATAGAGTTTCTCGTGCTACGAGATTCCTCAATCCGGCGAATTATATCTTCCGCATGCTCTCCCTACCTCAGCAGATCTTTCCAAGTTTTGGACTCTACAGCTCCCATTCTTATTAGCACGCCAGTCCTGAAGTTATGCTTGCAGGTTTCTACCAGGGTTTCCTGGGTCATACCGTGTCGACAATACACGGACTTTTCCCTGAAGCGTTCTATAAAATCTTTTACCGTTTCTTGTTCCCCTTATTTCGTCGCAAAGAGGGAATGAACCGATATTTCGGTATCATCCTCAAAGAAACGTGTCAAGAACTGTTTCTCGACATCATACCATATGTTTATGGTTCCCGGGGGCAACTGCATAAACCATGTAAAAGCAACCCCTCGCAGGGTGCTCGCAAATACTTTGGTCATTATGGAATCATTTCCCATTAGATGACCTGCCTGCGATAAGAAGTAATAGATATGCTGACTGGGAGATCCTTTCCTGTCATATGGCTCCAACTTGAGCGGTTTATACTTTTCGGGATACGGTGCCAAATCCCATTCAGGCGGGTATGGTCTTGAAACCCCCGATCCTTTTAATTCTTTCTTGTGCATTAGGGCATCCAGTTGGCTTTGCAATTTCTCGATCTTTTCTCCATGAGGATTATGGAAAGAATATTTGTCATCATCCTCATGTATCGAATAAGCCTTTTCTTCTGTAATTTCTTCATTTGTCTTAGGTGGCGGTTCCGAAGAAATTTCAGCCTTATCGTCAGCTATCTTCTGGGTATTTTCAACCACTTTTAGAAGTATTAGTTTGCGATCATTAATAGCCTTTTGCTGACCTCAAATCATCTGCTCTTGGGCTTCTATCCTCTGGTCAATGTCATCAGACCTGTCCACCACATATGACGTTGATTTTCGTGGTCGGAAAGATGTATAAGATTGTGGGGAAGCTATAGCTGAATTGTCGCTGTCGTCATCACAGATCCTTTTAAAAGTTTCTTGTAATTCCTAGGAGCGACAACGCCTGATTTGAGCTGGGTAAAATGATGAGGTTTTTCATCGTCTGCATCTGACTCATATTCTTTTTCCCTAATCTTTTTGCCCTTGCCGATCATATTTGAAGTCACCGCCTTTACCTCTTTTTCCCTGATTTGATATCTCAGATTATTCTTCCTCCTTTTCGGAGTATGAGACTCAGTTATTCTATTAAATAAAGAAATTCTTTTCTTACCACAACAGCAACTATTCAGTACAGCTGATATTATTTGCTTGCAATAGCATGTCGAATGTGACTGAGTTTGACTCGTTTTCTTTTTACTCGTCAAATAATCTCTGAGATCAAGTATTTTAGAAAATAGAGAATTTTCAGTTATATCTTAGACATGAGGCCCACTTGGCTGATGGAGGAGTCCAGGAGCCTGCTGTAACCCCCCATGACTGGTGGCGTTATCTGTGCTATACCTATCAACCTTTATTCTGTATAATGGCTGATTTACGCGGGGCTGGGACATAGCCTCGCGTTTTACGCTAGCCTCGCGTTTTACGCTGACTAGGCATTTTTGCAGAAATTTAACTTCTGTTTGTTTAGCCTCGCGTAAAGGAGTATCCTCACACGCTGGCATTATTTTGCGATTAGCGCAAGAATCCTTGGCTTCGCGTTTAATGCTTGACTCAAGTTTTTGTTCAAGTTCAATAGCCTCGCATGGGGAGTTTTTACTACATGCTGGCTTATGCTTGCGTTTTACGTGAGTTTTGGAACTTTGGCCAGTTTCATAACTAAATTCAGTAACCTCGCGTGGAGACAATCTATCGCACGCTGGCCTGAAGTTAGCTTCGCGATTTGCTACGCTAGCCTCGCGTTTACGCTGGCTTGGCATTTCTTCAGAAGTTTACCTTCTGGAATCTTAGCCCCGCGTGGAAGAAAATTCCTACACGCTGGCTTACTCTTGTGATTAACACAAGTCACAACTTCGCGTCTAGCGCGATTTTTACGATTAACGACAATCTGCCAATCATCTTCGCGATTTACGCGGAGGTGAGGCATCTTGCGTTTCTCGCAAGTACTACTGGCTTCGCGTCGCTAAGCTCAGTATTAGCCTCGCGTGGAGAATTACACGCTGGCTGTAAAGAATTTTTATCCTCGCGTTTCTCGCGAGTGTAAGAAATCTTGCGTTTATTGCAAGTGCTACTGGCTTCGCGTTTATCGCTAAGTCCAGTAGTAGCCTCGCATGGAGAATCACATGATGGTTTTAATGAATCTTTATCCTCGAGTTCCTCACGAGTGTAAGAAATCTTGCATTTATCGCAAGTGCTACTGGCTTCGCATTTATCGCTAAGCCCAGTAGTAGCCTCGCATGGAAAATCACATGCTGACTTTAAGGAGATTTTATACTCGCGTTTATCACTAGTGTCAGAGATATTGCGATTAACGCAAATCTTACTGGCTTCGCGTTTCTCGCTAAACTCAGTAATAATCTCGCGTGGAGAATCACACGCTGGCTTTTCCTTGCGATCAACGCAAGTTGTAACTTCGCATTTAACGCGATAATGACTGATCTCGCGATTAGCGCGAGTCAGTTTACGAGGGACCATAGCCTCGCGTTCTGTGAAATTAGCCTCGCGTTCAATGCGGGCTTTGAGGGATTTTCGCCTTACTCTCCGATTTCTATTTCAGAGTTGGGTTCTGGTCAATCCAGTTCCCAGGCCTTCTTCGGCAGTAGAGAGGCCATCCTCTGCTAGGATTTCCTGTCCAAACACCGGCTCTATGGCCCCGGTTTCCAAGGATCCCCGTTCATCGGTGGATACCTTTTTACCTGTTGCTCGGGTATTGGAGCGCACGCGATGATAGTGTCATGTTTCGTCCAGGTTACCTGATTCAGAGGAGACGTACTCCTCGTAGTTCTGCTGGTCGATTTCAACGACGAGCATATCTACGTCGGATCCGATCCTATCGACGTCAGATTGCGCCACAATCTCTTCTCTAGTGAGAGAGACGTCTCCCACTGTGGTCGTCAGTTTGTTCGCAGCAGATTTTCGTTGCCTTCCTTCTATTGAAATAACTTGATTTACAACAAAAGAGAATAAAAGAGAAAGAACAAACGAGAGGATTTATATGTATGTCGCTCTCTTTTACAATATGATCTGGAATCTGTGTGGCGATGGGATCTGTCAAGCAGCTCCTTTGGACGATCTGACGTCGAACTCTTCTCTTGAAGATGGCGGCCGACTGTAGATGATCTTCTCTGGTCTTGATTCGTTCAAGGCTCTATGCGTAACTCGAACTTCACCAAAACCTTTGGATGCCGAAAAGAAGACCCCTAGAGCTTCCCCAAGAGGGTATTTATAGTCTAGGATGAAATGAGAGATTCTATCTAAATAGAATTTGTACTCATCAAGGATTCCAATCAAATATCTTAGTTTTGATTTAAATCTCTTAATTTAGAATTTGGGTATTTGGATAAGCCCAAATAATAATCTCAATCAATTTGAGATTCTGGTTATCTGCTCACGCGGAGCTAATCGCATTAAAACGCGGAGCTAAAGAACCAGAACGAGGAGCTATTGATTAGCTCCGCGTTTTTCTCAAACGCGAGGCTAAAAATAGCCAAACGCGGAGCTACTGAGTTAGCTCCGCGTTCTGTTGTGGAAAACTCTATTTACTTAGAAATTTTCACTGGCAACAATCTCCAACCCACTGACATAGTTCATCTCGATTACCAAAAATCTAAATGTTTAATTCATCAATTAAAACCTCTAAAATAGTAAATCAAGTTTTGGACACAAAAACTTAATTTCTTTTACATACTTGACAAGTACTGAAATGTAAACTATAATCACCATTACCGTTTGCGGACTTAACTCGGTTACTTCCTGTAGTTGCTTGAACCTAAACTAACAAAAAAAAATTTAGAAGTTCAGTGGATATGTAATGCTTTATTGTAACTTATTCAACACCAAACTCTAACTCTATTAAGAAAGCTGTATATAAAATCATTAAAAAAGCCTGATCAAAAAATCAACCCCGACCAAATATAATTACTGGCCGGGATTGTCAACCCAGCCAGTTGTTGAGTAGGTCGGGTTTCGCCCCCCGACCAAGGTTTCTGTCCCGACAGCCAAATCATAAGCACGATTACTCTACATATTATTAAAATCTATAAAAATCATGATCTCCATTCATCATTCAAATTATGTTATATGTTGAGTCCAAAATAGTTTTAACCATAGCTCTAAACAAGGAGATTCATCGATTTTTGTTAGATTTGTAATCTTGTTCTCCATCTTATTCTCCATCTTTTCAACTCTCAAAGAGAGAGATATTTGCACCGGATTTACAAGAAAATCAACACATAAAACTTAAACAAGAGTTAGCAATCACATGCAACTAACAAGAATTAGATTTAGAGTGGAATTTGGGGTTTGGGAGATCATTTTTTTTTTAGAGAACTGTCACACGGATTTGAAAAGGCGGTTGAGGAGTTTGGGGCTCACTAAAAAAAGGGTAATGGGAAGGAGAGAATGTGGCTCATTAAGAAAAGTATGAGTGCTATTTGTTCCAAAATTAAAAATGACAAACTTGTAAGTTGTTACCTTATTTGGGATGATATTGGACGCATCTATGTGCTAACTCTATACAAAATTTTGAATTAGAAGCATCAATTTTTCATTTTTAATTCAAAAATTTGTATCCGACATATAAAAAAGAACCCATTGACACATCTATTACCATCCCTACTTGTTTTCGTCTCCCCCTTGTGTTGCATCGCCCCCCTTTTCTTGCCCCTTGGCCCTGTCTCACTTTCGGTCCCTCCTTTCCTTTGTTGTTATCTTGTTTTTGTCGCCTCTTGTCATTGCCCCCATTCCCTGCCCCTTGACCCGTCTCACCCTCAGCTTGTCCCTTTCACCCCGTCTCCATTTTACACTGGTCTTGTAAGAGATTTGTAAAAATATTTTAGATATAAAAATTTCTCTATTCAGTATTTGATTATTGACCAGTCAATCGACTACTTGATATGAATATATTGAACGGTCGTAAATATGTTTTATTGTAAGAAGATATATTGCTTTGTTTATGGACCCTGAAATTATTATATACCAATTCCCAACCTGCGAATGTAACTATATAAATATAGATTTCTGCCCTGTATATTTAAAGAGTATTTAGATACTTTTACATGTTAGTCAATTACGACCCAACTATATATATATTTATATTTTATATATATTCTCATATTATACTTTTAACTTAATTCTCAAATTGTGAAGTAAATGCTCTCCCAACCTTGGACATAATCTGATTTGGAATGAATAAGTAAATCTTTGCGTGTATGTGATTTCTTATTATTTATTTTTCTGTAATTGCAATTTAGATGTATAATATTCTAAGCTTTCTAGGGCTTAAGAATGGGGCAAAATGGTAATTTCATAAGCTTTCTAGGGCAAAGTGCATTATAATCATCTAATCAACAAAATGACAAATATGCCCTCAACTGTTTTACAACTTTTTCCCAACAATTTTCTACTACAACCATCCACAATAACGCCAAGAAATCCTAGCCATTCATGCTAATTCCCCACATGAGGGTGTAAATGTAAATTCAAAAGCCCAACGAATAGATAATTAGCGAAAATCCCCGGGGCTTCTTCTCATATCACACCCAAGTTTAGTTGGCGCTCCCTCTCTCTCTCCCCCCACTCTTTCTCTCTCCTCGGAGTCGACGAAGACGTCACTGTGAGTTTCTCTCTCTAAAACCCTTTCGAATTTTCTAGGGCTTCGAATCCCCTCTCGATTCTACCGTCTAGGGTTTGTAATTCCTGCTGTTTCAACTGGAAATCCACGGCGTATGTCAGAATCTAGGGTTTTGATAAAACTCTCTGCTGCCGGTTATTGATGAGCGAGTCTTAGTTAGAATCTAGGCTTTTGTTTTGTGAGCTGTGAAGCGGTCCAAAATTTGTTAGAAAACTGGAGTTTTTAAAGCAAAAATTCCAGTTTTCTCTTTTTTTTTTTTTAATTTTTTTTTTGAACTTGCAAATTTTGCATGTAATTGTTATAGGGTGTGTTTGGGTCACTAGGAGTAAGTAAGGAAGAAATTGAGAAGTAACTTCCAAAATGGAACTCAGAAGAGTGTACTTTCTTGGGCTTGTTTGCTAATATTTGAAGAAGAAAGTCTATTAGGAAGTGAAGAGAGTATCATTTAATTGATTAAATGAAACATTATCTATATTATGTTATTTGTTTGTTATGGATAAAAGTACAACTTTTGAATGAAAATGATGGCATGCAAGTATTTTTTATTTTTTTTTGTCAAGTTCCTTTACTTCATAGAGCTCTTTCAACCCAAAAATGTGAGGAAGAAATTTTGGAGGGTGCCACATAGATGCAACTTCACCATAAGAAGTAACTTTCAAATTTTTTTTTTGACCAAACGAACACTTAAAGCAGTTGAAGTAGCCTTACTTTCCACTACTTCAATTCTATTTCCATGCAAACAAATACACCCGTAGGTGAGATGGAACAGGATCGTTCTAGAGTTCTAATCTTTAAGTTATAGCTTGTGGGTTTCATCATTGGAAGGTGTTGTAACATGCATTGCCCAATCTCTTCTCCCTCCTCGTTTGTTATGCATAGGGTAGGAGTTATGCTTGCATTTTTTTTTTGTGTCCATTGTTTTAAAATTGTAGCTTAATTCTTGTGATTTTTGAGGAGTTGTGATTATTTTAGGAGAATGGGAAGTTTGTCGAATAGATATCGATTTTAATACGCACTTCCTTTTTTTCTGTTATATTAGTATATTACATTTCTAAAAATGCATCAAGTGTTTTAGTTTGTAGATTCAATGTTTAAAGGGTTGTTTTTAGGTGTCAAGTTCAAAGAGATATGCTTTAGGATAATGGAAAGTTTGTTGAATAGATATCAGTTTTAATGTGCACTACCTTTTTTTCTTCTTTTAGATTACATTCGAAAAATGCATTGTGTTTTAGTTTGTAGATTCAGTGTTTGAAAGGTTGTTTTTAGTTGTTGCAGATCTTCAGTATCGGGCAAAGATTTTTGTCATCACTAGGCTGCATCATACTTCTCTAATCAGGCAACAAAGGTGAGAAAGCATGTTGTTTATCTAGTTTCTGATGTAATTTGTTCGGTAAATCATTTTGTATAATATTGAGTCAATGTTATTATTTTCATTTTTTTTGTTCCTTACATTTTAGTCGACTAGATAGCAATGTACGGTAGCTATGTAGTTTTTCGTATTTGTTTTTCTTTCCTTTCCCTTTTTTGAAGAAATGCCACAGGCTTCCACAACTCAGTCCCACTCTGCGTTTTTACCGCTAAACTAGGTCCCAAGAAGTGTGATCTTATGTGTTGGTATAATGAAAATCGTATAATTACATTGTTGCCTGCTGCAGATTCCATTCCTCCCAGTTTTTGTCTTTAAGGGTCATCTCTTTTATTAGACCAGCAAGTGTTATATCCGTTTGCCTCAAGTCATTTTAGGCATACTCCTTGTCCTAAATGTCCTCAATAATGATCCTATTGCTTATTCTTTCTGGTACACTCATTGGTCTGTACTTGTGTGAAGTCTTTCATTTCATTTACATTGAAGTTACATTTTTACTTCTTATGAATGTGTTTTTATTCTATCTTTTAGCGTATTATCACTCGTGCCATTATTCAAATATTAGCTAGACTTGTTTCCTGGACAACTTGTTTCTGAATTGACAACCATTTTAAACAATAGAACATAGTTTGGTAGCATGCTGCTTCATAATGTTTCCTACTTGTTCCCTAGTTATATTTCATGGTTATTCAAATGGTATTCCAAGATCTCTACGACAACATTTTGAATATCAAATCAATATTGGTATCCAAATCAATATTGGCATCTGTCTATGTTGTATGGTATTAAAAATTAGCAATGTCGATTATATTAACAAATGTTGGCAATATTGTTACAGTTTATAGGCTCTATGTCATATAGGCAATATTTTGGATATATTGCTTTGTCCCCACACGGGGAACTACCAAATTATTTGACTATTTGCTCATTCAAATGTAGGGGGTTAGTAAATCAAATAATAGATTGTAAATCACTTTAAAAATAAATAAGTTGTTAGTAATAGGATATTATGCCGTCAGACTCGAACCTACTGAACATAGCTAAGTGGGGGGTTCAGAGCCCAGAAAATTATATTCCCCCTTCCAATAAAAAAATAAATAAATCTAAGGGCCTTGATCTGTATTATCTCTTTTACATATCATATTGGCTCCCATATCACATTAATGTAATTAGGAATAGAGGTTCTTTATTAAAAAGAACTATTGGAATAATGATCAGAGTTTAATTTGATATATTGTATTACTGTGGTTGGTAATGTCGGTGAATTAACAGAAATGGAGAGGGATTGAGCCCTTAGTAAACAAAAGCCTGTGGGGTCTATCATATCAAATACCTTAGTCCTATACAATATTCACAATACATATCATAATTGGCCAATATTTAAAATCTTGCTTTACAATCCCAATTTGATCTTATGAACAATTTATTGCTCAATCTTAGTGTAAATACTGATCGATTCAAAATTCAGAAAATAACTGTTCCTTACTATTTTTTGGCGACGACATCGGATATTGAGCTCGAACTGCCTAGACCAGCACCTTTTTAGACTGCCTAGGTGCTGAACATGTGGGGGAGGCAATTACGTGACTGAATGAAATGAAGCATGATGTCCACAATTTTTAAGAGCTTTTATGCTCTATATTTTCTTCCACAGTCATTGGATATGCTTCTACATCTACTATGTAGAAACTATGGCTCTATTATTTGGTTCTCTTATGTATTTTTTTATTTTTTATTTCCTTTAACTTCTATAATTATTCCTTTTGGGGAATGGCTTATAGGCTTGTGACATGTCCATCCCTATAGTTGGGGAAAGAAACCCCAGCATAGCAGGGAACAAAGGTCCTAATGGGGAGAAAGGAAATCTTGATTTCATCAGATCACAGAATGAATCATAAATAGCATGGTAGCTTTATGCATAACCCCCATACGTTGTGAATTAGTCTCCATGAACAGCTAGTTAGACCTAGCAGCCTCCACATGTTGTAATTCTTGCCATTGTGCAGTATTCTTCTTTTGGTGTGCACTGCAAATTAAATAAAAAAATCTCCTTCCTACTAGTGATGGGGAGAGTTGAACTCAGCTCCTCCGAGCGAATGAATATGCTCAATTATGTCTATTTCTTTTTTGCTGTTTATTCCTTACCCAAATTTTATTATTCAAAGTGATGCATTATGTCAAAGAACAGTTTTGACGTGTATGCTAGATATGTAGATTTTAATTGGGTCGGTTTGATATTGGTGGTGTTTATAGGTTACAGCTCAGAAGGAGTCTTATACCGAATATTTTTCCTAGAATTCAACATTTTTGTAAAGTTTAAACTTTTGGGGTTGTCTTACGAGTTTCCTCGAACTTTAGAGATAGTCTGAACTTATAGTTTCACGGGTGACTAATTGCTTGGGGAGTGAAGTTTCGCGTTATAGTTATTTGACTTTATATGGTCAATCCATCCTCTTCTATAAGATGTGTCGACACTACAATCTCTTTGTAGCAAGAGTCCTTTGATTATTTTGTTAGTGCTGAACTTATTAGCTTTTCTACAAGTGTTATCCTGGAGTTTTCCTTGGTGAGTGAGTTTATCTTTTGAAGTTCTTTTTTTCCTTGCATCATTCCTGTTCCTATGGTAATGGCGCAGAATTTCACTCCTCTGAATCCCCAAAGTATGCATAGGTCTTGACTTCTGAAACCCCAGGCCTAGAATCTTGCCTATAATGTTATAACTGATGTAATACCATTCCTTCAAAATCGACACATTGAAATGTTTTGATGCTGAACAATACCACATTAAATTGGAAGAAGATGCAGGTAGTAAAAGAAGGCTTCAGCAACAAGAGGTTAAAGTTTTATGAGCACATGATGTATTGGAAGGATGATGGTTTGAGTGAAAGTAGGTTACACTGCTTCCTCTCCTTCAGGGTACCAAAAAAATTAGTTTAAGAGGGTTATGTTACTCACCTTAAGCTCCTTGTTCTTCCTTCTGAATATTTATTACTTTATTCCATTTCCCTGGATGAAACAATTAGCATATCGGTGGTTCTCTACTTAACCATCTTTATAACTGAGTACCAAAAACCCATGAAATTCTTTAAAAACTGATGTTTTCCTGGCGGAGCAATTAACAAATGCACAGTTCTCTCCTTAACTATCATCAAGAGTCCATGACCTGACTTACAAAAACTCATGAAAATCTTGTCGTATGAAACGTGGATCTTCTCCTTTTTTGATCTTCTTAAGATAGTCCTATTGTTTGGCTGAAGCAATTAGCATGTGCTTAGTTGTCTCCTTAACTATCAGCATGACCTGAGTACCAAAAACCGAGGAAATTTTTGCCCTGTGAGCCTGAGATCTTCTAGCAAACTAATTTTAGCAAATTAGGGAGTAACATATATAGCGAAGCATTCTGTCTCTTTAATATTTAAAAATTAGAATGTCCACCATCCAACATAGTAGAAGCTGTATTCAAGTCAAAGTCGTCAAATTGGGACTTGTACTGTGTACAGTTACCCCAATGTAGTGTATAGCATAACAAAAAACGTAACATACGTTGGATCATTTTTGTAGTTGGTTAGTAATCAAGCGTGTGCGCACACATTCATATAAACATATGATCAATTTTAAAGCATAAGTAATAAAGTAAACATACAACCAAGGAGAAATGTTGAAGCTGGTAATATGCAATATATAAGAATATAGCTATATAAAAATAAGTAACTAATATCTAAACTGTAATAATCATGGGCCCATTAATCGAATGACAACACATCAACAAATATAATATAACTATACTTTTATTTTTCCTTAATTTTCAACTTTATTGTTTATGAATTTAAGTTATAAGGTCCTACCAATAATTATATAAAAAATTTCTTAGATACTAAACATTTGGGGTAAACATCTAATTGATTAAGATTTCGTTTTACATCTAATTGATTATGAATTTAAGTTATAAGGTCAAATTGGGACTCGTACTGTGTACAGTTACCCCAATGTAGTGTATAGCATAACAAAAAACGTAACATACATTGGATCATTTTTGTAGTTGGTTAGTAATCAAGCGTGTGCGCACACATTCATATAAACATATGATCAATTTTAAAGCGTAAGTAATAAAGTAAACATACAACCAAGGAGAAATGTTGAAGCTGGTAATATGCAATATATAAGAATATAGCTATATAAAAATAAGTAACTAATATCTAAAATGTAATAATCATGGGCCCATTAATCGAATGACAACACATCAACAAATATAATATAACTATAGTCTTATTTTTCCTTAATTTTCAACTTTATTGTTTATGAATTTAAGTTATAAGGTCCTACCAATAATTATATAAAAAATTTATTAGATACTAAACATTTGGGGTAAACATCTAATTGATTAAGATTTCGTTTTACCTCTTCTCTTCCTTTTCATTTTGGTACCTCACTTGTTCCTTGTCCAACTTTAAAGTGCTCAGGGATATACATCCAAGTGACATCTTCCTCTGTGTAATATTCTGTGTTAAAAATACACTCATAATCAAATTATATATAAGGCAAATCAGATCAGGTTTCTCCGTTCTCTTTCTTCTTTTTTGTCTAATTTCCAATTGTATAATATTGTAACAAAAACTGAAGCATTGGGAATAAGTCCATTACCCTAAGAAAAACAAATCAACGTAATATCAATTACTCATCTGTTATGTTATAGATCTATCGATATTATCTTCTTTATTGCTTTAGTTTCTTCTTCTTCCTCTTCTCCCATCTTCACAAATTCTTCCTTTTAAGAAAATGCCATTAATACCTCGCGGTTTCGGCGTACACTTAAATAAGTTTATTAAATATTTGAAATGAGAATTAGCAATTAAATAATTAATAGGGACTAGAATTTATGGTATTTAATTCTTTTTTAAAAAAAATTATCTTGAATTTTGATGTTCTCTCTTTTATTAAGAGAATATATATGTTCTTAATTTGTAATGCATAATTAAACCAAAAGGGTTCGTTAGGATGAGTTTGAAATCCATTTATAAGTCGAGTTGATGTATCATATCACACATCGAAAGACACTCTTACATTATCATAAATTGCGCAATAGGTACATACCTAAGATGCATATTGCATATTGTATAATATATTATCGTATCGTATGGTGTCGTGTGATTCATTATATATCATAGGATAGGATATTGATAACTATAATTTAAACCATGAGTAAACGAGTTCTAGGTTTTGGCAAGTTGGTAATGTAACTTCCTACAATTTGTTCAAGAAAAATGTGTTAATCTGACTTTAAGGTACTCCACTACAAATTTGACATACATATAATGATAAAAGGCTTCAACAACCACATTAAGATGGACCCCACAATACGTTGGACAAACATGTGGATATGATGGACGGCTTCAGCAACATGGTGGTAGCTGGGAATTTATTATGATAGTATTCTACAAGCTCATGATTATTTTGATGGAATGGTGGGTCTACTGAAAGAGAGGTTTCAAAACATGAGCATGTAATGGATTGGGGAGAATAGTTGGAAGATGTTTATTCATTACGTGTGAAATGTAGCCAAACTGTTCAATTTTGGCAGCTCATAATTTGTGCTTGCAGATTGAATCAGGCTTTATTACCTACAACTAATGCCTGCATCTGGCAACATTATGATTTATATCCAAAGAGTTTGATAGAAGCTTAACCATATCATATGAGCTTGTATGAACGACAGTAAACTGTTTGTAATAACTAGCATTACTGCTGGATTTCTTTCTTCTTTTTTTTTTTTGCATTTTCTGGGCACACTCGTAGAAGTCGCTTTAGGATGTTGTACCTCATTTTTCTAACCATTTCTAAATTTTGGCATTAAAGTGGTTGATCTACAATCAACAAAAGAAAGCTGAATCTTTTGAGAGGAGTCTTGGGTTTCATTCCTAGATGGGAAGCTTCAATCGGCTCATGCCATTCATCGAGTTAAGCAGATGACATTGAATTTGTGCTCAGTTTTAGGAGGGTTGACAACGAAGGCATGGACTGGACCATAATTTCCCCACCATGAAAGCTCATATATGAAAACTTGATGGGCTAAATAATGTTTCTAGTATCTAATCAAATATGGTTATGTAGTTATATAGGACTAGGAACAGTTATTTTCCCCTTTTAATTTACTTTTGCTTTATCTAGGTAGATTGAGAAGGCAGTGAAGAAAATTTTCATTAAAAATGTAGAGCAGTTAGTTGACTTACCAATTTTTCTCGAAGATGCTACTCTATGAGTCTACTATATCAATAATATTGGGTTGGGGATATAGGAGGCTATATCCTTCATAAGATTTTCAGTTGGGGGACTTGAGAAATGCGTGTAAAGTCTACTTTTAGGCATTGCAACATTTATAGGGCTTTAAATGTTGAAAAGAATTGCTGTGGAAGTTTGAGATAAAGGCTTTGTTATTATCAAGGTATTCTTATGTGATTATGAGAAATGGAAACTCCTGATTAATGTTCTGAGCTATATTTTCTTAACTATATCCATGTAGAAACCAAGTAAAATGTATTGATTTCACATCTTTGATGTTCCGTAGCTACCTTTCCTCTTCTCTAATCATTTTTGTTCCTACGCAAATGGAATTTTCCAAAACCGTTAGACTCATTCCTTGTGGCATATATTTCCTTTAAACTGATCAAGGAGACTACTTTATGATCACCTGTTTGCAAGCAAGTTCCCTTTTTTGTATTTGTGTAAACGTCTTTAATTTTCTCCTCATCTGGACCCTGACTGCAACCTTTAAATAGTTCTGCAGCTTCTGGCTCATGAGACGTTTAGGTAAAAAGCTTGTTACTTTAATCATGTTTTACACAATGGAATGATATAATTATTTCTATATCACCTGTCTTGGCTTTTTATTTTTGATGGTGAAATTGCTTCAAGTTGGCAATGCTATCTGTTTCTGGCCCTTTATATTTTTTGTAGGCAGTGTAATTGTGTAATATACTTCTTTCAAGGTTGTACCATGAAACTTTCTTCTTTTGTTGGTCCAGGGGTTTATTTTTAAGATTTGAAGATGTCTAACTCATTCTGTATTCTTCATATAGGTGCTTGAATAGTTTGATGTGTGAATATATATTGAGAAGTGATCAGTTGGGAACTTTGCCTGCTTATTGAAAGATCATATATTATTTTTCTGTTGGGAGTTGCTCTACAGAGAAGTTCAAGAGAAAGGTTGTCTTTCAATGTTTTGCCATTAACAGCAAAATGCGGAGGGAGGGTTTGTTTTTGTGGCCAGCAAATCTCACATGAGAAATATCAAGGATAACTTTTTTTGCAAGTTACAATGGATTGCAATAAAGAAGAGGCTCTCAGAGCCAAGGAAATTGCTGAGAAGAAAATGCAAATAAAAGATTTTGCCGGGGCTAAGAAAATTGCTCTCAGGGCCCAGCAGCTCTTCTCAGACCTTGATAACATATCTCAGTTGTTAACTGTTTGTGAAGTCCATTGCTGTTCTGGGGTAAGGGTCAATGGAGAAATGGATTGGTATGGTATCCTCCAAGTAGAGCAAACGGCTGATGAGTCCTCTATCAAGAAGCAGTATCGCAAGCTTGCTCTTCTGCTTCATCCAGATAAGAACAAGTTTGCAGGTGCTGAAGCAGCCTTCAAGTTGATTGTTGAAGCGCATATGACATTATCTGATCATGGTAAGCGTTCTATCTATGATATGAAAAGAAGAGCTAATGTTACCAAGCCAAGGCAGCCTGCCCAGAACCCAAACATGAGTAGTTTTGCTAGAAGACAACCTGGAGTTCAAAATAGTTATACAAGCACTGGTACTTTTAACTACAGCAATGTAAATTATCAGAACCCATCTGGATGCTCAACTTTTTGGACCATGTGCACCAACTGTTGCATGAAATTCCAATATTTTCGGGATCTCTTAAATAAATCTATCCGTTGTCATAGATGCATGGCGAATTACGTTGCATCTGAATTGAATGAACAACCACTGCCAAATCATACTTCTGCTAATCTACGGAATCAGAATCAAAATTTCAAGCAACAGGTTCCGGTTCAAGCTAGTTATGTTGGGAATTCATCTTATCGTACTGCATTTCAGGGAAATGTGGCTGGGGGCTCTAGTTCTGGGATCAATGTCGCACATGGTAATGGTGGATTTGCAAGCAAGCAAAAGGAGGATGTCATTGCAGGTGGGAAATGTGGAGCAGGCAATGAGGCAAAGACTGCAAAGGTGAAGCGTTCGACTGTAACTGCACCGCGAAAGAGAAGTAGAAAGATGGTAATAGAATCTAGTGATTCAGACAGTAGCATTGATGAAGAAGATGAAGCTGTTGAAGATGGTCTCCATGGTGAAGAGCAGAGTGCTGGGCCCAGCACCGGGCGTTACCCACGGCGATCTTGCAGAATGAAGCAAAATGTTACATATAAAGAACATGGAGTTGAGGATGATGATGACCTTGTTTGTCCTTCAAAAAGGTTAAGGAAGGCCGGGGCCTCACAAGGTGCAGAATCTGCAGATCATGTCAAAGCATTTCCAGGAGCAGCTAGGCGTGTGCCTAGCAATGTTAATGATGGTCATATAAATGATGATTCAGGAGAGAGTTTACCCAACGGAGGTGAATCTGTGAAGAAATTTAAGGTGCATGATGCTGCAGAAGGCCAAGGTGCAAAAGAGGAAATCAAGTCCGAAACTAGGTCAGATGCAAATGCTGCTACCAACTTGGGATCGAAGACCTCTCCAGATGTTAGGTCCTTCATTTCCCCTGATCCGGAGTTTTATGACTTCGAGCATGAGAGAGATCCCAGCAAATTTGCTGCTGATCAGATCTGGGCCATCTATGATGACTTAGATGCCATGCCTAGATACTATGCTAGGATACGGGAGGTGTCTTCTCCCTTCAGGCTGCGGTTTACTTGGCTAGAGTATGATCCTAAAACTGGACCTGAAGATGTATGGAAAGTTGAAAAGCTGCCAGTTGCCTGTGGAAACTACATATTTGGCAAGTCAGCGTTCATCAAAGATCTGCAAATGTTCTCTCATCAAATTTGTTGGGACAAAGGCACAAAACGGAACACGTTTATCATTTATCCTAGAAAGGGCGAAACTTGGGCTCTTTTCAAGGGTTGGGATGCTGGCTGGAGCTCTGATACAAGCAGCGAGAGGCTTTGCGAATATGAAGTTGTAGAAGTTCTTTCAGATTTGTCAGATGGCAGTGACTTTCAAGTTGTTCGCTTACTCAAGGTACAGGGGTTTGTGAGCTTGTTTATAAGATCAACACTTGATGGGAAGTTCCAAATATCATCTACCGAAGTGCGAAGATTTTCACACAGGGTTCCTTCCTATAGAATTTCTGAAGGTGAAAGAGAGGGAGTTCCAGAAGGTTCTTTTGAGCTTGACACTGCTTCCCTTCCTAGCAATTTCGGAGAAACCTTTCCTTCTGTTGGCCTCAACACTGCTTCTGTTAAAGCTCAGAAGTCGGACCCTGAAGACAATGATTTACATCACATGTCCACAAATGGGGAATCTTCAGGTGCAGTTAATAAGGAGAATATGAAGCTGAATGAGAATGATATGGAGAAAACAGGGAGTAAAGGCCATTCTCCAAGAAGGGCAAACAGGGTTCCTGCTGATGATAATTGCAACGTTGCTGCTGAATGCCCTGTTTCTCCTTCCGTGCCACCTCCAAGCCCTGCCTATCCTGAATATCTTGAAACCGAGTTCCATGACTTTCATAAAGATAGGTCGATTGAGAAGTTTCAACGTGGACAGATCTGGGCACTTTACAGTGATGTAGACCAGCAGCCAAAGTTCTATGCTAAGATAAAGAAAGTTGATTTTGAAAATGTCGTGGTAAGTGCATCATGGGTGGAGCTTCGCCCTCAGGGGAAGGATGAGGTTGAGTGGAAGAAGAAAGACCTGCCAGCTGCCTGTGGAAGATTCGGAGTTGATCGAAAGATCGTAACCTTTGAGACGACTGAAATCTTTTCTCATTTGATGCAGGCCGAACCTAACAGGATAAAGAGGGATGAGTATGATATTTACCCGAGAAGTTGTGAGGTTTGGGCGCTGTACAAGAATTGGAGCATGGGTTGGACATGCTCAGACTTGGAGAAATGTGAATGCTATGTAGTAGAAATCCTTGAGGTTGCTAATTCTGTGGTGAAAGTTCAGGTCTTGACTAAGGTTGCAGGATATAATGTTGTATTCATGCCTGAGATGATAGGAGGTGTCGAACACAAGATTGAGTTATCGTTGCACGAAAATTTGAGATTTTCCCATCAAATTCCTGCATTCCGGCTGTCAGATGAACTAGATGGTGCACTCCGCGGCTACTGGGAACTTGATCCTTTATCAGTGCCACCATCGTGTATCTAATTTATGTAACTCTAATTTGTAATTTAGCATAGATTAATTTTTTTTTTCCTTTCTTTTTTAGAGGCTCATCACTACGTGGAAGTTAATGTGGTACTTCTTGATTCCCATATTGAACAGAATGGGAAGTCATAACCAGGTGACATGAATCTCTTTTTATTTGTTGGGGGTTGGGAGGCCACAGCACTTGATTGACAGTTCTTTCCTTGCTGGTTCCCTATTGACTGCAGTTGTGATCGTTTTAATCTAGTTATTGGCTTGAACTCGGCATCATGATATTGTCATCGGAGATTGAGGCCCTCTCCTGTCTCTTGCAAGTGATGACAATTAAAATTAGCTTGTCGTATTTTGATGTTAAATGCATGCTCTCACCTATTAGCGAGAAGATGTATAGTTTTCTTGTTTTTTCCATTGTTTTAGCAGGTAGTTTCTAAGTATGTTGCCCAGCAGATTGACTTCAACAGGGTAAGCTCTCTGCCTCTTCATTAGAGAGAGTTTTTCCTGTGGCTCTATTATTTAAGACTATCTTGTTGGTTGGACTGAAATCTATTTGTTGTCATTGTTGTGTTTCTTGTGTACGGCTTCTTATCCTCAATTTTGATCTAGTTGAGAGGTGCTGATAAAATTTGGTTGGTGGTATTCTGTCATTGCGCGATGTTTGCTTACATTTTATATTTCTTGCAGTTTGTTTTTGGTGTTGCTTAAGCAGCGGTGCGAGTCTGGTTGTTGCTTGTTTAATTTGTTCTACGTAATAGAAGGAATCACCCTTCAGTTGTCATGTTGATTGTTTACAAAATTGTTTGTTGATCGTGTAGATGATGGAGAGACTCAGTAGGTCTTTGCATTCTAATGTTAAGTCTATAATATAAGAAAATATTATTGGAAAAAATGCAAGCTCGTAGAGGGCATTTGGTCTAGTGGTATGATTCTCGCTTTGGGTGCGAGAGGTCCCGAGTTCGATTCTCGGAATGCCCCAAATTCAATTTGTAAATTGTCTCTTTATTTTATCTCTTGAAACAACCAATCTCTGCGGATTTTATTACTCAATGTCAAAATTTTGCATACTTATAGAGTTTACTTACACATATCTAGTTGTTTTGATTGAATATCATGTCTAATTTGGGATCAATCAGTTGTGAACAAAGGTTTGAAACGTTGCAGTGACGATGCATACTCCACAAGTTTTTTCAAGCTATTCGCGATATAGAAAAGATATATGTTCACTGGCGTTTACAGGATGCCATTGCTACCCATTTCAGTTCTATCCGATTTGCTAAATAGCTGAAAGTTGCTGGCTTTCTGAGTTCTTTAACCCCTGGTTGGATTAAGTTGGAGCAGTCCTCAGATACATAATTCTTCAATGGTATCACTGATGACTCCTTCAGTTTCCTCTGAAATGAGAATAAATGGTGCTACTGGTAACGGGAAGGCTTCACAAGGGGGTCCGAGATCAGGGCTGACCATGGTTTCCGCATGCACTAGAACTGCAACGGAGTCTTAATTTACATGAAGAAGTAGGATGATGATGTTGAAGACGATCGTGGACCCTGGCTGCTCAAATGACTTGTATCAGTATCAATGTTGAAGCCACGATCACAACTATTTTCAGAAAGAAAACCTGTAACAAAAAATAGTTTATTTTCGTGTGTGGGGTTACCACTTGCGAAATTTTATTTTATTATTATAAATAATGTACCATGATCAGTAAATCATGATTCAATCAATGAGTTTTAAGATTTTGAATTTTCATGATATTTACATGTCTTTCGAAATCAATAAATATAATGGAGTATAATAATGTCATTGCAAAAAATAAATGGAGAAATATTATCACAGGCATAATTCTATTTAAGTACTTGTAATAAAAGGATTTGTGACATAATTCTATTCAAATACTTGTTGTAATAAAAAGCTTAATTGTTGTTGTATGATAAAAAAATATGGTTTTTTTTTTAAAATTTTTTTCTCTTATCATACATAATTACCTCAAAACCTCTTGGGGGCATTCCGAGAATTGAACTCGGGACCTCTCGCACCCTAAGCGAGAATCATACCACTAGACCAAATGCCCTGTTCATCTGGACGACCCGGGTTTTTATAGATCATTTACAACTAAACCCTTTCAGTGCCATCGACATTTTCTCCTCCCTTTCCCTCCAAAATCAGGGAAAATCTCCCAATTTCTCCACCTCCTCCCCCAACCGCGGCCTCCTCAACCTCCATCTCCCCCTCCCAACTCCTCCAATTTTGCAATCTCCCCCCTCGCTTCCCTCCTATTTGCAGAATGCCCCCTCTCCCTGATCTCGACGAAACCCAGCCGCCTGACAACGCCGACACCGACGCCGATTCCCAATCCCACTCATCAGGTAACCAAAAAAAATAAAAAAAAAAACTCCTATTTCAACCCCCCAACAACTCCAATTTTACATCTTGCCCCCTCTCTTCTTCAGGAGATCGAACCGACGATGAAGATCGCGACGACAATCAGTGCACTGTCCCGCTCGGCGAAACCCTAGCGGTCGAGACCGAGATTGCTGTGGAAGATTTGATGCTGTATGGAGAGACGCAGGCGGTAGACGAAGAGATCGATGTTGATGACTGGATCGAGACTCAGGTTGTTGGCGATGATGATGAGGTGTGCGAGACTGAGGATGAGGGAGTTGGTGATGGTGATGGTGTAGCTAGGGTTTTGAAGGATGGGGTTGATTCTGATGCTTCGACAGATGCTGAGGGGAGCGGTAAAGGTGAGTCCTTTTTTGCGAAAAAGATCGTTTTTTTAGTTATATTGTAGGCGGAAACAGAGAATTGATGAAAGTCTTTTCGCCATTGTAATCGGAAAATTTGAAGATAGATGCAAATTTATGCTCATGAAAGCCGATATTTTTAAAATAGAAGTGAAATTTGGTCACTTTTCTTCTTCAAAAGTTCACTTTTTTTTTTCTCTCTCTCTCTCTACCCCTTAACTTTTCAAGCAGTAATCAACTAAATCCTTGATAGTGGTAAAAGCTTAAAGTATCTGGACATTTGAGAAATAAGATTATATATTATAAGAGACTATATATTGGTTCAGGTAATAGTTAGCTAAGTAATTTCCACTAAGTTGTATGCCCTTTATAATTCTAGTTGCAAAATCATCATCTGCAGTTGACAACTCTAATAGGAATTAAATCATCTCTCTATGTAAGTATCCTTGAGATCTCACCTTGGTCATTAAGAATATAATGATGATTATGAGATCTCAATGATTAAAAGCATCTATACTTTGAGGGAGGAGACAATCCCACGATGATTTGGCCTTTGACTATAGAACTATAAATCTTAGGTGCGAAACCCCCACCAATGTAAACACAAAACCAACCAACCTCCCGTGCTTATCCTGCCTTCCCTTTCTGAAGCCTTTAGTTCATTGAAGATTAGGATACTGGTTGTTTAGGGTAGTATTTGGCTTCTTATAGCTTAGGGTGAAGAAGGCATTACGTTTTGTGTGTCAAGTAGAATTTCTTGCGAAATATCAACTTACTGTTGAAAATGTCCTTTGCAGATGCTCCATTTATCATTTTGGATCTAAATATTACATGCTTCCATTGTTTTTCGGCTTCAAATTTCCATTATCTTTACAGAATAGTTATTTACAAATGCTACTAAATGACACAGGATGCTGGAAAATCTTGATTTGGAATTTCATTAGTTTTGCTCTTCTATTTTTTGTAGCTAATGTTTATGCTGATCTTTAACTCGGCTTTTCTTGTTAATTGGTAATGTTTCTATATAATCTTTCATATGGATTAGACATTTAGTGAAGTAATTATATTCCTTTCTTCTTCATGATTTTTTTTTTTTTTTCATCAGGAGACTATGTTTCTTCAGAGTTACCGCCAAGTGGAGGATCTTGTGAGTCCAATAATGGTAATTATTGTTCCTGATGATTCTTCTCCTAAAGTTGGTTTTTTTTTTTTTTTTTTTTACAGGATTTATTACTAGAAATTTGCTTGATCACATGAATCTGGCCTTTTGATCGCCTTTTGCTTTCATCCTGACATGAAACTTCTTGCATCTTGCTAGGGTCTGTTAGGAGCATTGCATCAGTTCGTGCAGCATCATTACGGTCTTCGGGTCTTGCTGCTGCTGCTAAGAGCATCACCTCTAATGCAGTCAAGTGGAAATGTTCGTCGAGAAATGGTGAAAACACTAGTAACCATGAGATTGATGTATCTTATCTGGATGGTGTCAACAGGATGGTGGCATGGCCAAATAGCACGGCAGATTTTACTGTTGGTGACCCCAAAGCAGGTGAAATAGACAAGGATCATGAAAGGGACAACTTCCAGAAGTATACAGAGGACTACCATAGAGATGAAAGTAAGAGCAGAACCAATAATCCTGTGGCCAAAAAACTTTTCTACGAGATGACATCTGCTGAGGAAGAAACCACAAGCAAGCCTGACAACATCATTGAAAAGGTGGATTCACCCGGTTCTCTCGTTCCTGATAATATCGCAGGATTGAGCTACATTGGATCCCAAGAGCCAGGAGATTTGTCTCAAGCTAATGCATTGGATGTTGTGAATAAGTTTCTTGTGGTTAATGATTTGGGATTGTCTCAAGAAGCTAACATTGGGAAGACCACTGATATGGTGAAGTCACTGCCCATCTTAAGTGCAAAAGGTGCTCAAATTTTGGCTAACAAAACTGATCATAGAAGTCCAGTTGGGAAGACAGGGACCTTTGAGTGGATCGACAGTCTAGAGGATGAGGGAGGAGGTGAGTTCTTCACTAAGAGAAGAGAATCTTTATTCGAAGGAAAAGATGGTGCACGAAAATCTCGTAGCCAGCCTCCAAAGTCCAGGCATGTCAGCTTTGGCCTTGCCCGGAAGGATGTCGTTGGAGAGGAAGGTGTAAACCCTGAAAATCATCAGAAAATGAGGAGTTTAACTAGTTCAGATTCAAGATTAATGCAAAAAAAATCATTAAATATTGAAAAACTAAATGTGGCAGAAACAGGAACAAAGAAGAATCTTTTCAAGGATCTAAATGAGCAATCAAACTCAGAATTTTTGAGTCAGCAATTTGAAGTAACTGATGCTGATAAAGGTGAGGGAGATACATATGAATTCGGTCCTGATACTCAAATGGCAGCTGAAGCTATGGAGGCATTAGTATGTGGAACTCCTATTAATATTGAAGCAGATCAAGCAACTCATGCACATGCAGATACTGGGAAGACTAAACTTCCTAGTGAAGGGCCTACAAAGAGGACAACTACCTCAAAACCTGCACCCTCGAAAAAGCTAATTCCATCTACATCTGATATGAATGTTGTTTCAAAGCGATCTAAGCAAAGAACGATGCTTCTTACCAAATCGAAGCAGGGAACCCCTATTTCCTCAAGAATTAATTCAAGAGGGAAAAAGAGTTTGGAGTGCACAAGAGAGAAGACAAAACCAAAGAGAGGGAGAAAGAAGCTAGAACACAATTTAAATGGTAAGAGTTCAGTCAACGAAAAGGAATGTTCTACATCTTTTAAGGGAGAGCATGCACTGGGACAGGTGGATCGAGCCTCTACAAGAGGGGCTAACAAATGTTCAAATTCACTGATGGTGAATGTCCAACTCTCATTGAGCAATGAACTTATACAAGGTGATTTTCGTGTTAACTCTACACCAATAGCACATCGTACCAGGAACTCAAAAGCAGTTAGACTACCAAAGAAGGCTGAAGACGTACCTACTGATTGTGGAAAAGAAACGAATGCAACGATAAATGTAAGAACTCGTAGGTCCATTGGAAGAGAGGATAAGCTTGTAGCAGATAATGGTGGATCACGTAAAGCAAAACGGAAATGTATTGATATTGATTCTGTTCAAAATGCTGAGGCAGAACGACATTTCACAAGCCATATCGAGGCACAAGATAATGATGGTCTGCATGAAGAGGAGGCAAGAAGTAGTTCTCCTGTAAAAGATGTCCTTACCCATCCAAAACGGAGGAGAACGAGGCAGACAATTATAGATAAACCAAATGTACATAACAACCTGAAGATTCCATCACTATTTGATGATAGTATAAAACCGAAGACGCAGCAAAGAAAGATTACAGCCACTGTGAAAAGCATTTCTGAAATCCTAGATAATGCAAAAAGGAAGAGAAGATCAGTTTCTACTCAAGTGGTGTCTGAGGTTGATGGCTTAACTTCTAAAGGTGGGAAGGCGATATTCACATCTAGCTTGAGAACAAGATCATCAACTAAACCCAATGTTGACAATGCTTCGACAAATTGTTTGTCAAGTACAGTTATTCATTCAGCTGGTTCAACTGATGTGGTCAATCCTTTTTCTACTCCACCACTCAGGCAATTCAAAGACTTTAATTGTCAAGTTGAAATTGCAGAAAAAATTTCCAAACCTGCTCCTAAAGGAAAAGTTAAGCTATCTGGTCTAGCATGCAAAACACCTTCGAGAAATGTAGATGCGGTATCGCCTGTCTGTGTGGCACAAGACCATCCAAGAACACCAGTCGATAAAGGTAGATCACGATCATCAATTGCTAGAGAACTAATAAGATTGGAAACCAGCAAATCATCTCCAACTTCCATGTTTAATATGAGAAGAAGAAGAGATATGGCAAGCGTTCGTGTTTTATTTAGCCATCATTTGGATGATGATATTGTTAAACAGCAAAAAAAGGTAAAATACTATTTCCAAATTTCCACATACGTCTTATTTCTAAGTTAGCAATTATGTGATTCAGGATTTTTTCCCCCCCTAGATCATGGGACGGTTAGGTGTTCCTCTAGCGTCCTCCATTTCCGATGCTACACATTTCGTGACAGATTATTTTGTGCGTACAAGGAACATGCTAGAAGCTATGGCTCTGGGCAAACCAGTGGTGACATATATGTGGCTTGAGAGCTGTGGGCAAGCTAGCTGTTTTATTGATGAAAAAAATTATATTCTCAGAGATGCTAAGAAGGAAAAAGAAATTGGCTTCAGCATGCCTGTTTCATTAGCTCGTGCATGCCAAAAGCCTCTATTGCAGGTACTTATCTACTCGTTGTTGGCTAAAAATTCTAGTGTCTTGATCACTTAAAATACATTGCAGTAATTTTCTCTCTGAATATAATTTTTTCTTTCTTACTAATTACTAGTTTACCGTGTCTGTTTCCTTCGTACTTTCCAGCATAGAAGGGTGTATATTACACCAACTACGAAACCAAGTATGCAAGTTATTTCTAGCTTGGTTAAGGCAGCTCATGGCCAGGTATTCTCTTGTTCTATCGGCATTAACTTTTTAGTCTTTGGTGCCTGAAGTTTTATAGTGCATCTTGTCGTATAGGAAGTGAATTTTTTTTTTTTTTACTGTTGAGTTGCATCTTGCTTCTATAGATTATGATTTATGGATATCCTTAGATTTGCTATATTTCTTTTTGAGCATAAGATTTACTATATTTCCTAGAATTTATACTATTCTTCCAGCTATCGCCTAACATCTGGTTTGTAGTATCCAGTTGGCTCATATTTGAACTTTTGAAATATTCAGATTTTAGCTCATTTCGAAGCAGAGGCAAAGGAATATGTAGTCTTTTTCCAGCTTAAAATTTAGTCAAACATCTAAGCAATCACAGGCAGTTGGGTCCCAGAATGCTTCGAAGCAATCAACGGATCATTTTAACAAGACATAAAATTATGAATTATGTTAACGAAGTAGTTTGCATCTTTACATGGTTACATAGTTCTTATATGACAATTCATAAGTAAAAGAAGAAAAAAAAAGATACTGCTTTAATCAATTACTTGATGAAAGTTCTAATTAAATAAGTACTCAAAATCCAACAACAAATTTTGAAACCAACAATCTGCAAGTACTGCTGGTAAGGAAAAAATACTAAATTAAAATGTATGGGAATGTCTTAATGATTCAACTAGTCATTTATTCCGGTCTCTTCTGGCGTGATTCTTTTTTTGGTTCATGTAGCCTACCCCAAATACTTGGGATAAAAGGCTTAGTTGTTGTTGTATTTATTCCGGTCTCTTGATTCTTGCGTAACCAGTTTCGTCTGGATCCGAAACGGATCGTGGATTGGGTGCAGGGGCTGGGTTGTAATTTCATGGGGAGTTTGCATTAGGTGATACACTGCAGAACTAACATCCCCCCAAAGGGATTTAATGGTTCCATGTAATATTTTTAGGCTGTGTTTATTCAGATGATTACTAATCAGTGATGAGAAAGGGAAATAGTAGTCAAGAATGGTGAAACAAAAGTGATGCATTCCTTTAGTTTGATCTCTCATTAATTGGGTAAAATGTCCAGGAAGTAAACAAAGCATGAGTTTTGAAAGAAAAACAGTTGTAGACTGGGTTAATCTGCTTTCCTTCGTTTGGGACGAATCATATATATGGTAATTTTGTGCTTATCAACTGGTGTACTGTTTAAGATTATTTCTCTAGGCAAGGTTTTAAATATCGGCTATAACGAATATATTGAATTGGAAAATTTTATAGTGGTTATCATTGTTGCGGAAATATCGGGAATATTTTTCAAATATCGGATTGTAAATATTTATGCATGTATCATAGAAAATAATTATGAACAAAGTAATTCATGCATATATCATAAAAAGCTATATAAATCATCATATGTATATAAATTTAGGATATACTTAACTCGACAACTTGGTATCATATTTTAATTTTGATGTCACATTGGAAGAAAAAGTAAATTTTCAATGAAATTATCACTGTGATTTCAAATTGATACCAAAAGCATCTAACTTTTTATGCATAATATTAAAAAAACAAAGGAAAAAATTAAAGCAAAAGAAAAAGATATAGCGACCGCTATTTTGCATTCCATATAGGCGGCCGTAGTATCAGGTCCAAGCCAATATTGCATTGTTATTTTTCCAAAATCGCTAAACACTATGAAACTACTCATATTATTGCATTTTGTATTTCAAAATGTAATATAACCGCAATATCGATATTGTAGCTGATATTTAAAACATTGTTTCTAGGTATCTGCTATCTGTTTCATTATTTAACCTATTGGAAACTGGATGTAGATGCCCTTTGTAATTATTAATTGGCATAAACATTAAAAAAGTTTGTGGTGTTTTATTAAGCTTCTCTTCGTGGAAAGTAGTCCCCATATTATTTTTCGAGATAAAGCAACCCCTCTCTGCTTAGGACCAGATGTGGTGAAGTGCCATCTGCTCTCAATTAATGCTAGGTTTTCATTCCAAATGACTACAGTCATGGCTTTAGCATATATTTTCACAATTGTTCATCTAATTCAAGGCGTTTATTTTTGCCACTTCAGAAGTGTATTGCTGTCACTTTTCTCACAACAAAGCTGAAGTCTCTCATATCCTTTTACTTTTGTTGTATGGCTTTGTTATCAGCTTGTCACACTGTAAACTTAATCAGTCTGAAAATTGCAGCCATTGGAAAGAATTGGGAGATCCATGTTGAAGGATGACAAGATACCCGATGATCTTTTAGTTCTCTCTTGCGAGGAAGATTATTCCATTTGCATTCCGCTTCTTGAGAAAGGTAACAACCCTTTCCTTTGCTTCATTCAAACTCAAATCTTCGAAAACAAACGCCACTCAATGCATTTGTGGTATTTGGTCGTTTCAGGGGCAGAGATTTTCAGTTCTGAGCTTTTACTGAACGGTATTGTCATCCAGAAGCTGGAGTATGAAAGGTTGGCAATGTGCCCATTCAAAAGATCAATTCGGAATCCATATTCTGACAAATTTAACATGTTTCAGTTTTCGATTTGCAGGCACAGGCTTTTCTTGGATCACGTTAGAAGGACGCGCTCAACGATATGGTTAAGAGAAGAAGATGGCGATCGGTTCCTTCCTGTAGCCAAATGTACATAAGTTCTTTTTGCTGCATATCTATGTTTGGTTCTGTAAATTAGAGGGATCTTGGTGATGGCAGGACCTGAGTTGTTGTTTCATCTCAAAATAATTTGAAGACTTTTCCCTTGAGTTATATGTAACTTGAGTTCTGCTTATGTTGTGATGGGCTGAGTTTATTTGCATTGATGGGAGCAGTTTTTATTGAGATTGTTCCTATTTCTGTTGGCGCTTGCTGTAAATATGAAATGTGGTTCTATCATGTCATTAAGTTCTTTTATCTAAAGATAGATACTTGTATTAACAGTGTTTTAAATATTGAACATAATATCGATATTGCGGTTGATAACAAACAACAACTAAGCCTTTTATCCCAAGTATTTGGGATATTCCAAGTATTTGGGATAGGCTGTATGAACCAAAAAATAACAAACAATAACTAAGCCTTTTATACCAAGTATTTGGGATAGGCTATAAGAACCAAAAAAGAATTACGTCGGATCGATCACTTTGATATTCCTTCTCCATTCATTTCTATCAAGTAATATCTCTTTATTTAAACATTTAGACTTTATATCTTTGCGTATTACTTCTATCTATATTTTTTTCGGTCTTCCCTTTTTTTTTTAACTTATCCTACATTGATAAACTCCCCTCTTCGAACTGGTGCACTTGTAGGCTACGTTGCACATAACCAAACCATCGTAAGCGATTTTCTCGCATCTTCTCATCAATAGGAGCACACCTATTTTAACAAGAATATTTTTATTTCTCACTTTATCTCTCCTAGTGTTGTCACACATCCAACGGAACATGCGCATCTTTGCTATACTTATCTTCTGTAAATGACGTTTTTTTATAGCCCAACATTCCGTACCATATAATAAAACTGACATAATAGCAGTCTTATAAAATTTTTCTTTCAATCTTAACGAGATGTTATGGTCGGATAAAACTCCCATTGCCCTCCTCCATTTCAGCCAGCCAGCTTGTATCCTATGATTAATATCATTATCGATCTCTGCATTATTCTGAATAATAGAACCCAAATATCTAAACTGACTGCTCATTTGTATCTCTTAGCTATCCAGTTTTACAACATTATAGTTTATGGTCTGTCGTTTACTATTAATGATATTGCGACAAATATAGATATTGCGGGTTGATATTGCGTTTTTTAATACAAAACGCAACGATATAAATAGTTTCATAGCGTTTAACGTTTTTGGAAAGATAGCCGCACAATATTGGGTCTAAGCCGATATTGCGGTTGCAATATCTGATGCAAAAGATGGCCGAAATTACTTAAAATCGGCTAAGTTTAATTTGTAACTTCTAAATTCATGATTTTACTTGCATGTTGTTTGAACTATCAGTTTAAAATTCTAATGTGGACTTGTGAACACAATATGAATATGTATATGTGATACTTAATTATTTGTACTTTCTCTTTTCATTGTATAAGGTTTTATATATTTATTCATCCGTTTTCATTTTTGTATAATCTAATTATCATTTAACAAGATTTTACAGTTGGCTAGTGGTCGTGAATTCATCGGTTTAACATAAGTTGTCGATATAAGTATATATCATAAACTTGAGTATATATATGATATTTTATGTAGCTTTTTATGGTATATGTATGAATTACCTTATTTATATTTATTTTCTATGATATATGCATGCATATTTACATTCCGATATTAATATCCAATATTTGAAAAATATCCACGATAATAATAATCGCTATAAAATTTTCTAATTTGAAATATCATTTATAACCAATATTTAACCTTACTGCATATACTCCACTGTGAAATTTTTTTGTATAGATAGATGCTATATATAGACACGGCAATGACATTGCCTTTTTTCTTTATTTTATTTGGCACACCGTGTTCGATATGGTTTTTGGTATGTCTGTGACGTATTTATGTCGGACATGCATTTGACATGGAGAGGGCATTCCTAATAATGTGTCTGTGCTTCTTAGACTACAACCTTTCTTGCAAGTCTCATCGTCTTACTCAAGGGGATAGACATAGAGGTTATGTGGGTCTCAAGTTTCCTAACCCCAACTATCGTGTTGCAACAGCTCAGCCAGGCCATCTTCTTGGCCTCGCATCGCTTTTGAAGGGATTAAGCACTCAAGAAAGTGGCTTGCCGAACAAATAATAAATGGAGGGGTTGGCAGAGCTCGTGCAGCCTAACAAGTATCCGGAGCATGCATGGCTCCCTGATACAGTCGAACAAGAAGGGACTACTCGACAACTGTCTTTTTTGAGCCACCATTCGAAACTAATGGTTAGCGATCACAAGTCTTGAACTCTTTTCCATATTAAGCGGTGCATATTGGGAAATTCTATTTATGCACGACAAATTGCTTTTAACATCTGGTTACTCTTTACGGGAAATTCTATTTGCGCATGGTAATTTACTCTTGAAGCTCTGGTTACTCTTTACACAAATTTCTATTTTGACAAACGTTGATTGATTGTCTTTTTGTCTTTTTTATTCCTTACCGGTGTCATTTGTTATTGCAGAGGTAGTGGATGAAGATGCGGGTGCTCTCGGCAAAGGCCAGGAGAGCGTCTTTATGAACGGAGACCTCTTCTCCTTATCCTTCTTCCCTCGAGCAGCACTTGTTCAGCACCATACACAACAGATAACAAACTACTGGTTGTGGGCCTGGAACTTGAGCGAACTCGAGAAATGCATCGGGAAACAAAAAACCGCACCCACACAGTCTCGCGGTGCTCATCTCTGGCCAGCACAACGTGACCCTCAAGGCCTCTAGTGGGGCCCATGGGTGCAAGCGAAGTGACGCGGTTGGATCGGATGAAGGAGGTTTGGACGGAGACTTTGCCGGTGTGGAGGTTGCGGAGTAGGCGCAGGAAGGGGGGTGAGCAAGTGAGAATCAACACGTTTTCATCTCCATGGAAATATGAAGCTGCGAGCCCATGTCGGCAGCAGCAGATTGAAATCCCATATGATCAGATTTTTTATTTTTTATTTTTTTTTTCCACTCTTTTTTTTTTGCTGATCATCTCCACAGTGTTGAGCAGGAGCAGCAGCAGCAGTACCACGTTGTCAGCCCCACCACCAGTGGCACCGAGGGAGACGATAGTGACGAGTGCGAAGAACGTCCGTTGGCGGAAGGGTCAGCTTCCCCGACGAAGACGGAGGGGTCTTCTGCTGGGATATACCGCTGCCGTTGAAGAAGGGCGCCGACGGATAGGGGAGAGGCGGCGAGGGGGGTTTGACGGGATTGTGAGAGAAGGTACTGCGGAGAGAGGGGAGGAGAAGTCGTGCGGAGAGAAGGAAGGAGAAGTCGGGCGGCGGAGGGGAGGAGGATGGGGAGATGGGGGTTGGAGGTAGAGGGAGGGGAGGGGAGGATGCGAGTGGGACCGGGGGTGAGGAGATTGGTAGGGTCAGAAGGGCGGTCGGGGCCGGTGAGATCACCAACGGAGGTGTCGACATTGTCTTTTGTTTCTTATATTTTTTCTTTTCTTTTAAGATAATAATTTTGATAAAATTTTAGGAGTGGTAATAAAATGAGTATGGAGTTAAAAATATATGAGATAAATGGTAACTTAGTTAAAATAAAATAAGTGGCAAACTTATAATTATTTACAAGTTTTAAATAGTAACGTGAAGACTGAAGAATAAATTTTCATGTGCAAATAGAATTTCTTATTCTTTATACCAACATTCCATTTTGAAACATCACCAATTTACTCTCTACGTCCAATTTTTTTCTCAAATTTAACTTTTCCTCTCTCTCTCATACTTTCGTCTATCGTAACTAAATCCTAAAATTTCTAAACTTTACTCTAAGTCTTGTTCCTCTACCCGTCTGCCTCCATCGCCACTCCCAACTCCGTCGCCACTCATCGCCTCTAGCGCTACTCTATACCTCCAGTCTCAACCCTTTACTCCAACCAATGACCGATCATGGCGCAAACAAAAAAATTACCAGCAATCAATTGCAAATAAAAACGTATAAAAAAACTAAAAATAATTTTAATCCGTACGTGAGATTTATCTTTCAACACTAATTGCACGTTGGATTTTTCCATTTACTTCAAAAAAACTCAAATTTTAAATCCTAATTTCGCTCGTCACAGTAAATTCGAAAAATTTTAAATTCTCTCTAACTTTTTGACGAATGCGAACTTAAAAATTTTAGAGAGTTAGGAAATCAATGAGTTTGCTGGAGATGTATTTTTTTTTGAGATTTAAATAGTAAAAAAAATATTTTTTTGGGTTTTAGGGAGAGAACAGACAAGGAAGACCATAACAGTATTTTAAATTCTTAAGAAATTTTACAGATTTTGAGATTTAAAAGGGTAACTCAGTCAAGAAAGTGATTTGTAAACTTGTAATTATTTACAAGTTTCAAATTTGTGCATCAAGAGTAAATTGTCGTGCATATTGATGCGTTAGGGACTTACATGGATGATAATCCATTTTACTTCCTTACAATAGTAGGAAAAAAGGCACATCGTAACGAAACGTTAGGATTTGAGAGTGCTCAAGAAAGAATCTCGGTAATCAATCTAAGGTCATAGAATTATCAGATTACAGATGAAGAGATTTATATTTTGATAGATCATGCCAATGCTCTTAAAGCAGCTCTCTTTCAAAACAAACATCCCACGCTCCGCCCAAAAGTTTAACGCCTAACCAAAAACTCCCTTCAATCCCTCTCCTCTATATTCTCTCTCTCCTCTTTCATCCCTCTCTCTCTCATCATACTTTCTCTCTCTAGAGCAGCAACAACAATGGCAGCGGCTCTCCAGACCTCAGCCATCGCCTCCTTCGACAAGCTCCCGGTCGGATCTGCCTCCAGATCATCTCCAGGTTCTTAAATTTGTCTCTCGTTTTCTATTCGATTCGAAAGAAATTTATAAGTTTTGATCTTGGACTTAAAGTTTGCATCTTTCTTTTTTTTCCTTTTGACTCAGTCCGAAAGGAGAGCATTTTGGTTGTCAGATCTGAAGACAGGCCTCCGCGGCGTGCGAGATTGATCAGCAACGCTGTTGCAGTTTGGTCTTTGGAAGTTCAATTAATTTTGAGTTTTTTAAAGGGAAAAAGTTTTGATCTTTTTGATTGAGATTCGGTGTTTGGGTTTGTTTGAACAGGAGAAGGCTGCTGCTGCGACTTCAGCAGGATCGAAGCCTGGGTGCGTTCTTGTAGTCTGCGCCTGATTCGATATTTCAAATCTTGAATGGGGAATAAACGATAGGATAGGATCTTTCACTGTTTTGGTCATCTTGAGAACTTAGCATATCTGAGAGTCTGACGAGACTTTAAAGAATTTAACCTGAAAAAGAAAAATACTAATTAAACATATCAAAATTATATATATATATTCTTTCAGGTGAGCTGATAGTTCAGAAAAAATTACGTGAGGTAGCGGTAAAACTATAATGATCCAATAATTTTTTTTTAATAATTACTATCTTTACCTACTTAACCTTTTTCGGATTAAATTTCATAAATTTAAAGTTCATTTATTTTTTCATCAAGTGCATGCAAAATGTTTTATTTATTGAAAACCGTTAATTTTGTGTTAAGTTGATAGAGGACCAAATCAAAACTAAAACCCAAGAAATTGGGTATAAGTAAACCTTAAGAGGTCAAGATCATAATCTAAAAGAATTTTTTTAAAAAAAAGTATCTGAGATAGTGACAATGAATTACAGCTCAGATAATTTGCATGAGTTGTCAGTTCATTCTCATTTCTCTCTTTATATATATATATATATATATGGCATCCACAATTAGAAATATAAAAAAGAGGTTTTGATGTTCTTGGAGAGCTTGTTGATAATCTAAGTCCTGTAAATACTCATACAACATCTCTTATTCATACAACATCTCTTATTCATAAATCTGAGGTTGTCTTTATATATTTAGATACGAAATTATCAATATTTGAAACATGAATTAAAGCAGTGAATCTTTTAGTTCTGTATTGCCGTGGAGGAAAAATTGTTCTTGTTGGAGAAGCCAACTCGGATAACAGTACTTATTATGGAATTGATTAATAACAATATTTATGCACGATGGAATCATGGATTCAAGCTTACCTATCTCCGTGCGCCCATGGCATATGCGCACACAACACAAACACAGATCTACACCTACACGTAATTGTGCTTCTTGCTACGATAAATTCCCTGTTACAACCTCTAGAAGTAGTCATGTTACCAAGTTAGAGGAGTATCCTTGCCGCAACCACAGTTCAAGACTATGTAGTACGGATACAGATACGAGTATCGGATAAGCAAAATTAAAAGATAATTGATACGATTCATTTTAGATATCTCAAATTGATCAACTAATAATATATTTTACAGGGTAGATGAAGATAATATTTTTTTCAGATGTCAGTAATATAGAATTTTGCAACTTAATTTGGACAAAGAAATCAATTTCGTGATTGGTGAAGGCACGACCTTCTCTCTGAGTAAAAAAACATTATATTATTGGGAGATGATATGAGAAAAGATACCACTAAACAAAGTAATTCGTGGCCATTTTCTTATAATATATGTATATTTAAACCATATATAAGTACATGTCTTTGGCCATTATTCACATATAGAAGAAACTAAGACGGTAAAATGAATCATGAAAAATATAGTTTTTTTATCAAATGGTGTCATAACATACTCTATCTTATACATACATACTTGAGGCGCGCAAAGAGTTAAAGACATGTGCAAGTGTCAATGGACATGGGTGTTTGTTTAGTTTATTTTATTTTTATGGGGTTTTTACATATTTGTTACTTACATCTTTAAAAATTAAAATTTAGTCCCCAAATCTTTAGATTTATAATTTATTCTCATAAATTCTTTAAATTATCACAATTTAGTCCTTCAGTCATATTTTTTGTCCGAATTTTCTGTTATACTCCTGAATTACTTCATTTTAATCCTACATTCCCTCTTCCTCCTCTCTTTCTCTTCTTATTAGGTTTTCCTCTTAATTATTCCTCTCTCTCTTCCCTCTTTTTATTGGATTCCCGTGAGTTACTTTTTTTTAGAAATTAACTATGAGGGAAGAGAGAGAGGAAAAGAATGGAGAGGGGAACCTAATAAAAAGAGAAAGAGAGGAGAAAGAGGGAAGGAAGGATTAAAGTGAAGTAATTTAGGGGTATAAGAAAAATTCGGGCAAAAAATATAGCTGAGGGACTGAATTTAACTTAAAAGATTTGAAAATTAAATTATAAATATGAAGATATGAGGGACTAAATTCTAATTTTTAAAGCTGTAAGTGACATATGTAAAAATCCCTATTTTTTTTTTTTGTTGAGTGCAACCTTTTAGTATCATGTGAATGCTAACTACTCTCCTTTACATTTAGCCATGAGCTCATGCTCTTCGAGGCTCTCAGAGAAGGTTTGGACGAGGAGATGGAGCGAGACCCTAAAGTTTGTGTCATGGGTGAAGACGTCGGGCACTTCGGTGGCAATTATAAAGTGACCAATGGCATGGCTGAAAAGTATGGAGATCTTAGAGTCCTCGACACTCCCATAGCCGAGAACGCATTCACTGGTATGGCCATCGGTGCGGCTGCAACGTCCGGGCTAAGACCTGTTGTCGAGGGCATGTACATGAGTTTCTTCCTCCTTGCATTCAACCAGATCTCCAACAACTGTGGCATGCTTCACTACACGTCCGGCGGCCAGTTCACCATCCCGATAGTCATCAGGGGTCCTGGTGGTGTCGGCCGTCAGTACGGTGCTGAGCACTCGCAGCGCCTCGAATCCTACTTCCAGTCCGTCCCTGGACTCCAGATGGTTGCCTGCTCGACCCCTTACAATGCCAAGGGTCTCTTGAAAGCAGCCATCCGGAGCGAGAACCCAGTCATGTTCTTTGATCTCTGAAGCCATTTGATCTCTACACGATCGGAAACTCCATCAAGAAGACCCACAGGGTGCTGATCGTCGAGGAATGCATGCGGTCAGGGGGAATCGGGTCCTGTTTGAGGGCGGCCATCATCGACAACTTCTGGGACTACTTGGATGCCCCCATCATGTGCCTGTCATCGCAGGATGTCCCGACGCCATATGCTGCGACGCTGGAGGAGTGGACGGTGGTGCAGCCACCGCAAATTGTGGCTGCAGTGGAGCAGCTGTGCCAGTAGGAAAGGAGTCCGCAGGCTTCATATTTGTTTTCCATAGCAGAGGGTGCTACTCATCTTCAAGCTGTTTTTGAGGTTAAACGGCAAGCAAAATGCCCTTCGTGTTCTATTAATAAGCTATAACAGAACGTTTAGATTACAATAAGACAAACTAGAGTGGAAATCATGTCCTATTTAGATATAAAGATAACAAGGTCAACATATAAAATACAAAAATCACTAAAACAGAAATACACTGTTTTGGATATTATTAGTTGATTATCTCATCACGAACAGCTTTAACATGCTTCTGCATGCAATTCCTCATTCTCCAGTCCTTGGTCATCTTCCTCTATATCCTGTTCTTCAGAGAGGCAAAGTTTTTTCCTATCTGAGAGGAGACCTGTCCAGAAGTTATATTAATATATGCATGGTAGAAACATATAAAAATGGAATGCTTTTGCTGTCGGAAAATTCTGTTATTTCTTTTTCTCCACACATTCCAACATACTGCTGCAATCACTATATGACAAATACGAGCACCATGTCATGAATTCTTGCTAATAACTACTTTGTTCCACATATCAACCTTCTCGGACCATCTTAGTGTAAGCCCTAAGACCACCGCACACTTTTCCCATATACGGGATGTGAAACTGCACTCAAGGAATAAATGCGTGATTGTTTCAGCCACAACACCGCACAAACTGCACATGTTCGGTCCCTTCCAACCTCGCCTTTGGAAATTATCCCATTTAAGTAAAGCTTTTTTGGTGATAAGCCATAAGAAACACCTGATCTTCAAGCTGTTATGTGGTTGTTCTTGGTTAAATTTTACTTGTACAATGTTTCATTTAAAAGACATTTCTAAAAATAATGCATAGGCAAGTTGGAAATGATCTCGCTTTTGTTGGACCTGAAGCAATATATGCTGCAAATATTTTTCTTGCTGACATAAGATGCTTTGTTAAGATTATGGTTTTTATCCAAAGATGGATGCATTAGTACTTTGGAATTGGAAGTGATATTAGTGAAAAATCCTAATTCAAACAGCCTTGAGAAATATTTGCTGCTATATTACAGAGGCTGGTGTGGTTTTGGTTTGTGATGGTTGGGACTTGATGGCTTAGTCCGTAACAAGTAGTATCAGAGCTCATGGTTGGTTGCTTTCGAAATTGAACCTTGGCTCGGCCTGAGGTGCATCATCTCTTACCTTCCCGTGGTCTATGGCCATTGGATAGATTTTTCACAGTAGATGTGTGTGACTTGATTCATTTGTGAAGTTGCTGATGTAAGCCATGAGCCAAGCTAAAGATCGTTGGATTGTTGTCTAGTACTGATTCAATGGGTGGTTTGGACAAGAGTGGTGACTAGGTTTAAGTCGTGTGTGATAGAGAATAATGTGAGGTTGGTTGTAACTGTTCTAACTAGGAACTTACAGAGATTTTCTTCAGTTAGGTGATATGGTTTGGTTATTACCCAGCCATATGTAAGCCTTAAGCTTAGAAGGTATCATTCTCAGACCAGTCATCCAAAATGATACAGAGCTTAAACTTAAAAGAAAAATGTCAAATTGATTAAAGGGGTTACAAACCTCTTACATATCTAGTCAATCTCTATATAATCGTTAGATAAACTTGTACACAATTTATCAAAACCAACTTGTATTTAAAACCTTAAACAAAAACCGTAGTTTGTCTCTGCTAAGAGCTTGGGCACCAAGAACATTATAGATTTGGACTATTATTCAAAGTGCAATGCCAACCTTTTGAATTTCTGTTGACCTTTACGTAATGAAAATAGTGGTTTGTCGATTCGTTTGCAACGAGAGAATTAAAATGTTGGCATATAATTGGATAAGAACTAAAAGATTTTCTATTGTGAATAACTGTACTGACTTCGGCAGTATGCTACAGGGAATATCAACAACCCTAGTTTCTCTGAATGCAACATGATCTAGTCATAAAGAATCTATGCAAGACGATCTATAATACGATAATATCTTCCTTCAAGATAGACATATACAACACTCTTGAAATACTCTCAGGGTAAGGACCCCATTTGATTATCCTTCCTCACTCAAATTTCCTTCAAGATAGACATATACAACACTCTTGAAATACTCTCAGGGTAAGGACCCCATTTGATTATCCTTCCTCACTCAAATTTCCTTCAAGATAGACATATACAACACTCTTGAAATACGTTGGAGGTCTAAGGCTAAGGCCCCCATTTGATTATCCTTTCTCACTCAAATTTCCTTCTTTTTACATCACATTTAGTTGTCTCCAATATCCCGTTTTCCTACATCTCATGTGAATCCTATGGCATATTAACATGTACACAAAGTCAAAGTTTAACCTATATAAAATTCTTTATATTTGAGCAAAATTTTGATAAGCTTTTCCACAATAAAAATTGTATTATTCTTTCAGGTAAAAAGTAAACTTGTTTTCTTGGATCTATCAAGATGAGTCCAAGATATCATAAGCTTTTTAGGTATTTTTCACCTGAAATGTATGAATTGTCATAAGATTTGCTAGTATCTAGTTCATAATAGTTGTATGACTTCTTTTGTTTCAATGTTATCGTAGCATTATGAGCAGTACACTAAATTAAAGTATTATAAGAACCTTGAAATATGAATATTATTTTCTATTTGTATAAGATATAAATACATAGATATGTTACATGCAATAAGTTTAAGTAAAGTATTATAAGAACCTTGAAATATGAATATTATTTTCTATTTGTATAAGATATTATTACATAGATATGATGCATGCAATAAATTTAAGTAAAAGTAAATTGCATTACTAAGAACAGAAAAAAATAATTGTACATGTACCTGCAATTAAAACAGCAACCTGACTTGAATAATTTTGCCTCTTTGTGCATTAGACCTGTACATTAATATCCAACCAATATCAACTTATCCAAATTCCAATTCATTTTCTTGCAAATGCATCTACTAGTTCTATATTCATAAAATAATGAGATGTGAAAGGATAAAAAATAAATTATTTTTTTATTCTTCAAATTTTAATTATGTTAAAAAAACTTAAAAAAAAAAATTATTTTTGTTTACACTCCCAATACTAAGATCCTTCTTTCAAATCTTTCAAAATTTTGCTTAAACTAAAAGAGAAAAAATCTGTATTACTTATTTTATTTTTATTTAAGTGAGATTTATTATTTGAATTTTAGAAAAATCAGTAGGGTTTTGATAGAGACGAGAGAAGAGACAGAAAGAAGGCAAGGGGCATAAACATTCTAAATATTTAATTACAAACATATAAAATTTGACCTTTTCGAGAGAGTACTTAGCAATTGAAGGAGTGCATATAGAACTACTGCTGTAAATGATTTATGTGCTTAAATAGTCACCTTGAGATCTTTCTCAAAACCTCGTCAAAGGGTAGGATTAAAACCTAAACCATGTCATGCATGCAGGTGTCACTGGTTGGGTCACCAGTGGCTTGAAGAAGATCACGCCTAGAGTGCTGGAGCAACTGATGACTCCTACAGTGGAAACTCTCGACCTAGAGTCACTGATGGGGTCACTAGTCTGGCACTGCACATACTCACAATTCTCTCTTTGGGCTGAATCGCAATATTAGTCTCTCTCTTCTTTTATGGAAGCCGACACATGGTCAATTCAGGGAGTTAGGTCACTTTACCAGAGTAAATGACCATAGAGAATTGTACATCAACCAAAATCTCAAAGAATCGACCCTAGTGAAATTCTATCCCCCAAGCTCTATGGATATTGGGCATCCTAATTTCATTATGATATGAAGCACTCAACCAAAATTTAAACCAAACTTGTAGCTCCAAGCATACACAATGAAGTAATAGGAGAAATTATGACTAGTTAAGGTTAGCATCCATACACATTTCAATGTTGGAGAAGATGGATGATTGGTAAATCACGATCACAAATCACCACCTGCACATTCTTTTCACAGATGCGAAAATTCCCTTTGCTGATGTTTGTTTGATCAATCTTCCCCCTGTTTGATCAATCTTTCCTCCTAGAGACAGGGCCGACCTCTCCAATGGGTCCTTGTTAGCACCTGTGGAGCAAGAGAAGCGGGAACAATAAGCATACAGGAATGTAGTGTCCATCTTACGTTGTATAGTAAAGATATGTTTGCACTTGTCTAAGGCAGGGGGAGATTGAATTGCATACATTGGTACATGTACGCAATCTAGTCTCCCCCCTACCTTAGTCAGGCGATTACATATTTATAACTCTCCGTCTATCCACTGGGTTCTCATAATAGACACCTACATGTACGCAATCTAGTCTCCCCCCTACCTTAGCCAGGCGATTACATATTTATAACTCTCCGTCTATCCACTGGGTTCTCATAATAGACACCAACCTTTGCAGTCAGATGTTCTGAATCCTCATAGGGCATGCCATGATGCATCATAGGAACGTCTCCAATCTCCCGGAACTACAAATTTCATGAAAATATCGGTAGACTGATCTCATCACTGCAGCAGATGGAGTATGCCTTTTTAATTTCTGTTGGCAGGAACAATTGAAACTACTAAGATCTGCATGAGTTTGCAAAAGTTATTTGACCCAACTGGCCTTGTGAGATTCTGAAACCAATTGATCATTCAGAAATACATCTGATCACCTGACCGAACCAAATTATCAAGTCAGTAGCATTTGTCGACTAGGGCCCAAAATTCATATCCTCATTCAAACACCAAACAAACTCATGCAAGAACCTTCATTCAAGCTGTAACATTGTCAGAGGTGTGATCATACTGCACCAAGTCATAATCCCTCTGCCACCATGTATCCAAGTTTCTCTGTGGCATAAAAATTGACAAATTTCGTCGAGAATAAGTTCTTCTCTCAAAAAATATATCCAAAGATTCCTCATCTCTAATATAATGTCGTGCAGTGTTAGTTAGATTTGTATGTTTCACTTCATATCATGCTGAAAAAAGGCAAATCTTTCACTCCATTATTTCTACCAGTAATCTCGGCACGAACACTGACCATCTTTGAAGTGATGATACCTATTAACATCACGTATAATGATCTCCCGCTCCACAATCTTCGAAATGAACTTGATGGCACCATGGCAGTCCTCACAAACCCTCAAGTTCTTCATTATCAGAAGTTTCGTCCCTGGTGGTGTACTAATTAGTCCGAACGCAATAGCTAGCCTCTCGCTGTGACCCCTGACCATGTCCCTCTTCTCATCATCGTCCACATCATGCAAGACCGGCACAGTATCAACAACATACCCGGCCTCTTCCATCAGCCCTTCCAATCTACCCAGCTCTCTATATATCTCTTCAGAATGAGGATGAGAATGATCCCCAACAAGGAAAGCGTGCTTCTTGTTCTTGATCTCGATCCAACTGCAGGCAACATCCTTCTTCAATCCTCTCTCAGTCATCAGCTTCCGCACCCTCGCTAACCCCTCCCACTTCCCAGCTTGGGCATAGATGTTCGATAGGTGAACGTAGTTCCCCGCATCGTTAGGCTCCAATTCAATCAGCTTTTCGAATGCTAACTCTCCTAACTCAACGTTTCTATGGATCTTGCAAGCACTGAGCAAAGCACCCCAAATCCCTGCGTCTGGCCTCATTGACAACCTCCGGATAAGTCCATACGCCTCGTCTAATTCACCGGAATGTCCTAAGAGACTAACCATACAAGTATAATTCTGAATTGTTGGCTCGATGGAATAACCAGAGACCAACATATCAAAGAACTTTCTACCTTCTTCCACTAGTCCGGCATGGCTACAAGCCGATAAGACCCCAACAAAGGTTATATTGTCAGGAACCACTCGGCCTGTCTCCCTCATCTCCTCAAACAAAGCGAGCGCCTCATTTGCATGCCCGTGCATTGCGTACCCGTTGATCATCGCATTCCATGAAACAACCTTCTTCTCTGCCAACCGATCAAACACATTCCTTGCCACTTTCACCCACCCACTCTTCGCGTACATGTCCGTAAGTGCGGTCTTCACCTCATCAACATCCTCAAACCCCATCCGCCAGCTAAATGCGTGGATCTCCCTCCCCCTTGGCAGTGCCGCAGAACCCGCCACTGCCGACACCACCGTCACCAGCGTCGCGATGGTTGGCCTGAACCCCTCCCTCACCATCTCACCAAACAGAACCAGCGACTCCGACGGATACCCATTCTGCGAGTAAGCCCCGATCATCGAGTTCCAAACCACCGCATCCCTGCCCACAACCACATCAAACACTCTCCTCGCATCGTTGATGCACCCGCACTTTGCGTACATGTCGACAAGCCCCGCACCCACGAATGCGTCCGTAGCCCATCCCGTCCGGACCGCCATCTCATGGACGTCCCTGCCCGTGTGGAGCGCGGACAGCGCCGAGCAGGCCTTGAGGACGAACGGGAATGTGAAGTTATCGGGCGACAGCCCGTGGTCGAGAAGCATGTGGTACAGTTCTACGGCGGTCTGGTGCGGGCCGTGCCAGGCGTAGGCACGGATGAGGGTGTTCCAGAGGTAGAGGTTTGACTTGGGGATTTGGTCGAACAAGTGGTGGGCGTAGTCGAGGTGGCTGGTGAGCGAGTAGATGTGGACGAGCTTGGTGGCGAGGTTGGGGTCGGAGCCGAGGCCGGAGAGGAGGAGGCGGGCGTGGAGCTGCTTGGCGGGGGCGACGGAGCGGCGGGCGGCGAGGCGGCGGAGGAGGGAGCAGTAGTGGTGGTAGTTGTAGGGAGGAGAGAGAGTGGAAGAGGAGCGAGAGGAGAAGATTGCTAATGCTATTGGGAGGCGAGATTTTGTTCTGATGATTGAGAGTTTGATTGAAAAGAGAGGCATTATGTTGTTTGATATTGAAATGGAAATTTTTTTGAGCATGGATATTAAAATTGAAGTCGAAAGGACAGGGAATTCATTCAGACTGGCGATGGGCTTGTGGCACAGAAGATGCAGGTAATGGATATCTTAGGTGCGAGGTCTTTGGGTGGGTATCAAACGGTTTTTAGCAATTTTGGCAAAATCGAACCCAACATACTAAACAATGAAACTAAAATCGAACCGAAATAATTTGATTCATTTAAGCTATTTGTGTGTGTGTGGAGTCTCCGTGTCATGTATGTTAACTAATTTGCACTCTATTTCTACTATCACTAATATATATATATATATTTTTATTTTTTTGATTAATTATACTCATACCCATGGAGGTGTAAAACTTTAACACCTCTAAAAATTTAAACTCTCACTTAGATCCCCTTAACCGTAGAAAAAATATTTTCGTCTGAACTTCCCTGTCAGTTTTTTTTCTACAGTCCAGAGAGTTTAAGTGAGAGTTTTAAAATTTAGGAGTAATAAGTAATACACCCCTCATACTACAGGGGGTCCGAGTGTAATTAACCCTTTTTTTTATTATGATCTCGACTTTTTAGGATTCACTCATACCTAGTTTTTTGCATTTTAATTTTGATTTGGCATTCCATCAATTAGATACAAAATTAACGATTTTCTGTGAATATAATATTTTGTATCTACTGGATGAAAGCGCAAATAAACTTGTAAACCCATGAAATTTGATTCTAATTAAGCTGAGGAGGTAGACATTATAATTCTAAAATACGTGTTGAAAAATAAAAAGGATCATTGCTTTTTTACCGCGGTCTCACAAATTTTAACTGATATATATATATATATATATATATATATATATATATATATATATATATATATATTAATCCAATGATTGTTTTTTCAAATTTTTTTATTAGAATTATGATTTCTACCTCATTTCTTTAAAATCAAATTTATTAATTTTGAAATTAATTTAACCTTTTATCAGGTAAATATAAAATATTTTATTTACTGGGAACTGTTAATTTTGTATCAACTTGATGGAGAAGCAAATTAAAATTAAAGCCGAAATAATTGGATATGAGTCACTCCTAAAAAGTCGAGATCATAATTCCAAAGAAAAATTTTAAATTTTTTATTTTCTTGTTTCAACACGATACAATCTCTACATCGCTAGTTTCAATGTTACATAGTCGATCAAGAAGCTCAAACTCTCGTAAGAAGACCCTCCTTCTTCCATGGCCCTTCGCGCCTTCTCTCCCAACTCCCTCGCCCTCCTCCTCATCCCCTCCGCTTCCTCTCCACCGCCCATCAACCTCCACGCGAGCTCCTCCACCTCCTCCTCCTTCACCATCACCTCATCTCCAACAAACACCGAACTACTCGACACCTTTACGTCGGCTCCGACTCCAATCCCAACCACATCCACTACCAACTTCGCGTTGAGGAACTGATCCCCAAAGTGCGGCCATGTTATCATCGGCACTCCGGCCGATACCGACTCCAGTACCGAGTTCCACCCGCAATGGGTCATGAACCCTCCGACCGAAGGGTGGGATAGTATCACCACCTGCGGCGCCCACCCCGTGATCACGAGCCCCCTGCCCTTACTCCTCTCTAGGAATCCCCCCGTCGACATCCATTCCTCGACCTCCTCGCTCTTTTCGGCGTCCTTCATCACCCAAATGAAGGGTACGTTCGATGCCTCCAGGCCGTGACCTAGCTCGATAATCTGCGACGGGGTCTTGTGAGCTAGACTTCCAAAACTAACATATAACACCGAGTTCGGATCCTTCTGGTCGAGCCAGTTTATGATCTGGGCCTCGCTGACGGAGGCCTTGTTGCCTCTTGTCACCTTGCTCGTTGCATCTTTGTTGTACAAGGACACCGGCCCGATAGGCAAGACCACCTTGCCTATCGCCTCTTGGTACCTTTCCACGTAGTCAGGCTCCAAATCGTAGAAGGTGTTCACCACGACGCCGTCTGCCTTCTCCTCGGCGTCTCTCACATATTTGCGGATGTTTTCCCACCCGGGGCCCTCGAACCAGCTGCCGGGCTCCTGAGCTTTGGTGATCTTTATGTCGTGAGGCAGGCCGGGCAGTGTAACCTGCTCAAACTCGTCGCTTATTCCGTCGTACGCTTTATGCTTACGGATGTTGTGGCAGCCGAGGAGGTAGAAGCAAGACGGCCCGTGGAAGATGAGGCGGGGGATGTCGAGCTCCCGAGCGAGGTCTGCGGTCCACCAGTTGCAGCTGTCGGCGACAATGCACGTCGGCCGCGGCCTCAGAGCTTGAAGGTGGGCTCCTAAAGGTTTTCGCAGCAAAGCTGTAGCTCCGAAGAAGGGTATGCACTGGTCTTGGTTGGTGACGAGGTCGATGTTTTCGCAGCCTTCAGGGAGGCCGGCCTCGGCGGAGGGGAAGTCGAGGACGAGGAACCGGATGGGGAGGCCGGTGGCACGGACCTGGTCGATGGTGGGCTTGATCCGGGCTGCGTTGACGGGTGTGGTGACGAGGGTGACGGTGGCGGCACGGTCGGCCAGGAGGCGGGCCAGGTCCACCATGGGGATCATGTGGCCTTGGGCCATGAAGGGGACTAGGATGAAGTGAGGCTGCTTTTGGTTGCCATTCATGGCTTGAGTACTGCTCATGATTGAGATTTGGATACAGTTTCAGGTTGCAAATTGAGAAGGCTAGCTATATATAGAGAGGGAGAGAGCTTTGAAGTTTAACGTGCAGGACTTTGGCTCCATCCAATGCATGATGTTTGGTGGGATACTTGGAGACGATGAATCTGCTGATCAAACTCCATTTTCATAAATTAAAAAAAAAAAAAAAAATGAACTCATTGAACTTCTTTTTGAATGAGTAAAAGAGCCAACCTGTTTTGATTTGTGTGAGCCCACCTATTTTGATTGAATAAATACAATAACAACTAAGCTTTTTATCCCAAGTATTTGGGATAGGCTATCTATTTTGATTGAATAAATAAGAGAACGAAATTTTATTTTGCTGAAATTCGAGTTCAACACATTTGAAGAGAAAGAAACATGTGTGCTAAGTATATATGCTATCTCTGAAGGCACACTGCTGGGAACAACAGCTGTAGTGACAAAAGATATACCAAAAGACCTGTATGAAAGAATGTAAACGTTGAGGTTCTGATCCGGCAAAAAGAAAAAAGAGCCTAGCAGCCCCTAGCTGTTTTGGTTATAACTTGATTTGTTCTTATAAGGAACTTCAATTATTTATGTGGAGCCTAGAAGCCCCTAGCCGTTATAAAACATATTTATTTGTATTGTTTATGTCCTTGACTTACAGGGAAATCTTCAATTTTATAGTAAAGTATGATCTTTTCCTTATAATTATAAGATTTGATACAATGCACCAACTAGCGAAGAAGTTGGTAACTACTAACTACCTAGGAGCTAGTTCGTAGGAGTGACCATAGCCTCAATATTTTCTTATTTTTTGAGGATATCAAGGCTTCGATAGTTGGAAAGAAAAAATTAGTTAATTACAATAACTATCACCATATTATTGGGAGTAAATCACTGATAAACAATGGTTAATTACAATAACTATTACCATACTATTAGGAGTAAATTACTGATACAATAACAAAAATAGATTTAGTGGATGAATTCAATGTTTTAATTTATTATTTTTTGCTAGGATAGCGAATCCATACAGTTTCTCAAAATCTAATTTTTATTCAATATTCAATTGTCTACAAAATACTTCATATAGAACTTATTTTTATCAAATCTAACAAACAAAATCCTAATAGAATCCAAACATCCTATCAAAACAAACAAACAAAATCCTAATAGAATCCAAAATCCTATCAAATCTGAATCAAACTAAATCAAATCCTATTATATCTCAAATCCATCTCAAATCAAAAATCTGATCTACATCAATTCTCTCCGATTTTAAAGTATTCATCCCCGATGAATGTGGAGATAAGAAATGTTACACACATCCGAGTTGAACTGATCTGCATTCTTCTACAAACCATTCCAATTGGACCACGGTAGTGGTCGAGTAATTGTACCTTGCGCATCACATCTAAACCAAATGTTTGAGGAGGAATTGGCTTTTTGTGTGAATCAGGTTTTGATGATTGTAGATCTGAATAATCAATTGTAATGGAAGTAATAGAATTGACTTCATTAAAAGTCAAATTGATATAAGGATCCCACAAAATATCATGACCATGAATAGTGAAAGCAATCCTCTTCGAAACTTCATCTGAATCTAAATGCTGAATAGGTAATTTCGTCACAATTCCTGTAAGAAACTCCTCAAGAGGAACTGAAGGTTTCATCTCATTATCAATAACAATTTGTTTTCTGTCCGAAGTCTTGTTTTGGACTGAAAGTTTATGCACTATTTATTTATCTTCAACTGATTTGCAAATGCTATCGGTAAACGCGAATTGTCGACGAAGTTTCTTATGAAACTTTAGTAAGAAATTTTCCAAAGAAACTGTAGATTTTTTAGACATGTCATATAGGAGAGTAGGAGGTACTTTTGTTGGTTTCTCCTCATAAATATAATAAATCAGGTACATCTATAGGCGTCTGAAATTTCGCAGTTGGTTTTATTAAAAGATCTTCAGAAATCTGAACCATTGAATTTTCGACTTGTATGGGCGAAAAAGAAGTTTCATTTGGCATTAACAGTGGCTCATTATAAACTTCTGTATCCAGTATACATTCCAAAATATGTTCACTACCAAAACTAGGAATATCTGTTTCGACCTTATTGGTGATGCTATCGTTAACCATTTGACATCTTTTATTACTTTGCTCACTGTACTTTCGAAGACATAATTGTTCGGATCTTTTGTTACTACTGGCAAGTATTCGTTTACATTTTTTAAATTCATCAATCATACAATGAAGTTTTTCATCATCGGTAATTGTTTTGGAACTAGACGATAGAAACTAGTGAGATGATGACGATGAATTTGGAAGGCGGCATTGAGTATACCAATTACGAAGTAGATATTGCAATATATCTCAATCTAAATATAATTTATACTCTCCACTCCAAGTATAGCCTTCTCCACCCAATTTATATCGGGCATAACGACATTTCTGTGCAGATGTGGGATCGAAATATCTAAAGAAATTTTGGAGATGGTTCTCTCAATCTTCAAAATTTTGTTGATCGTCAAAACCATAAAAAAAAAAAGAGTATAAAAACATACATATCACACTCAACTCGTGATATTTTAACATTAGTGTTAATGTAGTGACCATAAAATATGAACTTCATATATAATTAACTCAAAATTTTAGCTCTAAAAGTTTAGGAAATACCTAATGATCACAACGGCTCGTAAACAGCTCGAATCAGAGTTGAAACGGTTCGAAAACAGCTCTAATACCTAAAGAGGAAGAATCTTTAGCTCTGATACCTAAAGATGCAGAATGTTTAGCTCTGATACCTGAAAAGATGGAATCTTTAGACTCTGATACCAAATTTGATGCAGAACGGAAGCGAATTAGGATTAGGGATTTGAAAATTTAGGGTTTTTGGATAGATTTAAAAAAGAACAAAGGGGTTCGGGAATCCATCCAGCCGAATCCACTCCCACTCTCAACGAGTTCACGATGAGAGATTTTTTTTTAGAATACCGTGAATCCATGCAGTTTCTCAAAATTCAATTTTTATTCAATATTCAATTATCTATAAAATACTTCGTATAGAGTTTATTTAAAGGAAAATTCCAACAAATAAAATCTTAATAAAATCCAAAATCCTATCAAAACCAACAAACAAAATTTTAATAGAATCCAAAATCCTATCAAATCTGAATCAAACTAAATCAAATCCTATTATATATCAAAATCGTCTCAAATCAAAAATCTAATCTCCGTTAATAAATCCTTATCGACTACACTCTTTCATAGTTAAAACTATAAAAAAAAATTTATTACAATCTCCAATAATCGTTGAGAAAAGCCATCTTTCCATACTATCTTTGTATGCCCCTTTATATATGCCATCACTTATCACATGATCAACGCACATATTTAATGTTTTAATTTTGTCCAAATTTTTGGAGTACTCTCTCAAACTCTGATCCACCAGTTTGATAGATTTGAATTAGTTTTGACCACAGCTTCTAATATCCCAAAAAAAGAGAGAAATGTCAAACTAATTGACCTAATTAAATGCAATGATCATAATTTAATGCAAATGATCATGTGAGAAATCTCCAAACAACCTTGTCGATATTTTAATGAAAGTCATCCCCAAGAACTAATGATCAGCAAGAGAATATTCATGACTAGCAAAAAAAAAAAAGAAGAGAATATTCATGGAGTTTTTTTTCCATCTTCTACACACTATCAAAATGTAATTATGATATGTGGTTAGAAATTGGAAACGAAGCTCAGATTCTCTATTATTTCAGAGAGAGAGAGAGATATATTCAAAGCATATGGTTGAGTTTTTTTATTTCATATCTAACACGAAGGACACAACTTTGGTATGCGTTGAATGATGTATTGTTTATCACACTAGTCTTCTATTTTCTAAGGGAAAGATAATGATCAGAATCATTTCTCTTTTGCTGGGAGAAAACTTCTTTCTTCATTTTGCACTAATCAAATATAGCTAAACAAGTTGGCATGCTTCATGTCTACCAATCTGGTCTTTAGTAGCATCACCCGTTTTTAATTTGTGTGAGATTCCAAAATCGACTAGTGAGGACTTAACTTGAATAATATTGTAAGAAATGTGCGCGAGATATTAGCAAAGAGAGCAAAAGAGTTGACATTTTTCTGACAGTGTGAAAGTAGGATTATCTTGTCAGTATAATCATTCTCTTGGATGGTGAGAGGTTCTTATTTGATTTCCCTAGTTGTCAACTATTGTACTATTGAGATGTGTCATGCTCCGCTTCTAATATATGATATACGAGTACGTATACCAGATATTAGTAATATATTCCGTTTAAATATGCTAAAACCTCTAGTGGGATAACAAAAGTTAAAATAGTTTATAATTAGTCATAAATTTCTTTCCAAAAAAAACTAGCTATAATTACTTAATGGCTTCATAGAAATCGTTATAAACTAGTCTAACTCTTGTCTCACATGAGACTATTGAATTAGGGATATTATTAGCAATATCTTGTTTTCGCAGAGAGACCATTGATAGGAAGTATAAGAGTCAAAAATTTATTATTTTTTGTTACAGTTATATTGTTAACCTACCCCAAGTAATTGAGATAAAAAACTTAGTTGTTGTTGTTACAGTTATATCGTCCATCGGGATCTCTTTGCAAAAAAAAAAAAATAATAATAAATATACTCCCAATAGTATAGTGATAGTTGTTGTAATTAACCCCTTTTCTTTTCTCCAACTATCAAAACTATGAAATCCTCATAAAATAAGAAAACATTGAGGCTATGGTCACTCCTATGAACTAGCTCCTAGGTAGTTAATAGTTACCAACTTCCTAGCTAGTTGGTTCATTGCATCAAATCTTATTAATGAGAAGGAAATCATACTTTTACTATAAAACTGAAGATTTCCCTATAAGTCAAGGACATATATAATACAAATAAATATGTTTCATAATGGGTATGGGCTGCTAGGCTCCTCATAAATAATTGAAATTCCTTATATTTTAAGAACAAATCAAGTAATAGCCAAAACGGCTAGGGGCTCTTTTTCTTCTTGCTAGATCAGAGCCTCAATTCTTCTTGCTAGATCAGAGCCTCAACATCTACATTCTTTCATATTGGATTTTTGGTTTATCTTTTGTCACTCTGACAGCCGTTGAGGAAAGTCTCTCCATCAAATTACCTTGATTCCCAACTGGATGCCTTCAGAGATAACATCGTCAGCGCACATGTTTCCTTAACTCAAATTTTAGCAAAATAATTCTTAGAGTATCCGAGCATTCTGAGGTAATTTACAGAAAGAGAACTATTTCAAGTATTACCTATTGGGATCTATTGGGATCTGAGTGAGATCGATTAAATAGAATTGGATATAATCTTTCAATTTTGTATAGCAATGTATACAAGACGGAGTGGGGGCACAAAAATGAAAAAAATCATACTCTTTATAATACAATCGTATCTCATGTCATAAAAAATCATTTTTAATTAAGTTTGGTAGAATACGGGTCTCCAAAACTCGATGTCGTAGGTTCAAATCCTACATAGCGTATGTTGAAATCCCTTCCACTATACCGAAACTCCAAAATTATGGTAAGGGTTGAAATAAATTATTTTGTATTTTAACACGCCACAGTAGGTTGAAGGTCCTTTATGGAGATTTGAATAATAATAATAATAACAATAATAATAATAATAATGGAATAAGTTTTGAGAAGTATAAACTAGCAATGAAGGAGGCTGAGAAAACTGTTCGGGATGAAAAAACCAAATTATATAAACAAGTGTATGAGAAGTTGGATAATAAAGAGGCAGAAAAGGATATATATAGAATTGCTCGAATAAAAGAGAGAAAGTCTAAAGACTTATATACTGTAAAGTGTATTAAAGATGAGAATCAAACGGTTCTAGTTTGAGATGAAAAGATTAAAAAAAGATAGAAAAATTATTTTGATAGATTATATAATGGTAGATCTTACTATTCAATGTGAGGATATGAATCGTAGTTTTATGCGCAGAATTAAAGAGTCTGAAGTAAAAGAGGATTTGAAAATGATGAAATCAAGAAAAACTGTTGGTCCAGATGAGATTCTTATAGAGCTATGGAGATACTTAGGAGGGATTGGTGTGAGGTGGCTAACAGATCTTTTTGACAAGCAATAAAATTATTACACGTGGCGCCACTCAAAGGACGGTTAAGAGAGTTTTTTTATTTGCTATTTTAAGTAGTGTTATATGTAATAATTGTATTGGGCCATTTAAGCGGCGGTGAAAGAACTCCCTTCACCGCTGGTGAATTTCTCATTATATATATATATATATATATATATATATATATATATATATATATATATATATATATATATATATATATATATATATATGGATTACTGTAGGTGAGCCGCCAGCTTAGGAAAAGTTACGTGAGTTAGCGGCAAAACTATAATGACTCAATAATTTTTCTTCATTTTTTTTAACAATTACTATCTCTATCTCCTTAACATCTTTTGAATTAAATTTCATAAATTTTTGAGTTCATTTAACCTTTCATCAAGTGCATACAAAATGTTCTATTCATTGAAAACCGTTAATTTTGTATTAACTTGATGGAGGACCAAATCAAAATTAAAACCCAAGAAATTGGGTATGAGTGAATTCTAGGGGGTTTAGATCATAATCTCAAAGAAAATTTTTAAAAAAAATTATTGGAGATAGTGAAAATGAACTGCAGTTCAGGTAACTTGCGTGAGCTGTCAGCTCATTTCCATTTTTCTCATATATATATATATATAATTTTTAAATAATTTGACCGATTTGGTTTGGTTTCGAATTTCAAAGTTTAAAATTGAAAACCGATTAAATTATTTCGATTCGATTTTACTTATTCGGATCGATTTTGATCGATTATTTCAGTTTTAGTTGAACTATTCTCACCCCTTGGTATTGGTAGGTCTCCTTCTTAATGGGTCGGATCACTGTCGGGTTCTCTCCCAAATCCAAATTCGGTGTTAAAATTAAAAAAAAACCACCTTCCATGAAATATGGGAAATTCTAAATGCGCACCAATTTACTAGTGAGCACCACATACTATATAGTAAAGTGATTTACAACGTAGGGGAAAATGGTGCTAACTAGTAAAATATGGTGCGCATTTAGAATTTTCCATGGAATACTCGGGATGGCTAAAAACACCTTCAATGAAATACTCGGGATGGCTCGGGCTCGCTGACCCATCCGCTTTCTCTCTCCTCATCGTCCCTCCCCTTATTTCTCTCTACAGGTACGTTCCAGCGCTCGATCAAAATCTAGGGTTTCCCCAAAAAAAAAAAAAATTGCTTTTTGAATTTAGGTGCTAAGTTCTCTAGTTTGTTCCCCTCTCTTATCGATTTCATTTTGAATTCGATTTGTTAATCTCAGTCTTTGATTGTATGTGTAGACTTTTACTAGGGTTTTTTTTTTTCTTCTCTTGTTTCAAACGTTTTCAGAATTTTATTTGCTTTAATTTGTTCAATTTGTAATGTGTGAGTTCTTTTTTGCGGAGTGGTGATTTTGGTGGTAGATAATTTTGTTTATGTTGTTTTTTTTTGGGGGCAAATGTTGCTGAGAATAGAGGTTATGATGCTGGGCAATATGAAGTTCAAACTAGAAAAAGAGGCCTCATTTAGGATTTTGTAGTGGAGTTTCTTACTGCTTTGTGAAGAAATTTTAGGGTTTTGTGGGAAAAACGAGAGAGAAGGAAGTCTTTGTGTGATGTTGAATTTAACTGCAGGGGTTGGGGTTTGTAGCAACGGAATCTCTCTGAATGGTTTTATATGTTGAAACTATAGGAGAGGTAGAGGAGGGATTTCTTGAAAAAAAAGGAAAAAAAAAATAATACAAGAATTGATTAAGGAATGCAAGACGTTTCAATTAGTAAATGCAATCTGTGATGGAAACTTTTTTTTTTTTAGTCCAGAATGGCTGGCGAGAGGGCCCTCCTCGATCCATCAAAAAGAGACTTAACAGAACAATACAAAGTCCAGATACTGCCAATCAATGGTGTACAACAAAATAAAAGGTATAAAGAGCTATGGAAGGGAAATGTAAAACGTAGAGATAAGTAGAAGCCGACTGAAGCTCCGGCTATCTGGCGATCGGTCTGCATATGTCTCTTGATCACTCCTCTCAGTTATGGGTGTCACCTTACTCCCCCCGTTGATAGGGATGATGGCCTGGTCCATCTCCAAGAGTTGACGGCCATCGCCTGGCATCCCGTGGTCCTACTCTCCCAATATGAGAACTTTTTGTAGGGTAATATCATGGAGGATAATATGAAAGTGTGTGTCAATAGTGTGTAAAATGTCTCTAAAGATCTGACAAATGTGTTTTTTTTCCATTCATTCCAGTATATTGCAGCTACAACCAAGTTTCAAAATTGGTTTCTTCCTCCTGATGGCCTCCCGACCAAATATTGCACTAGTCATCTAACTCGAAGTTAACATGAAACACTTCAACACATTCGGACCAATTGCCCTCTAAGAAGCACGAACAAATCGGTAGAGTTATCGTGTTTGTGTCAGACATGTGTCCATGCAAACACACCAAAACCCGTTTCAGATATGCTATTCGGCGTGTCTAATAAAATTAAAAAAAATACCGTCATTGCTATGTCCGAGTTTCTTCTATGTTGTGTTTTTACTGTATTCGAGCTCCATGTCGGTTGTTTCGGAATAAAAAGAGTTAAATGATCGGGAAAAATTGAAAATAAATATTACTAAATTGGCTATATCTATCTATATCTGGTTAGTTTTATGAAATTATATTTTAATGTTTCTTAGGATATGAGTCTAATTTGGTTCTATACTTGAAATGAATTTTTGTATTAACATCCGATGCTGATCTATAGCTCGCTATTATCACTACTTTTTAGTTTTATCTCTTTGCTTATAGAGGGCGAAAGAGAGATAGATACATGGTTAATAGAAGGAAAGTGATACGAACCCATATATTGTCAGTACTTTCTTTTTGGATAGTTTAGTAAAATTATTTTGTTAATAATAGAAGAATATCGTACTCCATGTTCCTGTTCCTTGCCCTGTCCGTATCATCATTTTCACTGCAAATGTCATGCTCAATATCCATACCCGAATTCGTGTCTAAATCTTGTTTGTGTTTGTGCTTCCTAGATTGCCTTTCAAAGACACCTTTTCAAGTGATGATACGCAAATTCACGATCTTCAACACAGAGGGTAAATCTGTGTGGACCTTGCCATCCTCTCTTTTGGAGGTCCTCCCATGTGAGGATGGCGTCCTTGATGACCGGGGGCGTTTAGTCCCCCATAAAACCATTCCTTGGCCAGCCTGGCCCCTCGGTCAATCAGAAGCTGGTTGGAGACATACTAAACCGAGGGCTAAGATCCTAAGGAGCTTTAAGCTGGGTGAAGGGGGTTTTACCGACATGCATATATAGGTGATAAAGAAATAACCCAGTCTTTTGCATGAAAGAGTTAGTAGGGATTAAATACAAAACAGTAAGATAATTGCCAGTTCTATACCATCAGTTCTATACCATCAAATTTCTTATCTCTTTCAAACTTGCCAAACACATAGTTGTGACGACTATTTCTTTGGAACACCTTTATGCCAACACATATAATATTGATAATTATTTAATCTGACTTTAGCTTGTAACTGCTCTTTTACTATCCCCAGGTGGCTTTTTGTTTGAAACCATTGCCAAACAACACCATAACAATTATATTTTTGTTTTTCTATAGCCTGACATGGGCAATTAATGCCCAGCGACATGTAGCTAGGCATGACTATTTTAACAACATTGGTATAAAAATGTAAATGCTTGAACATTTTAATATAATAGAGTTGGTCGTTTACTTTTAGTTATATTATGATTTTGTCATTTTGGAACTTTTCGGTATAGTATTGAGGAAAAAACCACCATATCCTAATAATTAGTAGTTCCTCTAGTTATTGTTTCAACCAAGGTTCTAAGATCGATACATATACATACACACACAAAAGTCTGTGTGTGAATGTGTGTGTGTGTGCATACACACATATATCTTTGTTTATGTATGTATACACACATATATCTCTGATTATGTATGTGTGTGTGTACACACACACATTCACTCACAGATTTGTATAAATGTGTGTGTATATATCAAATAACTCTACCCAATTTGTGATTTAACATATAATATCAATCCAATATCGCTAATATGGTGCACTTGAAATTGCCAATTTCTATTACTATTAATCATCTGTAATACTGTTATCAATTTTGATATTCTAAATTGTACCTTCCAACTTTCAAGTGACAGCTTAACTTGAACTATATTCATATTTTCTTCCAACCAGTGTTACTATTTACTAGTAATAGAAATTGCCAATTCTATTACTATTAATCAACTGTAATACTGTTATCAATTTTGATATTCTAAATAGTACCTTCCAACTTTCAAGTGACAGCTTAACTGGAACTATATTCAAATTTTCTTCCAACCAGTGTTACTTAATTCACTTCATCTTACCATTTTGTGGTGCATTCTCGATCTGGATCACCAAATCTACCAAAAACGTAAAAGAAGAGAACTAATGATTGATTGATTCAGTGTCTTTTTTAACCATTTATACATGAATGATACATGCATACTTATTGACATGACCTTAAAAATACTTTCAACTTTCAAGTGTACTGTAACACAACTACCTATAATATTAAGCCTACCCCATTGTCTGCTGTACTGATTAAAGTAGGGTGCCATGCTGTACCCGTAAGTTAAAGTGAAGTATTCAGCGAAGTTGGTAATGCTGCTTCCAGGCAACAAAGGGAGCACGAGCAATTGAGTTCTAAAAGAACAAACTTGGAAGCAAAAGTACATCGGGAAGTCGGAATCCGAATGAAGTTCAAGCTTATCAGTTTCTCACTCTTAATTCTATATGTACGAGTGCAATAATTCCTTTTAAGTGCTAATCAATTGGAAAATAAATACATGAACCTAGGAGTTGATGGTGGGGAGCAGAAATACTGATGGCATATGGTTTCCTTTTAGCAAAGCATTACTACAATAACTAAGCCTTTTATCCCAAGTACTTGTGGTAGGCTACATGAACCAAAACATTATGGTTATAAAATTGAAGATTCCTTCGTGGTCTCATGATGCAAAATAGAACCTGTAACTAATTAGATGACATGACACATAATTAGAAGTTAGCTAAAAGCACAAGCTTGTTTATGTTTTTTGACACCTCCTAAGAAAATTTGCGAAGAAAGTAACAATCAACAATGAATAGGAGATGAAACTTGTATTCTAGGCAACTTGCTAGAGTTATAAGTAAAGTCATACCCCAATAAGTGTGGACTAATTGGCCCAGAAAATGGTTTCTGATTGGAGCCTAATTTAACCATAAGATCATGCATGGCAATCTCTTTTTTTTTTTTTTTTTAACTGTAAACAAACTTGCTGTTGGCAGTAGGCACCAAGAAAGACTTGATAAATATATAAATGCTTCTGATAAACGGAAAATACTGAATTTTTTTTACAATGATTTAAGTGGAATCTCGTTAATGTCGATGAGAGCTTAAAAGTGTTTCTAACCCAGCTGAGATGAAGATCTAGTTTGATAGTCTCTGATGTTGTACAGAATCAGCAAACAGTAGTATAAGACTAAGGACATGTATAATTGATTAAAACTGATTTCGGAATACTTGACTAAAGCTTGCGGTTTTGCCTAGGAGAGCATTATATGAACAGCACTAACTGAATATTTCTTTGTATGCTGAGGCATGATTTTGATTTCTAGGCTATTTTGAATGGTTAAACACTCCCATATATGGCTTCTTTCGCTCCTGCTATGCTTAGGCTGTTTGCAAATCTAGCTTGTCTCTTGGTGCTGCAACATCAACCGAAAGATTCTTGTTGTAGGTTTACTTTAATAATGAATGAAATGCTTAAAATTACCAATGAGAGCTTTATACTTTGTATAACAAATACATTTGATACAATGTGGTTCTGGTATCTTATAAAATTATAATTTTTAGGTCAACTGCCTGCTTTTGCTTTTGGTGATATGATTAAGTGATTTACTCTTTAAAAAAAAGTATTTTTGTCAATGTTTAGTGTTGATTTCATGTCGCCCACTGCAGGAAAAAGCCTGCAGTAGAGGGGATTTTGGCCAGCGAGACGATTATGGCTCGAGATAGAAATAGGAAGGATGGGGATGCTTTTGAAGCAGAAGTATCAAAAAGATCTAGATCTGAAACAAAAAATCAGAAACAATTGAAGCCTGAACCCAAAATTGTAAAGAAATCACCCAATCAAGAAACCGACAGAAAAACTGAGAAGCCCAGTGACGCCTATAGAAACAAAGACAAGAATAAAAAGGAGAGTGATAATACTTTGGTGAAGGACCAAAGAGATCCAGGCAACAAAGAGAAAATTGAAGGAATGATATTCATGTGCAATGCTAAGACTAAAGCAGATTGCTTCCGCTACAATGTCATGGGCCTTCCTCAGAGCAAGAAAGATATTGTAACCACCATCAAGCCTGGCCTAAAGCTCTTCCTGTTTGATTTTGATGCAAAGCTTCTTTATGGGATTTATGAAGCAAAATCAGCTGGAGGGATGAAACTTGAGCCAGCTGCATTCGGTGGTTCCTACCCTGCACAGGTTCTACTTTCTTATTCAGACTATCATGTTTTCTTTGTCCTTTCATACCAGCAACGCAAAATTAAGCAAACTCTCTCAAAGAACTCGAAGGAAATATTTTGTAAGATTCTGCTGGAAGTTGTGGGCTTTGAATTTTAATAAGTATGAACTTTCCAGGTCCGTTTCAAGGTTCACATGGATTGCTTGCCTCTTGCAGAGGGGACCTTCAAGAAGGCAATCATGGGCAATTCTGGTGGCGATAAGATCAAGTTCAATACAGAGCTCACCACCAAGGAAGTCAGTAATTCTTTCCCAAGAATTTTTGATTTGCCGAAGAATGTTATTTACTCTAGTTTTCCAAGTGCTGATTTGTTATTATCCATATGAACCGGCTTCATTGGAAGCCACAGACTGTTTGTTGACTTCATATCCTTGTGATTATTTGATGCATTATTTCTTCTTCATACAGGTGAGGAAACTTACCAGTTTATTTCAAACCAGTGCCCATAGTCAACAAGTTCAAATCCCACTTGTTCCACTGAGACCTATTATTCCGGCTGCAGAAGCACCACTGCTACCGCTTCCTGCAGAAATATTGGGGAGAGGTCAAAAAGAGATTGCACCACTGCAAAAGGAAACTATTCCACTTGACATTCTTTCTTTTGGTGAGAAAGAGTATAGGATGTATGGCCTTAGGCGACCTGCATTACCAGCACCAGCACCCGTCCCTTCCGTGGTTTCAGACCCACCACGAGGAAATAGGGATCCATATGATCCTTATGCTTCTCTTAGAAGAGCTCCTTATCTGAGCGAAATGGATGGGGAGACTGATATCCTGCGGAGAAGAATGGACAAAAGCGAGTATGAAAGGGCAGCACCCAGACATTCAGCAACCCATCGAACTTTTCACCACAGTTATCATCCATCTGGTGTACCAAGGAGCGAGGCTGAATATGGAGCAAGGGAGGTTGAGGCTGGTAGATTGCATTCCACCCATGCAGCAAATGCGCTGTCAGATTACAACAGGAGCCATCAGCAGCCTCGTGACAGAGAAGATTATGCGTCCCTCCCTGTATCCTCCCGCTACTCATTCGCCGGTCCTTCATTCTAATATTTGTGAAGCTGATCTTCACCATCTGCTTCAGTTGTAATGTTGTATGAGAACGCTCATGATTCTGTTGCCATTCTGGATGTTCTTGTGCCCAAGGCCTTTTAGTTTAGGACGGCAGCATGAGCCCCTTGATTTGTTGTGATTGTGTTTCAGGCTGGTGTAAGAAAGTGTAATTTCTAATGTAGTAGCCAGCTCTAGACTTTGTTGCTTAATTTGATGATACTCTTGTCGGTTCTCCCCTCTTTTTTCAATTACCTGAGTAAAAATTTCTGTTATAATTTTGTTACTGAACGTTTCTTGTCAGTGTTCACTGAAATTATTTCAGATTTTCTCTACATACTACTAGAATAGAAATGAACTGTCTGACTAGCTGAATACTGTGAAATGTTTAGTTGAGATTTAACTTCTGCTCTCGAAAAATTGATAAAAGTACTGCAATTTGACATTTTTTTTGAGTCATTAGAGTTGGCATAACTTCAGTGCATTCTATTAAAGAGAAATAACAGAATAATCTGCATACTTACCAATTATCTATATCAGACTGTATCTTGGTTTTGTCTCAATTGTTTGATCGTTGATAGCTCATGAACATTTTCCTTTGCTACTATTTTCCTCTAATCATGATTAGTGGGGTTGTTATGGTTCAACAATAACCTTAATCTTTTCTAAAGAGGTCTTCTACATTTTGACTTTGTGAAGAAAAGGATTGCTACATGATACTTGCCATCACACTTTTGTTTTCTTGCGTCTTTTTAGAGTTTTAAAATGAAACTTCCCTCTTTTATCAAGTGCTTCATCAAACCTTGCATTTGACCTTTTGTTATTACTATCTCATACTACTTCTTGTGTCATAGAATTTGTTGTCATTTTCAATTTCACATTAACTTTCCTTTTAACCAATTTAGATTTCCTCTTCTTCTATTTATTTAACTTTTTTCGGAAATTTTTTGCTCTTTTCTTTTCTTCTTTCTCTTCCCTCAGCAAGTACAAGACAATAGAGAAAGATACAAGAGTTTAGCAAAACTATCCAAACTTAATGTTCAACTCTCTCTCTCTCTCTCACATCACATAGATGCAACTAATAGATTTTTTTTTTTTTAATTCAAAATTTTGATCAGAACGGACAAAAAACTGACTTATGGATCCGCCCATTCTCATTCCTATCTACACAGATGCTGAAAGTATGTTGCCTTAATATTAAAATTGCACTAAGAATGTTTTTGTTAGCATAAACTATGGACTAATGTTTGTTCCATTAATTATACATTAATGAAACAAATCAATTGCGTCGGGAAGGCAACTAGCAAGCATTGGAAATATACCAAAGGAAATAACAACTTGAGTATTGGTGTTCAGTATAAAATATCTTACAATAAGAATCATTCAACAGTTATTGCCCTTCATCAAGCATCACCCTTAGATTTTTTTTTCTTCTCTCTCTTCAAAGACTTGTAATTGCTGTATCCCCCTAAAATTTCAGAATGATTTGAAATTTTTGCCTCATAGTGTATATAAGCTTTAGTATGCAAATTTTATTTATCATTCTCAGATAACCTTTTAAAAATTAAAAATACATGCATATATTTGTGTATATTTGATATATATAACAAACCCGAGACTTAGAGATTCATATAATACATATCACAAACAACCAAATCATTAGTTGAGTCTATAATACATATCACAAACAACCAAATCATTAGTTGAGCCACAATATTGGCAAGAAACATATTACAAGCATATATATATATATATATATATATATATATATATATATATATATATATATCTAGTCCCTCGTCCTACAATATATATTATGGTCATCGGAATGCAGCTAATCATGAAACTCGTTGTTCTTATTTATCTCGATATTTCTGAACCCAGGCTTGAATATAGCTTCAGTTAGGTATAAGCTTGAAAGGAGGCTTTGCAAGAGATGGAGATGGATCGGACCTTCCATAGTCATTTGTTTTCACCCTTAGAATTCTTGGATGAGCAAAAAAAGCTTCTTCGTAGTTCAAGGGTTTCTTATTCAAGGGTTTCTTATGAGACGCCTGTAATTTATGAAAACTAATTATTAGAAGAGAAAAAAAATAAAAGTTATCATCAAATACTACCCAGCTACTAGAATTATGAGATATAACTATATTTTCAACAATTTCTATCGAAAATAATAAAATCACTATTAGTTATTGTTTTATGTTTATTTCAGTATGGGCTTTAAGCTTTTACAAGAAATTAGGTTACATGCCTCTTTCAGAGCAGATCCTACATGCATCTGACTATCGACGATAAGCTTTCGATTTCCTGCAAAAAAAAAAAAAAAAATTATCAAAATTGAATACTTTTATTGCTCATTCGTAAGTTTCCTTCAGAATAAAACTGCACCATATGATGCATATATTTAGGGAAACAAAGTAAGAGTTTAATCCTTAATGTTTTATATCTCTCGAAAAAATTTCTTAATATTGACATCTAGATATATATAACTCGTTGATCTCAAAAGACTAGTTCTCTTGAAAATCCACTTGAAATATGAAAAAATTTTTAAAAAAAATGTCGTTTCGTATTTCAACCACTTTGGAATACCAAAGGCATAACTTACAAATATTCTATAAAACTACAAGGAAGAAAAATTCAACAAAAACTACAATGAAAACAAATTACCTGCAAAAGAAGCTGAAATCAGTGATGCAGTTACAAGAACAAAGAGGAGAATTGATCTCTCAGTCCCCATGACACTCCTTCTTCTTTCTTCTTCTTCTTCTTCTTCTTCTTCTTCAAGAGCATAACAAAAGAGATAAGAAGTCTTCACAATAGAATTTTATATTGAAGCTTTGTATGACAATTATATATGTGTGACGATGCAAATCTCACTGGACTCTTGAATTATTTTTAAAGTATCATTGAAGGAAAATGGTGAGCACTTTGCCCATGGAATGAGTTTGTGCACTCACTAGGTTGTTGGATGAGTTATTTAAACTAAAAGCATTGACAACTTGGGCTCTTGTGGGAGAATTTGACTCCATATCCCTTGTGTGAAATAACTTTAATATTCTTTTGATTTCTTCAGAGAGATTATAAAATTTATTAGATTGCCGATGACTTTGGTCATGACAACATGCAATGATAAGGTTGGTTGCTTGAGATATGTCAATGAGAATGATTCTCAACTAAATGCATAAAGTCTTTAACTAGATAATCAATTATCTCATGAGGAAATCTCAAGCCAATGTATGTATAGAATTATCATTGGTTAGAAGGTCCTTTTTTTTAGTATAAAACGGTGAGACGAGCCCCCTGTATTAATTCCATTGATCAGAAGGTTGAGACTTGTTTGTCGTTTCATTAGAAATAAGTGACATCTATGTAGGGTCTAAGATAAAACCAAGTGATTGGGATTGACCAAAGAACAAGTAGGAATGTCTCCAAGCAACCATTCTTCAACTTACATGTTTATGTGAGTTACAAAAGATCAAGAACACACCAAAAAAAAAGAGGGGAGAGAGAGAGAGAGAGAGAGAGAGATACCATTGTTGACTTTAGAATTTTTCCTTGTATTTTAAAGATAGAGGGATGCACAAACTAGGTTCTTTGGTAGCTAGTGCTCCAAATTATCCTTCAAGGACAAAGACATGGAACCAAACACAACTGAAACAATAGCTACTAATGGAGCATAAAGAGGCCAAATATTCTATTTGCTTTATGAGAGAGGGGAGTGATAATTGTGTTTAATATAGTTAAACTAAAGGAGAGGTTTCTTAGCTGTTCTTGCTTTGTAATTTCAAAATCATCCAATTCTCACACTTAAAAGACTAGACCATAGATGGTATGGGTCCCTTGTTCCAGTGAAATATGATGTATCAAGTATCGATAAATGTTATGCTCGTGAAGTATCTGTCTCATTACCCTTAACAAGTAGGTCTCACATGCATGCTACACACATGATTTAGTTAGCATGGATACAGTTTGGCATGAATAGAAATTAGCACTATGAGATGGAAGAAGATGGTCAGTCTTTTTCTTTTCTATAAAATAGAGATCAAACAATTCGAGTTTGTTAAGTTTGAACAAGCAAGAATCTTAAATTACAATTGCTTGGATCTTGAATTATCCTGGAAATTGTAAGCTTGGCAGATTGGATTTGTCTGGTGGTGCAACTGTATCAGTTGTTTAATCGAAAAGTCTGAGGTCAAACACAATATAGATCTTATAAGCCTGCAGGCTATACATTGATCATATTTTGTCAGCAATGAAGAATTGTCTTCTTCTCCTCTAGTTTCTATTAAAAAATGATGTATCAGACATGCACCCTTTGCAATTTTTCAGGCCAGTTGTCAATTAGTTTTGAAATTTCAACATAACTCTTTCTTTTCTTGATTTAGAACATAGATTCTATAAATTGGCTTAAAAAAATCATCAAGAGTGATTCTGATGAAATTTTTCCTATGTATCTGTTGGTGGTAAAAAATTTCCAAATAAAAGAAGAAGGAAAAATACCCCGCAGAACGCAGAGCTAAATTCGTAGCTCCGCGTCTGGCTATAAAATTAGCTTCGTGTTAAAAGTGCTTAACTCCGTGTGAGCAGATTCTTATAATCTTAAATTGATTGAGATTGAGATTTGGATTTATCCAATACCCGAATTGAGTTTAATCAGAATTCAAATTCAAGAGATTTAAATCAAGACTAAGATATTTGATTAAAATCCTTGATAAATATAAACACCTTCCAATTCTATTCCTATGGAAACTCTTATTCAACCAAAGCCTATAAATACCATCTTGAGGTAGACTTTAGGGATCCTTTTGATCGTTTTAGAGTTCAAGTTACGTGCGAGAGCCTTGAATTTACATAGATCAACAGAGAGAGACCTAGAGCCGGCCATCATCTTCATTAAGTAGAAGATCTTCACATCGGATCATCAACAGATTCTACTAGTTAGATCCCATTGTCACACTAGAACCCACGTTTTATTATAAAAGAGAGCAATAATTTATAAATCCTCTAGTTTGTTTTTCTATTGTTCCTCTTTCATTATAATCAAGTTATTCAATGGAAGGAAGTAAGATTTTTGTGGAGAACAATATCTATTTACATTGGAGATATTTGATCAAATATATTAGCCTTTAGGCTCAACAAGCCTTCTAGTGAGGCCAAAACTATGAAATTAATAAGCAAGTACTGCTTGTCATATCCTTTGGCTTTCATAAGATAACCTTATAGTGACATGCACAGTGAACTATTTGGAAACTTCTTACAAACAATTCAAGGATTTGACTATCAAAATTGTTGCATTTGAAATTTTGAGAATATAGTACCATTTTTATATTTGCCTCAAAAACTATTAATATTTATAATAGTTTGACAAATGATTATGGGCTATCTATTTAGGAAACTAACTATATTGTAGCCAAATATATTGTAGGAGAAAGAATTGCTATCAATCGATATTGTATTTCGCTATGACTGATCAGAGCTGTACTGTAATGTCAACTCATCAATCTTCAATCTCTTGGTTGGATAATATCAGAAAAAATTAATTTAAGCTACACTATTAGTTTGAAAATCGACTAAATTTATGCATATATATATATATCAAGCTAGCCAACTCATCCATTAGTATGATGGGCTTGAATTTGTATTTTTTTTTCATAAGGGAAACTTGCTTTTATAATCTTTTCTTTCGAATAATATGGTAAAGCAAAAGTGATCATATAAGCCCGTACACGCCATTCATACTTTGTAGAAATGCAAAATTTTCTTCTTCCCTAGTTTTTTTTTTTAATAAAAGTTGAGGGCTAAAATTGAATTAAATTAAACAAGTTCAAGTAATAGAGTTCTATTTTATTTCCTTCGAAGAAAGGTCGTGGCCATCCTTGTCCCAGTAATCCCCACATTTAAAAGGATGTACTTGGCATTATAATTTAAGCTTATTAAGTATTTAATATTTCTAAATAAATGCTAATTATTTCCGAGAAAAAGGCTGATGGAGATCAGATTTTTGATTTGAGATAATTTTAAGATCTAATAGGATTTGATTTAGATTTGATTAGATTTGTATTTTGTTAGGATTTTAAAATATTTGAATGGACTCTGATTTTATTAGAATTCTGATTTTATTAGGATTTTAGATTGTATTAGGATTTTGCTTGTTAGAGTTTAGCTATATATATGGGTTTTATATGAAATATTTGGACAATTGATTAAAAATGAATAATATTTGAAAATTTTGAGAAATTTCCGGTATGGATTTTGCTAAATTAAATCTTTCCTCATAAATTCGTGGAGAGTGGGCGTGAATTCGCCTGAGTGGATTCCCAAACTACCGTAAGTTTTTCCTGTTCATCTCCAATTTCTCCAAAAAAAAACTCTAATTCTCAAACCCTAACCCTAATTTCGCCTCCGTTCTGCGTCAAAGGCTATGAAATCAATTTCTATTCTAAAAATGCATTTTCTTTTTCGTTTTCTTCTAATTATTCTTGATTAGTTTATTAGCATTAGGGGCACAAATGGATCGGATACATATCAGATGTGGAGTCTTACAATATTCTTACTTGCTTTTTCAATCATCGATATAGATATAGATATATTTCAGTAAGGAAAATTTATATGAATATCCGTTTAAATCAGAAATAGGTATTGGTCAATCATAGAATAAACGGATATGGATAAAAATCAGATATTAACACAAAGGAATATTTGAAAAAAATTAACACAAATGTGAATAATGAAATAAATTGTTGAGTGATAAATCTAGGGGCTTGTGTTTATTTTTATTTTGGAGTATTTACAGATATGTCCCTTAAATCTTTATAAATTATAATTTAGTCCTCCAAATCTTCATATTTAGGATTTAGTCCCCCAAATCCTTTAAGTTACTACAATTTAGTTCCCTAGTTTATATTTTGGCCCGATTTTCCCGTTTTACCCCTGATTTTCTTCACTTAATTCTCCTTCGCTCTTCTCTCTCTCTTCTTAGTTCTTATTGGGTTCTCCCTTCTTTTTCTCTTCTCTCTTTATTCATTTATTGGGTTCTCCCTCTCTATATTGAGACCAAATGTATTATTCTCCACTAAATATATTAAACCTAGAAATGAATTTATCCAATATAAATAAAGAAGATCCCAATAAATGAATTTATATTGAGATTTAAAGGTTTAATATATTTAGTGGAGAATAATATATTTGGTTTCAATATAGAGAGGGAGAACCTAATAAATGAATAATTAGAGAGAGGGGGAAGAGGAAACCAAATAAGAACTAAGTAGGGAGGGGAAAGAGGGAAGGAGAATTAAGTGAAGGAAATCAGGGGTAAAACGGAAAAATCGGGATAAATTATAAACTGGGGATTAAATTGTAGTAACTTAAAGGATTTGGAGGACTAAATCCTAAATATGAAGATTTTGGGGACTAAATTATAATTTATAAAGATTTAAGGGACAGATATGTAAATACCCCTTTTATTTTTTTAATTTTGAAAATTCTTCAGATGAAAATAATCAAGTTTTGTACAAATAAATAATCAATACTAAGATGCTAAATTTGAGTACTCAAATTAAGTCACTAATTTGCTTTATAACTTTACAAATAGTTGGTCCTAATATAGGATGTATTGAGCAATGTTTAAAATAATGATAATGGTAACATAACGTTTTGTCTCTGTTAGGTTATATAGCATATAGCGTAACGCATAACGTAAGTTACGCAATTTTCTATTTATTTAATTAAAAAATATAAAACTACATAAAATTAATTTTATAAATTGAAAATTGAATCAAAAATTCTAAAAAATATATAAAAAATTATATCCGAGTAAGAAATTATAATTATATCTTTTAAAAAATTCTAAAAGAAAATTTAAAATAACGATAACTTTATTAAAAATTTTATAAATTTATTTTTAATTGTTTATTTTAGATTAGCTGAGAATTTAATTTAATTAGTAAGTAAGAAATTTCAATAATTAGAAAGGAATTATAACAAAAAAATTCGATACTTGGAAAGAAATTATAACAAGTAAATAAAGATGTACAAGTTAACAATGCCACAAGCAATCAAATAAGCAAACAATAAGCTATCATGTAAAAAAAATACAGCAATTCGCTAACAATCGAAATAAATAATCGAAATCAATATAAAAACTATTTAAAATTTATTGTAAATAACACAACATAACGTAATTTAAAGTAACGTAACATAAAATAACATAAAAAACGCACCATTATGGTGTATTGAGTTATTTTCGACTGTTAAGTAACGTTGGCTTTCTGTTAGGTTTTATAACGCAACATAACGGGTTTCATAATGCGTTATTTTCAACATTGGTATTGAGTTTTGCTATATTTATGAAAGCTAGTAGGTTTAAAATAAATAAACTTCAAAAAAATTTGTAAAGGAAAAATTTTCATAATCCAGATATCTAGATTTCTTATTCGTATATCGGTATTTGTATCCATCCATGGCTCTAAAAAAATATGCATATCTATTACACTATCCATATTCATATCTATATTCGTATCCGATCATATCAGGATATTCACAGATATCCACATCCATTCTCTCCTAATCAGAACACTTTCATAGATTCTAAGTATAGGACAACAATTTTGTTCTCAGAAACTGATTCTTTTGGGTTGTATGTGTATTCAAAATTCTAATGTTTAATTGAACAATAAATAGACTTTAGCTTGTATCTCCACAATATTGGAGTTTTTTTTTTTTCTCCTTGCATAATTTAGACACATAGCGTTTTGTTTATTTACATAAAATTTACAAGATAGAACTGATACAAAAATATTTAACTACAATAACAACACGAGTCTTGGATACTATCGATGTATTTTCAACTCTGATTTCCATAAGCTATATTGAGAAAGAGATATTGTCACAAGTGCAGAAGGATCAACCACAGATTACCAAAGAAAACAGATAAACTCCTTGTTATCGAAAGTATTTTGCCAGTCCATCTCCTTTTTGGAGATTGAGTTTGATCATACATTCTTCGATTAGCTTCTAGGTATCGATAAAACAAAGAATGTCACAAAATAATTTTAAAATGCATTTGGAGATGAGAGAAACGCGGGAACTTCACAGTCAGATCTACATATAGACATTGTATGGATGGTAGACATAGGATACCACAAGTACACCACATATGGGAGACTAGATGCCCTTTCAAATTAAGGTGCTTACTATGGTTGATTACAAATGGCGCAACTCTGACTTGGGACAACCTACAAAGGAGAGGACGACAGGGACCTAACATTTGTGCTATATGTCAATCGGAAGTGGAATCCACCTCACATATTTTTCTCACACGTGCCTATACTGTAAGAATATGGGTGAAATGCGCCGCTCGCCTGCACATTCCAATCTGCATAGCCAAGTCATCAAGTGTCTGGATGAGAGCGGGACTAGATAGGACCACAAAACACGGTGTCCATTTGCGTCACATTATGTTAGTAGCTATCTTTTGGAATGTGTGGAGAGAGAGAAACAATAGAATTTTTAGACAGATCATGCATTCTGTCGATATCTGTTTCTATCTCACATATCTCCATATACTCTCATGGACAAGTCTACTCTCAGAAAAAGAGCGACTTTGCTTCTCAGAAGATCAGCATTCAGATGAGGAGCTGCAAGACGAATCTCCAGATAGAGTTTTGCAAGGACCTTTTGGCGGCATCTGAGGGGAGAGTCTATTTGGTCATCATAGTCCACCTTGAGTGGATACCTTTTGAAATAGATTTATACTTTATCTTTTATGTACGGTATTGTCAGATTAAATTATTAGAACTTCATGACATGATGTGAAACGACTATTCTGTTATCGCTTATTAATAGAATACGGGGGGCAACTTTGCTCACCGTTTCAGTCTTAAAAAGAAAATTTCAGAATGCAAAGATATTTGTTTATTTGTGCTGAAGATTGAAGTAACACGATTAAGATCCTGAAATATGATTGATGATGCAACCAGTGGCCTACTAAATTAGAAAGCTATAGTTGTCAAGATTAATGGATATCCAATCCTACAAGAATTAAAAAAAATCCAAGAACATCCTGAGAATAAAATGCTGTTATTTATCAGGAAAACAAATTTCTGGGCCGAGCCAATTCTGATTTGGTTTTCCTTCCACAAGGCTTAACAGGATATGCGGCAACAAGTCTGAAGCTTGTTTGAAGATTTTTATGTGATGATATATTGAAGCTTAAGTTTGCTGATGATGTTGTCTTAGTTGATGAGTTTATTAGAGTTATTCAGCATGAGATACCTTTGTGCATAATATTTGTTGATAATATTGTCTTAGTTGATGAGACAAGACCAGAAGTGAATACCAAGTTAGAAGTATAGAGCCATACATTAGAATCTAGATGTTTTAAATTGAGTGGGTCTAAAACATAGTATATGAAGTATAAATTTAGTAAACGACAGACCCTAAACTACGATGTTGTAACAATGGATAGACAAGAGATACAAATGAGCAGTCAGTTTAGATATTTGGGTTTTATTATTTAGAATAATGAAGAGATCGATAATGATCTCAACCATATAATATAAGCTGGCTGGTTAAAATGAAGAAGTACAACGGGAGTTTTATACGACCGTAATATTCAGTTAAGGCTGTTAGGAAAATTTTATAAGACTGCTATTAGGTTAGCATTATTCTAGGGTACGAAATGCTGAGTTATAAAGAAATGTTATTCATAAAAGATAAGTGTAATAGAGATGTGCGTGCTTTGTTGGATATGCAGTGATACTAGGAGAGATAAAGTGAGAAATGAAGATATTCGTGCTATGTTAGGCGTAGCCCCTATCGATAAGAAGATACGAGAAAATAGTTTACGATAATTTGGTTATGTGCAACATAGATCTACAAATGCATCATTTCGACGAGAGATTTAAAAAAGCGAAGGTAAGACCGAATAAAACAAAAAGACATAGATTCTAGATGTTTAAATGAGAAGATACTACTTGATAGGAATAAATGGAGAAAGATTATCAATGTGATCGATCTGGCGTAATTCTCTTTTGGGTTCATGTAACCTACTCCCAGTACTTGGGATTAAAGGCTTAGTTGTTGTTGTTGATATATTACCGAAACAAGTGAATGGCAAGAAAAATAAAAGATTAACCACTTGTCTGCATTGTCCGTAAGCGTGAAAATCCTTTATCCCGAGCCATAATTGATTAAATGGCAACGTAAGGATGGAGCTCGTCTCAATAGAAAGCGTACCAGTTGTAATAGAAATTCTACTTGACCCATTCCTCCAATATCTCAAATTGGCAAGTGAGTAGCTCATAGATGTGGCTACGGACGTGTTTGTTGAAAGAATCAGACTCACACCGAACCAAATAAGAATGGGAGCTCAGTTAGCAACCATAATTTTATCGATAGTAAGAAATGTCAATAACATAAAGGCCTAACTACTATTGCTTGTCATGTCGTGGATTTGAAGTGATCGTTTTGATTAGGGAGGTCATTCTAGATATTTACAACAGTAACAACTAAACCTTTTATTTCAAATATTTAGCTCAAAATAATCACGTCAGACCGATCAGACCGATCGTAAATAGTCATTTTCTACTCATTCCTATCAACGAATATGTGTTCATTTAAACTTCTATTCCTATCAACGAATATGTGTTCATTTAAACTTCTAGTATCAATTTTTTATTGTAGCGCCTTCACCTTTATTTTCGCTCATCTTTTTGCTCTTTTTAACTGGTACATCTGTATCTCGCACATCGCACATGACCAAACCAATGTAGTTTGAAAAAAAATTAATTAATTACGAGACATTTGATTAGCAAAAGGAGGGAAAATAAAGTGAACTAAAAACATAAAAAAAAATAATAATAATAATAAATAACTTTAAGCTCAATGGAGAATGTGGAGGCTGGCCCATTATAGGCCCATGGCCTCAGGTCCAAAAAGTCTCCTCAAAAACAGGGGGAACTTCTAAAGGGGCACAACTTTTTTCCTAGTGAGCCCAGATTTTCTAGTGAGCCCAGTGAAAGTTTAGAATGAGATAAAATTTTTTAGTGAGCCCAATTTTTTTCCCAAAATATCCTTTCCTCATATTCCTAAATTCTCACTTACTCTCATCCTCTCCTCTTCAACTCAGATTCCTCTCCTCTCCTCTCCTTCCAACCCACTCCCACACCCCCCGCCGCCACCCCCTCCGCTCCCACCCAGCTCCGCCCGCCTACCCCCTCCATCCCCACCCATCTCCGCCCGACCCAACCCAGCTCCGCCCGCCCGCGCCCACCCGGCTCCGCCCCTATCCCCTCCGCCCCCACCCATCTCCGCTTGACCCAACCCAGCTCCGCCCGCCTGCGCCCACCCGGCTCCGCCCCTACCCCCTTCGCCCCCACCCGCCTCCGCCCTCCCCCACATCCTCTGCCCCTACCCCCTCCGCCCCCACCCGGCTCCGCCCGACCCAAGCTCTCCGCCCCTACCCCCTCCCCCCCCCCCACCCGCCTCCGCCCGGCCCCCCCACCCTCCGCCCGCCCCAACGCGCTCCGCCCCCACCCGCTGCTGCCACACCCCCATCCTCTGCCTCCAGTGTCCGTGCCACACCCCAACACTTGATTTCTTCTCGGTTCAGAATTTTTGAGCTCTACTGTAAGTCTACTTTAATTTAAATTTAATTTTGTTTTATTTTATTTATTCTTATATGTTCTGTAACTGTGTTGAAAACTGAAAACTTCTTGTATGGTTTGATAATAATTTGCATTCGGGAAATTCTAAACGAGTACATTTTTTTTGTTAATTTTGTTTATTTAATATTTAGATTATAATTATGAAGAAAGTATAATATTGTAATCGTAGTTGTCAAATTTGTGAAACAAGTAGTTATTTTCTAATTGTAGGTGTTAATATTAAAATTTATTAATTAATTTAGAAGTTGAAAATTAATAGATAAAATATTATATTTGTAGTAAATTATACTTTATTACTACTTATTTGCTCATAATTAATTTATTATTTTGATAAAAAGTTTCTATAAAGGAAATATCTTTATGTTACATAGATGGATCCGGCGGAATCTTCTCGCGTTCGACCGACGGCCTCGTTTAGGAGGAAGAAAGCAGCATCTCGACCAGAAATCCAACGGCCGATACGAGAGAGAGCAATCGAAGTGGCCGTAGATACTGAATTAAATATAGAAACTCCGAATTTGATCAGATATTATAGTGCAAGACTAGAAGAAGGAAGCAGAGGAACCAAGTCAAGATCAATCCACTCCTAATGCACCCGATACGGTAAATTTGACTCGAACCAGAAGCAGACGTCAACCCCCGAGGAAGACAAGGAGACAGTGATCAATGTGTGAGATGTATAATGATATGGATGATGTAAGGAACTTCACGTCGCCGGTGTAAACTTATTTTGCAAACATTTTGACGAATTTGTTGAATTTATGGTTTTTGTTTGTAATGAACCCTATTGGTCACTTTTTGTAATTTAAACACTACGTTTGTATTTGATCGTATTTATTTAATTTGTATAAAATATTGTTGTTTTATACGTAGGGAACCCTATTTATAATCTTCACTATTTCATTGTATCAGTAATTGTATTGTTGTTTCATTGTATGTGTGTATCCAAGTATCATTATATCAGTATATCGGTGTATCATGAGTATCATTGTATTTGTGTATCAGCAGTATCATTGTATTTGTGTATCATTGTATCATTGTTTGTCGATGTATCATTGTATCGCAATAAACGATGTATCAAAGTATCAATGGGTTGGTGTATCAGTGTATAATTGTATGTTTTTTTCTTTCTTCCCTATATTTCGATAATAATGTATAATTTGTTATTAATATAAGTCCATAAACTGATGTTAAATTCGGTTAACTAATGATACATCAATTTTTATAAGTAAATAGAGTCGATGAGACAGTGGCCAAATCAAGCTCTTGTCCGGACTGTCAGTCCGAACAGATCGGATTCGTTCGGACTGACAGTCCGAACAAATCAAGTTCGTTTGGACTGTCAGTCTGAACGGCAGGAGAGACGGAAGTAGCGGGAGAAGGAAGGAGGGTAAGATGAGAATTTTTTTTAGAGGGCATAGTTGTTATTTATTGAGAGTTTTAACTGGGCTCACTAGGAAAAAACTTGTGCCCATTTAGAAGTTCCCCAAACAGGAGAATAGAGAGAGGAGAGAATCTAACCCATTAGATTCCGAATCCCAGCAATTTGCCGAAAAATTTTGCAGTTTTTTTTTTTTTTTTTTTTTTGTGACGCAGAGGATCCCAATTTCTCCTCTCCGAACGTTAAAAAGGGCGAAATCCAAAAAAAAAAAAAAAAACCTTTAGCTGAGGAATGAGGAGGAGATGATCAATGGTGCTAATGGGAGAAGACAAATCAAAGAACACTTCAATCTCAATCCCATCAGGTAACTTTCCCCATTTCAAACCCTAACTTTTTCTTGTCATTTGTGATCGTGATTTTTGTAATTTTTGATTTTTGATTTTTATTTTTTTAAAATTTTAGGGTTGAACGAGCGCGATGTGAAGTACGCGGTTTACCAATTCTCGACGAGCGGGGCGGCTGTTGCCGTCGCCACCGCCTGCACTCATCCTTTAGGTCTGTTATCTCTCTCTCTCTCTCTCTCTCTCGGTTTGATTTTCATTGGTTTTTAGTTTGATTCCGTTAAAATGTTTAGTTATTGGTATTGGACAAGCATCAAAATGCAGTCTTGTGACTTGGGTTGTTGCTTGATCATTTGTTAGATTTGTAGAAATTGGTTTTGAATTAGGAGATGTCTGGAAATTTTCTTGGAAAATTTGGGTTTGAATTAGGATATGTCTGGAGATTTTCTTGGAATTAGGTTGAAAAGTTTATAAAGCCCAAAATGCTTAGATGATAAAATTAGATGCAAGTGCATTTGATTTTGGATTTGTGTCTTTTGTTTGAGAGTGTTGAGTTGAACAAAAAGATATCTTTATTAAATTAAAAATTTCCCAAATACGTCTCTTGTGGTGTGGAAATGGATTATGCCTCCACTTACATAATGGCCACCTCCTATGGTGTACAATTGACGAGGATCTGCTGGATTACCTAAACAAGAATTAAAAAAGGTTCTATATATTGATGATAAATCTGTGGCTGGACAATTATATAGTTAAAGGGGCATTCATTAAGCAACGTCAGGCTATTTGGTAGGTTGTGAGACCCAATTTAAAACTTTAAGGTCACACAAACATGGGCAACCCTCTGTTTCCCTTGCTTGGAAGAGTCTAGATAAGGAAATATGACATTGTTTTTGGAAAGACGTTCATATTCATATTGAAAACATGGTGCAACAGTTGGGAAAATTGAAAAGAGTTTTCACGTTCATTTTGCTGGTAGTTTTATTGGACTTGGTCCCTAGCAAAACTTACACATTACCATTGAAATACATAATTATTCATCCCAAGTGATAGTATCATCCCTTCTAATGAGTTATTATAATCAACCAGAGCACACTTAATGCTCTCATCCATGAGAGAAACAATATTATTTAACTGAAAAAGAAAAATAACAACAACAACTAAGCCTTTTATCCCAAGTACTTGGGGATTTAACCAAAAAAGAAAAAAAAGGAAAAAAAAAAAAAGGAAGACCATCCCATACTATCATAATCAAATATGGAGTGAAACCTTGCAAAAAGTCAAGTAGTTCCTGTACTTCTAGGTCCCAAGGAGATAGGAATTGATAGCGTATAGCTTCTATATCCCTCACCAATTTACGACCCACCATATGGACTTAAGAGGATCCTTACTATACTGCAACCATATTGAGCACAAAGGTTGATATAGTAGGTTGTACGATCATTGCAAGTCCTTAGACTTGTTTCCGATGTGGTCAACTGATCAAAATGACACACCAACTACTTCATATTACAGCCTCTTTAACTGGTGCATGTCCATTTAAAAAGGACCAGTTTCGAGTACTACATGTCATAACCTGGTTTTGTTATAAATGGGAGCATGATCACCCCCAACACCCCTCCATCTCACCACCGGCACCACCACCTAATACACTCACAAATTCGTACTTTGAAATTTGGCACAAGCAAGATTATGAAACAGCCTTAGAGAAGCAAATACAAGGAGAGTCTGCCATAAATAGGTTCCAAGTTAACCCATTACCCAATGGGGATAGATTGAGAGAAGTTTCTCTATGATAATATGGAGTGCAAGACATCAATTAGATACCCCAACCTTCCTCACAACATGAAAATTGGACAATAGGGAAGAGAAGTTGGTGAGGAACCTTTGCTACTTTTTCAAGCTCTTTTTACTTCTTTTTTTTCCACTATCTTTTCACTCCTTGGTGTATGCTATTTGCTGAAAATATTGTCTTAATTGACAAGACAAGAGCAGGGGTGGATACCAAGTTAGAGTTATAGAGGCAAATATCAGAATCTAGAGGTTTTAGATTGAGTAGGCTCAAAATAAAGTATATGAAGTGTAAAATTTAGTAAACAATAAACCCAAAACTATAGTGCAATGACACCGGATGGGCAAGAGATACAAATGAACAGTCAGTTTAGATACTTGGGGTTCTATTATTCAAAATTATGGAGAGATCGATAGTGATGCCATTCATAAGATTCAACCTTGCTGGTTGAAATGGAGGAGTGCAATGGGAGTTTTATGTAATCGTAACATTCTATTAAGGCCGAAGAAATTTTTTTATAGAACTGTTATTAGGCCAGCTCTATTATATGGCACGGAGTGTTGGGCTATAAAGAAACATCATTTACAGAAGATAAATGTAATAGAGATGTGCATACTTCTTTGGATGTGTGGCAACACTAGGAGAGATAAAGTGAGAAATGAAGATATTCGTGCTAAGATAGGTGTAGCCTCTATCGAAGAGAAGATGCGAGAAAATCGTTTACGATAGTTTGGCCATGTGCAACGTAGACCTACAAATGCATCAGTTCGACGAAAAGAGCTTATCAACATTGGACAAGTTAAAAGAGTAAAGAGAAAACCAAAGAAATCATGGATAGAGGTAATACGAAAAGATATGGATTTTAGAAGTTTAAATGATGGTATTTTAGTCAATAGAAATGAATGGAGAAGGATTATCGGCGTGAGCGAACCGGTGTGATTCTCTTTTGGTTCATGTAGCCTAGCCCAAGTACTTGGGACAGACGGCTTAGTTGTTGTTGTATGTTTTCACTCCTCATGTCACAGAGTTTGCCACTTTTAGTCTAAGAAACTTTATTATGAAGCCTCATGTAGTCACTTATAACCTAATTTAACCATTGCGAATCATGTCTTGGTTTAGCACTCAAGAGATTTGAATGTAACACAAACCCCCCTCATGATTGGACTAGAATTTTGATTTATGTATCATCTCTTCTTTACAACAACAACTAAGCCTTTTATCCCAAGTACTTGGGGTAGGCTACATGTATCTATCTCTTCTTTAACTGGTAAATTTTTGACCTACTTTGACATTCCCTTTTTGGCTTGAAGGCAGGGCATAAATATAAACTCTGACATATATCCGTTGAACAGTCACAAAACAAGGACCTTTGACAACTTAATCTATGAGTTTACTTCAGATTTTCATTGACATGGCCTCTCTATAATGATTATGGCCATTATGTGAAATGGACATCATTTTGCTCCTTAGTATGCCATAGATCTTGAAGAAATAATCTCTTTTTTAAGGAGCATGTTCTGATATGAACACAATTAGGTCTTCTCTGTGGTCCTTTCTTCTTAATGGAGAGCCACAACGTCCTACTTGATATCATCCTCTATAGATGATCTCCATTATACCTCCATCTATCTACCTATTGCACTACTTTGACCTTTTATATTGCTGCCTTTTTTCATCCGTCTTCACTTCTTATGTGTCCTTTAGTATTAGCTATGCTCTTCTTGATCCTGGTTAGTACTCAATGTGTATATGCATGCTCATGTTCCAAGATCTCTTTGAATATTGTTGATTATTTAATTGATAGTCTATGCACATGTTCCCCGAGTTTTACTATTCACATAATTTAGTGGATTTTCCACTGCGTTGCCTCAGTGTCATTCGTCTTTGCTTTGGAGACACCTTAAAAGTAATGAAACAAATGTAAAATAGGTTTTGTCTCCCAGTCCTGCACTGGCACTTATAGTGGATGATGATCATAGCGAATTAAGGAAAATGAAGTTATATCTGTTTTTATTTTTTGTTACCAGGGTATCGTGGTTACTGTCTCTTAATCTGGGGATATCTGAATGTTGTCTAGATGGAAACAAAGTTCCCTATGACTAAGCTGACCACATAGAGATCGAAGAACCTAATATTTCATTACTTAGACACAGTATTTTATTTCTTATGTGTGATCACCATGTACCATATTTGCAATTAACAACTTTTAGTAATCAATCAAATTACTTCTTAAAGAGGCCCTACTTCCATGTAAAAGAGAGAGATGTTTGGACTAAAATCCACATCAGTGTTGAAGTCTTTAAAAAAAGAATATCTGCACTCAATTCATTTTCCTTTTCCCCTGAGATCCAAAAATAGCTGCTTGCTGTAGCTACAATGGGAAGAGTTTCTCTAGACTCTAGCAGTGAAGGTTGTAGACCTTGTAAGTTAATTTATGAAAAATTCTATTTGTGTAAGCAATCTAAGAAAAGCCTCTATTTGTCTAAGCACTTTGCAGCTTGTTGTACTATCCATCTCGTTCGGCTTCGGCATATTTCCAAGATATGCCCACAAAACATTGAAAAGATGAAGTACGGGAATGCAATCTGGCACTCAATCTGAAATTTACATCTTTAAATTATACGGCCCGACTCCGGAGACATAAACTTTATGCACTAGTTGACCTCTCAACTCTTTTGTTTGCATGTTTTCATAAGTCACAAAATAATATATTTAAAATGAAATATGTAGATAGTAAGAGGATTTTTCCCAATAGTTATTCAGAATAATTATTGTATCCCTATGTTCTTAGGCTCTATCACATATTATGCACTTTTCTTGTTTGGATTATTGTGAACATCTCACACATATACTTTCATATAAGGAAATTTCCTCTCAATGCTGACAAACTAACTTTTGCTGATGTAGGCTAAGCTGCAATATGGAGTTGAATATTTAAAGCAATATATTGGTTCTATTATTTGGCTCAGTAATCATTATAATATGCTTTATTTACAATTTGAGATTACTTCAGACCTTTGAGTGGTTTCAAATTGTATTGCAGATGTTATCAAAGTTAGACTCCAGATGCAACTTGCTGGCCAGCAAGGCCGTTTGATAGGCATGGTATCTCTAAGCTACTTATGACTGTCTTATCAATTTGATCTCTCTATTTTAATCGAAGAGATCTTTTCTAAGATACGCAAATCTACAGGGAGAAACATTTATGAGGATAATCAAAATTGAAGGTCCTGGGGCACTATATCTGGGACTTGCACCAGCACTGACGAGGTCGGTTCTCTATGGAGGCCTGCGGTTAGGCTTATATGAGCCTTGCAAGCATATCTGTGACTTATTGTTTGATTCAACTAATATCATTGTGAAAATTGCGTCTGGTGCATTTGCTGGTGCCTTCGCTACTGCATTGACCAACCCTACAGAAGTTGTAAAGGTAAATTCTGTCAATCTTAACTTCTCCATTGTCCTGTGTTATATACATTTATGTTCTGACATTTGGAATGACAATTCTGTATAGGTGAGGTTGCAAATGAATTCCAACTCTGGAAGGGGGCCTATCCGAGAGATTCATCATATGGTTTCAAAAAATGGAATAGGATCACTTTGGAAAGGGGTTGGCCCTGCAGTGACCAGAGCTAGTGCTCTGACTGCATCACAGTTGGCGACGTATGATGAGACTAAGCAGGTTTGTTCATCTGAAGCACCATTCTTTACTTTAATTATTTAGCAGTGACTTTTTGTTGTTTCAAAAGGTTTAGTATGAGTTTCTGACTGCTACAAATGAGGGCATCTGCCTGTGATCGATTGACTTGACTTTTTATATCTTCCTCTGGTTCAGGCCTTGCTGAGGTGGACACCTTTTGAAGAAGGTTTTCATCTGCATCTCATGTATAGGGAATTCCTAATTCTTCGTTGTTTAGAGCAATAAGTAGAAAGCTTTTTCATTGGTAACTAACTTCGATTCATTCCTATATGTAGCTCAAGCAGCATAGCTGGAACTGTTGGGACACTTATAACTGCACCTGTGGACATTGTCAAGACCCGTCTTATGTTGCAGAAGGGGGTCAAAAATTACAAAAATGGAATTCACTGTGCTTACAAGGTATAATTGTGAAAATGTCCCGTAGTTAATGAAACATATGCATGCCAACATCCAACGAGGACAAGCTATCACTTGAAATTTTTTTGGCATCTATGATTAGCTTTTCTTTGGTTTTTTATTTTAAGGAAGTAATTTCTTTTTCCTACTTCCTTCTTTTTCTATTGCTATGGTCCAAGACCAATTTATGACTGAGTTGCTTTTTAATGTTGATCGTGTTTATTGATAATCTTCTATGCTTCTTGAGTATACTTAATGAATTATCCTTTCATGGGAGCAGTTTCGAAGTAGCCTTTTATGTTTGTCTATCTAAATCCATTTCATATGCCGGAGCCCTATGTTATCACCAATATAAGTCCTTAGGATTTCTCATAGCTACTTCTAGCACTTGTTGCCTCACATTTAACCTGCAAAGTGCATATTCGGGGTATTCTATATTCTTCTTCTTACAATGTTATCATTGGTCCTCTATAATACTGGTTCTGATTCCGGGTGGCTCTATGGGAAACAGTCCATATCCAAGCTTCCAACTTTGGTAGTACTTGGTTACTCCCATTTATCGAGAATCTTGGTTGTCTAGAAGCTGCGCCCAAATATATTATTCCCTGGAAGCACATAGTTCAATGCTTCTTAATATAAAGAAGGGATTCATCCACTCGAAACATTTTTAATTTAGGTGATTGTTTCATCTCACATAAGGTTTCTCTGATTGTTTTCACGACTGCCCTTTTCTTGAAAATATGTTCAACTAAGAAATTAATGATACTTTCTTGCTACGTGCAACTGACTGGTTTCATAGTTCGAATTATTATGTTGGTAGTAGTTTATATGACGCCAAAAGATTATATTACAAGTGTCTCTATCGTTCTTGCTTATTTCTTTTTCTTCTCTTCTCCTTTTTCTTTGGGGGATGGGGATGTGCGATTATGTTTTTCAGGTAATGCGTACGGAGGGCATCCTAGCACTTTACAAGGGGTAAGAGTCATTTTTTAAACATTATTTAACTTATTCGTGCAAATATTTACTAAACTGAATTCATACTAGTTTACCAAGCTTTGTAACATAAAGAGAACTATAAGCCAACATAACTATCCTTCTCTTATGAGTCCATGAATGAATGCAGAGGGTTCGCGACATTTGCAAGATTGGGCCCCCAGACTGCGATCACATTTCTTGTCTGTGAGAAGCTGCGCGAGCTTGCTGGAATGCACGCCATCTGACTGCTTCAGTCTTGCATTCTTAGCTCCAGCGATCGCTTCAAGGAGTTTTCCCTCCTGTGCAACTTGCCAACAAGAAGGTATCGACAATAATAGATTTACGTGATTCATTATTATTCTTCTCCTCAGCAGTATATTACATCTAAATTATACATTTTTTTTTATCCACCTGAATAAATGAGTTTAGCCATTTATATACCAATTGAATATTTTGACATATTATGTTCTTTGGGATAGTGTTTAGTTTGAAATGATGAAATTTGTATACGTTACATGATATAGATATAGCACGGACTAGAGTTTATTGAAATTACTTATTATGAAATTATTGGTGGTGTTGTTTATTGACATCAATTCAAAACTTATTTTCGTGATTATGTATTTAAGAGAAAAATACGTAACTGTATTCATGCTACTGAAAGGTGTTCTATTTGTTCTTAGTTCCCGTTTGTTTGATACCAGATAAATAATAATTTTCAAATTAATTAATATGTAATCCTTTTCCTGAGCTTAGATGATTTTGATAGGCTACTCTTTCATGGAAAAAATATCTAAGAAATGCTTAGCTAACTAACTTACTTATTTAGTACTCCTCCTTAATTAACTATAGATCTTTATACCAATGAAATTCTCGTGTTCTATTGGAACGTGAACCTATCTAATCCAAAAACTTAAGCTAATAAGCAGATGTTCCATCTTTTTACCAAATCCATGAATATTTTTGTTCTATCTGATGTGGGCTTATAGTCATATATGAATATTTAATATATATGAATATAACATGGAAAAAGTGTATCTAAGGTGATGCCACAGGGGAGTTGTCTATAGAAGCTAGATAGTGTTTGTAGAAGATCCAAATTGTTAATTGTAATATCCATGTTAAAAAAATAATGATATACAAAAACTCATGCATTTTAGGTACATTTTGACCATAAATTGAATATGTACAAAATAAACGGTTTTTCAATAATAGAACAAATAAAGCCTCTTGATCGATGATAAAAAAGCGTCTAAATCGCATGATCTTTTATATGTCATCTGTTTAGAGCATGAGAATTACAATTAACGGCTCGGATCGTTCGCAGACACTCTCTATTGAGATTTAGGGTATTTTCATAGGCAACTCTTATATGGTTTCGCCTTAGGTACACCAGTTCCATTTAACGAATATATGTAACTTAAACATACAGAATCTTTAAAAATTTGGAAATAGTCATAATCAACCATCGCCAAAAGTAGTTAAAAGACAAAGTTGGTTCACAGTTCACTTTACTTAAAGTGATTAATTACCTTTATTAAAATCTTTGTCACCAGCCACATGCCCATTTCACTTTCAAAAATCTACCAGCCTCACGTGCGTGTCACGTGAGCTACATGCACACCATACATATATGTTACTATGTAGCCCAGCATTGCATTGAGCCAAAAGAGTAACCACCTGCTGCCATACCAAATTCACTGGCCATGGACGCCGGCCAGTCCTCTCCGGCGATCTACGAAGGAATCGGAGACTCCGAGTCCGACGACGTGATTTCTTCGGAGGTGTCGGCTGCTGAGAGTGGCGATAGCGATGCAGAGTCCCGCAGTGGCAGCAGACTTGTCGACGATAACGAGGAGGATAATGATGGACGAGGGACGACATGGCTAATTGAGAGTGCCAAGAAATATGAGGCCGTGGTGGTGGTGGAGGAGGCGGCTGTGGCGCCGCCGCCGGAGACGGAGTTGGAGTTGGGGGATGAGATGGAGAGGAGTAGGCTGTTTTGGGCAGAATGTCTAAAGAATTAGGTGGTTCAAGTCTTCTGTGGCAGCTTTCAGCAACTTAAAAATGTTGAAATAAAAGTGAGCAATCATTTGTTTATAGTCATTAGTATTTATTTTTCTTAAGAAGTGTTAATTACATAAATTATCTATGAAATTAATTTCATGTACTATTGAAGATGATGTATCACTTGTACTTTTTTATAAAATAAAAAAATAAAAAAAGTTTCGCAAAGAGACTATTGATTTTTGTTATATTTATACTCAGTATCGGGGTCTCTATGTGAAAAAAAAAAAAAAAAAAAAAAAAAAAAAAACTCTTTTTTTATATGATCAAAGAGTTCGATCTAAACTTTTCTATCCTTATTTTGGTAAGAAAACTGTTTACTAATGTTCAGAAACTTTAATAGAATATCTGGTAGATAAAATATCATTATTAATATCCTAACGGTAGTAGGGTAGATTTACCCATTTTTGTTTTAAAATAAACAGAAAAAAAAAATTAAAATAAGAATTTGATAAACATTATTCATTTTCATAATTTCATTTTCTAATTTCATGAGATAAAAGCCCCATATACTTTATCCTTTACTAAAATTAATAAATATATCCCAAATTCCTCTCAAGATTATCAAAAGATCAAGCAATGATTGGATGGCTAAACAAGTTGGAGATTGGTTGATTCAACCACCAAATTTCACCAATTTTGGGGAAACAAAGATACAACAAAACTACCCTCAGATACAATGTTTGCACGGGAGTCTCCAAAGGAGCACACCATTTTTCCTAATAAGCCTAGTATTATTTTGAAAGTCCCGACATTGAGCTCACTAGGAAAAAAGGTGTGCTCCTCTAGACACTCCCTGTTTGCACCACCTCTCTGATGCCAACCTAGTCAGACTTTAAATGCCACCAACTTTTCCTTCTAGAATATAATAGAATACTCCGTATAAAAAGACAAAATTAAATAAACTCTAACAGTACAAGGTAACAAGTAAATCGGGACTATTTGGATACTTGCAAGTAGTATTTAAGTACAAAACTTTATTTTGTCAATCTTTCTTTATTTGGATACTTGCAAGTAGTATTTAAGTACAAAACTTTATTTTGTCAACCTTTCTTTATCCTAACAATACGTCCCTATTAAGATAGGGCATAAGTGGAGTGGGAAACTGAGATATCGGTAGGATCTATTCTCTAGTGGACCCATAGGTCAATGCCAACCTCTCAGGACATAGTGCGCATCTCCATCTGCTATAAGCAGGTGTGGTTGTCATATTTCGATTGGATCATCCGTAATAGAGCGATAATTGTGAGCATAAACTACCGGTAGTCCCACATGCTGCTTTGTTTAACAATCCTCCCCTTCCCTTTTGTTTCCCAGTTTACCTACTCCAAACACGAATAATGTTAAGTCCAACCAATTTGCCTACATCACTACTTTTGAAGAAAGATCGGGAACCGGCTGATGGCACCGTAACGTCCCCTATAGGCTACAATTTATATTACTGTACAGTAATAAAAGTTGTAACTTGTATTACTGTGTTTGGATTACAAGTGGTACAACTAGAGTTGCAAAAATTTTCAAATTTTGATTTCTTATTTCCAAAAGTTATGAAAGATATCACAGTTATCAACAATACAGTTATTGTTTACAAATGAGAGTCGTAAGTTGTCATATACACTTTTTCCCGCAATTGCAATTGTTTCTAGTGTATAAATAGTTATATCTATTGTTATAAAATTTTCTAATTACAACTATAGCCAAACATGGGAAAAACAACACTTATAACCCACTTGATTTGCGACATATGATGTACAAAATACATTAAATTGAAATCTTGTATTTTGAAAGCATTCAGCGCAAAATTTGAACTGAATTTTAAACGATATATGATAGTTTGGTTTCATAAAAAGTTATTAAAAAGGAATATAAAGTTTAGAATATATTATTTTACACATATATCAAAAACATTTATATTAGTATTGTAATGTAATAAATTTGCACATGAGTTATAATATAAAAACACAACTAAAAAGAGTTTTTTTTTTTTTTCTTTGATCTTGATGAGAATTCAACAATTTGCCTAACTTCACAAAGAGGTGTATTTATAAGTTACCGCAATTTTGAGTATATTAGCTACAATCATCACCAAATACAAGTTTGTTAGAATATAAAATAATTTTTCTCTACTCTCGTTGCAAGTTCGAAGTTCTAGTATAGTGACAAGCACTTCAAAATAGTATCAAAGCAATCAAAATTCAAATCCCATCAGATTTCAACCCAAAATGAACACTGCTGAACTCGAAGCTGAAACAAGCTGAAGTCAATAGCATATCAATATGGTTACAATTCTACCTAGCTATTGTTCATCACCCAAACAAAACAATCCAGATTCAGCCTGAAGCTGAACAAAGCAATCCTACAATCTCACAACAACACAATCTACACCCTCAGCCCAATGTTGAACAAGGGCCAAACAATCCAATCTCATTTACAAACACTGATGAGTTGAGTCCTACTCAAATCTCAATCAGCAAGGATTCATGTAGAGAGCCAAACCATCAGGCATAATTTCCACTTGACCTTCTTCTTGTTGTTCCATCAACTTCAGTTTACTCCTTGCTTCAGTGTACAACTCGTTATCGCTTGTTCTTAGGTCAGATTCTGCATTGAGGTCGGAGCATGTCCAGTGCGTTGTTTGATCACTGGAAGAGAATTCAAAGCTAACGCTATCCCTTATGAGGTCTGCAACATGTCCCTTCCATTCTTCAATGTCATTTGCAGCATCATGTTCGTCATCCTGACTGCAGACATCTGAAGCCACTTCCTTTAGTTCACCACTCGTGTCCATTGCTTGCTCACTGTCAAGTTCGTTGTCTTCACCATGTCTATCAGAAGAAGGCGAAGAGGAGAATGCTGAGTAATCTCCTTCTGCAGCAGCTGCATCATCGCGCTCCCTTAGAGTCTTCAATATTAGAGCCTTGAGCAGGTTCATCACTTGGACAGCATGCATCAAGGCTGTCAAAGGATCTGACATCTGATGGGTAGCACCAAAGCGGTGCACATTTAGAGACTCATTACGCATTCAAATTATAAAATTGACCTAAGACCATAGTTACGCTAACGCACCTGAGTCATGTTTGGAGCAAAGACCATGGCAATGTTTCTAGCATTCATCTTGTTCAGTTCTTCTTCTTCGACGACATCAGCCATGAGATTAACGGCCCAATTCAGAAGGGCAGTTGGCGTCTGGGGAAGCAGCTTGACGAGGTCGACGAATTCTTCCTCTGTGTTACACTGGAGGACTTGGTCCGGGGACAGGCCATCAAGCACCCCCTCTGGAAGCTCTCTGAACCAGGCCTGCTCATCGTGAAATCAGTTTATAGTTTCAATTCTAGACTAGTTGTGATATCGACTAACTGTAATGGATTGAACAGGCAAGTTCTGCAGTTAACAAGTAAGAAAACAGGCAAGACTCAGCGCTGTGCATTAACTAATGTAGACTTTAGCCCTAGGCAACTAGACGACTTTTCCTCAGGGCAAGACCGTACTGAGAGAAGTTGAGGCTTATGGCAAAACTTTAAACTAGATCTAATTATTGTAAATATTGTTGATTTCATTTGATTCTTCTAATATTTTGAACTGCAAAATTACTCATTAATGAGAGGGAGAGTCAGAGAGAGAGAGAGAGAGAGAGAGAGAGAGAGAGAGAGAGAGAGAGAGAGAGAGAGATTGAGAATCTGAAATATGAAAATTGAAAAGGAATAAGAGATTGAATCACTAAGTGCTAGTATTATCCGAAAATAGACATCGACAATACGTAGCCGATATGGTTATGCAACCTAACTCCTGCAATATGTGGTTCATTCCATCATTTAGTTCCCCCATACATGTTTGTCTTATTAATATATTTGTTCAAAAATAAAGTCATGTCAAGTTAAAAGGAGTATTATACAGAGTCAGTATCACAGTATCATATTATACAAGTTGAGTCAAATAACCAAAATAATATAAATATCATGCAAATATAATGGAAATGGAATTCATAGATATGGGTCGCAGTTTGGTGGAGATCGTAAGGGGGAATAACAAACTACATGGAGTATCAATAACTTCATTGTTGTTTAGCTGTCTTACAGCTGCTGCGACTTTAAATAATTATCTTTTTATATGATTAGAATTAAAAGAGAAAATATAAATGAAAGTTGTAGAAAGCTGAGTTCTCTTTCCAGCAATTCATAAATGGACTTAACTAGTGTTTGGAATCAAAAGCTATCATGGGTTTATTGAACATGATAGAAGACCCTTGCTGCTGTGCAACAACTTCTTTTTCAAGCTAAGATTTGACCATGATATCGTGAAAATTAGGAAGGAAGCTAGTAATAGAATTTTTTGATCACTGATTTTCTTGCCAACAAATCTAAGATCAGTTTAATTGGAGGTGTGGATAAAAAGTTACGAGTATTTTAGTAAAATTGTACTATCCCTACATTAGCAATGCCTCTCTAGTGTTAGCGGTGAAAGTGAATTGTTTGGCGAGAATGTCCTTGTCTGGAAATCTAGAACCTTGCTAATGTGTTGGTGTTTCCGAAACAAAGGCCGGTGGAGGTCAATTCTTACCGGAAGCACTAGTGGAGGATCTTCCTTACTGGAAGTGTTGGCGAAGGATGATCCTTACCAAAACTGAAACTCTATGCACAAGGTTAACTTTGATTGCATATAAAAATTAAAGAAACTTGAGTCCCCTTTCCAATGAGATTACAATGAGCTTGATTGGAGTTGTGTATAGGAAGTTATCGTCAAAATATCGAGAGGGTGTATAATAGATAACCCAGTGTCTGTTGTGTCTACTTCGACTTCTACACGAATTTCAACCATGCTAAGATAAGATTGATAAGCACAAAATAGGGGATTTTGTGGAGAATTGAATTCTAATATAATCTCAAAAAGAATGAACTCATTTGGACTTCTGGATCTAAATTTTTTATCGAAAAACCGAAGATATGTCCAGATGATAGTAGATCTGCATTTGCACAAGCATTGATTTTCAACCAGATTTTGAAGGTGCTGGAGGCAGAAGTAGAAGAAAAATAATATACAAAGATTGTAGAAAATTGAATGATCTTAAATGAAAAAGAGTTCAACTTATTTAGGCTTACAATTCAAAAGATGTGATCATTTTAGTGAGTACTAGCATGCTGCACAGTAAGCTTTCCTACTACAAAAATACAATAGTGCGTGATACTAGAGAGGTTAATATGAGTGATTTCTTGTTAAAGAGAAATTGGATACGTGATTTTTTGCTAGAAAAAGAGATGAAATATGTGATTTCTTGCTAGAGAGATTGAGATAAATGATTTTTTTTTAGAGAGAATGAGATAAGTGATTTCTAACTAGAGAGATTGAAATAAGTAATTTCTAGCCTTGTTGAAAACAAGTCCAAGCCGCTTTTATTTAGCTGGATCCAAAGTTTGGCTTTGCTTTAAGAGGGAAGTGAAAAAGATAAGATGAGAAGGAAAGATAGAGAAGGAAGGATGGAGAAGAGTGTTGGAAATGGGAAGATAGGTTGGAGTTTGAGTTGGTGTACTATGTGTAAGAGGGTGAGGGGTGAGAGTGGTATGCATGGATTATATTTAATACAACATGGCTGGGGAGTACTTCACAACCACTCATTAAATTGAAATTTTGCCATCAGCACAATAGGCTAAGAGATTAACTAGCTGTAAACCAAATAAATTCTTGTGACAAAATAAAGTAAGACTAGTGGGTGATGTTTGATGGATGGTAACCAACTAGGTCATTACATAGTGAGTGCACAAACCATTCGCTTAAACTTTTGGATACAGTGGTTTCCTTACAGATTATGAGAGACTCATATCACCAGGTTGCAAAGAGTTCCTTCGTTGAAATCTCATCAAATTACGAAAACGAGGGCTGCCCTACCATGCCACCATTTATTCCCATGTGGGAGTATCTGGGTTCGACATCCCATGATGGTGTATCCTTGTAACTAGCAAAATTCTTTTTATCATATTAAAATTTAAATTTATTATTTATCCTCATTTGATCTGCCTTTCCACGCATCATAATCTTGGCTATGCTGAAGGTCATCTTGTGAGACCCCACTCTTGTGAGGGGACTATTGCTAATGGAACCCTATTGTAGCAACGGGTTTCGGTCCACTGAAACAGGTTCAAAACCGGCCCAAACCCGTTTTAATATAATACAAATATGGGGTTGTGTGGCTAAAGTTTGAATAGGCCGAATAAATAAAAATTGGTGGCGGCTGAAATTTTTTTGGCCAAAGGAAATCAATAGCGGCTGCTGGTTTTTGGCCTAGGAAATAATTAGTGGTGGCTAGTGGCCGCTAATTAATTTTGAAGGAGGGCTGAAATTATTGGCCGAGTTGCTGCTTTGTTATTGGCCGAAGAACAAGCAAAGGAGAGGAGCTTCTTTTGTGTATATTCGGCTGAAGGTTTGGCCGAAGAAAAAATAAATAAAGGAAGGCGCGGCTTCCTTTGGAATTTTTGGCAGCCGAAGTAAAGAGGAAAATACCTTAACAAGAAGTTAAGGTTTGATCTCAAAATCTTGTGTGATTTCTTTGCCAATTCTCTTATGGTTGAGACTAGAGTATTATAATTCTCTTTTGATATAGTGGAAGTTTTTCGATTGTGTCCCCGTAGACGTAAGCACATTGTCGAACCACGTTAAATCTGCGTATTCTCTGTCTCTGCTATTTTTTCTCTTCGGTTAATTATCTGATTCCGCTAGTTGTTGCATTAGTATTATTTCGCTATTTTTACTAACAGGGACATGCGAAGGTTTAAGGTTGCGCTATACATACTATTGTTAGCCCATTACAAATAAAGCCTTTGATAGTGATCTTCTAGAATGACGGAAGCAATTAGGGTTAAATGGCTCCAATTCTTTTACGTTCTTCTAGAATTACAGAAACTGTGGCAGCTGAGGTATTATCCAGTTGGAGTTCTATACTTCACACTAAGCCTTGCTATTTGTGGGTAAGCGTGTGATGTTAACTCCCTTCGTTGAGTAACCAATGTGTTAGGGTGCTAGGCAAGAAGTTGGATATCTATGTGCATTGTGTCGTGTTAAATTTTACAAGCTTTTTGTTTAACATCACTAGGATTAATTACTGGATGAGGTGAGGGGGGGGAGGAAAGAGAGAGAAACAAGGTGAGGGAGATGAGGTGACTGGTGAGAGAGAGAGAGAGAGAGAGATAGATGGGTTAAGGGAGAGAGAGATGAGCTAATAGATGTAACATGATTAATTAATGGATGGGTTTCACAACACCCCATCACTTTTAACTTTGGTTTATTTATTTATTTTGCAAAGTTTACCCACCCTCATGTTCGTTCTATATAACCCAAAATAAGAGGCTAAGATTGTGCTATCTGAGTGCCTTCTTAGATGAGTATAACACACACATGTATATAAGAATAATAGAAATGAATCGCCGCCTCTTATAAGTTGCCTGAGTTGCAATCTATTTTCACTATCTCTAATAACTATATATATATATATATATATATATATATATATATATATATATATATATATATATATATGAATGAACCACCGTCTCTTGTAAATTGCATGAGCTTTAATCCATTTTCACTATCTCTAATAAATCTTTTTTAAAGTTTCTTTTGGATTATGATCTCGATTCACTGGGGTTCACTCATATCCAATTTCTTGGGTTTTACTTTTGATTTTGTCTCCCATCAAGTATGCACAAATAAACGGCTTTCAGTAAATACAATATTTTGTATGTAGTTGATGAAATGGTAAATAAACTTCAAATATAAGGAAATTTGATCATAAAGAAGCTAAAGTAGCACAAATCATTATCCTAAAATATAATTTTAAAAAAATAATGGGATCATTACTTTTTCATTGCCAACTTACGTAACTTGTCTGAGCTGGCAGTTAATTTGCAGTAATCATTCATATATACATACATATATATATATATATATATATATATATATATATATATATATATATATATATATATATATATATATATATATATATATATTTATTTATTTATTTATTTATTTATATTTATTTATTTATTTATATAATACTCTTATTATTTATTTTTATCAAATTCCTTTTTAAGATTATGATCTTAATCTCATTAACTTCTTCAGCATTAAATTTTACGTATTTTGGAGTTCATTTGTCATTGTATTAAGTGAATACAAAATTTTATATTTATCAAAAACCATTAATTTTGTCTCTACTTGATGGAACGCCAAATTAAAGCTAAAATCCAAGAAATTAGGTATGAGTAACCCTAGGAGTATGAGATCATAATCTAATAAAATAGTTTGAAAAATAATAATAGGAGATAATGGAAATAAACTGCAGCTCAGCTAATTTACATGAGCTGTCAGCTCATTTCTATTATTCTCATATATGTGTGTGTGTTGTGTATGTGTGTATGTATATATCAATGTGTGTGTCTATATATATGTATGTATATGAAAATAATGGAAATGAACTGACAACTCATGAAATTTATCTGAACTGCAGTTCATTTCCACTATCTCCAATAAAATTTTAAAACTTTTCTTGCGGATTATGATCTCGACCCCTTAGGGTTCACTCATACCCAATTTTTTTTGTTTTAGTTTTGATTTGATTCTAAATCAAATTGACACAAAATTAACGGTTTTCAATAAATAAAGCATTTTGTATCCACTTGATGAAAGTGTAGATAAAGTCCAAAATTTATGAAATTTGATTTGAAAAAAGTTAAAAAGGTAGAGATACTAATTCTACAAAGAATTTGAAGAAAATTATTAGATTACTTTATTTTTCCCGCTAGTTCACATAACTTTTACTGAGCTGACTGCTCACCTATAGTAATCTCTATATATTTATCTCTATATATGTATTTATATATGTATATATATATATATATATATATATATATATATATATATATATATATATATATATAAGGATTACTGTAGGTGAGCCACCAGCTCAGGAAAAGTTACATGAACTAGCGGCAAATCTATAATGATCCAATGATTTTTCTTTATTTTTTTTTCAATTACTATGTCTATCTCCTTAGCTTTTTTCAGATTAAATTTCATAAATTTTGGAATTTATTTACGCTCTCATCAAGTACATACAAAATGTTTTATTCATTGAAAACCGTTAATTTTATGTTAACTTAATGGAGGAATATATCAAAACTAAAACCTAAGAAATTGGGTATGAGTGAGCTCTAGGGGGTTGAGATTATAATCCAAAAGAATTTTTTTGAAAAAGATTATTGGAGATATTGAAAATGAATTGCAACTCAGATAACTTGTGTGAGCTAGCGTATAATTTGTAAATCACAAACTTTCATAATACCTTTATAAGGCCAGCCAAGCAATGAACATCAATATTATCAGGCACAATTCCCTTGTTCAGCTGCTCCCTCACAAGCTCCTCTTGAGTGTTCTCGGGATTTATTCGAAAAATTCCTTCGGCCTATTAATGTACTACAACAATGAGCATGTTATGGTTCGAAAGAAGCACACAATTTGTAAGATTCTACCTTGAGACCTCCTTGCACATATAACCTCTCTTGCAGTAGCAAGAGGATTGTCGGAACACTGTTGCCTTTGGAATCATAACAGCACTGCATGGATTCCGCTGAGACTCCAAACACACTAGCACTGCAAGTAAATGCAAAATTCCGTATATGTAATCATATTAAACTGCATATTCATGCAAAATCCCAAATATAAATCATATGAAACTTTTCCAAAACACAATCGTAGGAAAATGGCATCCAATATGAAGCAGAATTATAAATAAAAGCCGAGAACATTCCATCAAGAACTGATCAAATTTGTATTTGTACGTCAACTTAGCATGAACGTTTTTAGACATAGACGTGTACATAAAGCGTTGTTCTAAATATCAGCCACTATAAACAATATATCAGTCTATAAATCGTTTAGGAGGGCCTGGTAATACAATAAGAAGAAATCCCAATATTGGCTCAAATCTCCAATATCGCCTGATATCCCGCTACCCAATATCCGATATTTAGAACATTAATATCAGGGAAGTTCACTAATAAGACTTTCCCCCCTTGCTTGAACAGAGGCACACTTCTTTGTTGTGTTGTTTATGCTCATAAAACCAAGAGCTTGTAACAGACCAAATAATGCCAAGAAAAACTCTTGGTTGTATTACAAGCTCTTGAATGTAGACCTTCTGTACTTCTATAAGTAAACAGTGGAGGAGGTTTAAAATTAGACATATCCAATAATTCTAATAAAGAAGTGAGTAATTCTAAAGCATTGGCAGAATAAAATAGAGAGTAATGACACTGAAAAGGTCAAAAAAATATGTCAGCTTCAGAGAATGTCAACTACAAAAATAAAAATGAAACAAGAAAACTCACGAAGTTTTCGGAGAATGTCAACTCCAACTCAATTTTTTTGCTCTTTAATCTTTAACCACTTTCAAATTATACTGTTTAATTTTTCAAAAATTGACTGCACACACTTTCAATATAAAGTAATTAAAGTCAAAAGTTACATCTTTCTATTTCCAAACTAAAGGAATGCAACAGTTTTTCAAATAAAGGAAAATGTATAATATTAGCTTGTCTGATCTCTAGATCAACAAATTCTAGAATTAATCATGAGAAATTGCAAATATTAGTTAAATTAATACGGTAAATACGTAATTGCAACCAATTTAGGGGAAAAAAAAAATGCTCATTAAGAACTCAAATTTTAGGACAATATATATGCAGAGAAACTACCAAATTAGCTAAATTCGAGCTAAAAACCAAAACTTTACCCCCAAAATCTCACCAAGCTCGAATCTTTACCAAAAATTCAGCAATCAGAGGAAAAACCCACATCACATTTCCCCAAAAATTTCTCAAAATCATATACCTTGCACTCGGCACTCTCCCGGGGATCTCCGTCTCGAATTCGACCGGCAGACCAAGAAACCCATTGAACCGGTCGAACGTCACGTGGGCCACGTGGCGGACGTCGGTGGGCCACCCAATCTCCATGCCCTCGAGCCCCGCCGGCCTAAAGGCGTCGTCATCGCCCTGCCGGCTGTCCATCTTGCAGGAGACCATCGATCGCCTGATGGCGGCCAGGAGGAGGGCCAATAGGGAGAGCTGGTTCTTGTCGTTGGGGGAGGAGGGGGCGGAGGTGGCGGTGGCGGTGGCGCCGCGGGAGGAGCAGCTGGAGGAGAGGAGGACGACCCCGGCCATGGATTTGATTTGTTTGAGGTTTTGGGATTTGAATTTGATAAGTTTCTGGAGAAGAGAGTGGAGTTCAAACAAACACATAAGAAATTCAAATTTTTTTGGGCCAGCAGTAAACTTTATTGGAGTGGGCAGTTGAAGTGCCACTGGGATTTGATTAAATTACGGATATGCCCTTATTACTGAAGTGGATACATGAGTTGCGGATGGTATTATTTTGGATGTGGGCTGACTACAATCCGACCCGTCTTTCAATGTTTTTCAAATTTTTTTTTAACTTAAAAATATTTCCTCCCTTTTCTTCATAAAGAAAGTTACAAAATAAAGTGCAGGGTGGAAAAGAATTCTTTTTAAGGGAAAAAAAAGCATGGAAGAAAACTTAGCACATTTTTGTGAAAAGATCATATTAAAAAATTATTTTCTTATCTATTATGTTTTATCGTTGTTGGTATATCCAGCTCTCAACAACAACAACTAAGTCTTTTATCCCAAATATTTGGGGTAGGCTATATGAACCAAAAAAAGAATCATACCGGATCGATCACTTTGATATTCCTTCTCTATTTATTTCTATCAAGTAATATCTCCTTATTTAAATCTCTAGACTCCATATACTTGCATATCACCTCCATCCATATTTTATTCGATCTTCCCTTCATTCTTTAAACTTGTCCTGCATTGATAAACTCTCATCTTCGAACTGGTGCACTTGTAAGCCTACGTTGCACATGACCAAACCATCGTAAGCGATTTTCTAGTATATCCAGCTCTCAAATATTCATATTTCTTTATTGATCATTCTTTATTAAGAATTATGAAATGGCAATGACATGGAATTTGGTGTATTATTAAAGAAAAAGTAAGAGTTGTACATTTTAGTGGATAAGATTATTGATATGTTCATATGTAAAGTATTGCTTTATAAACAAGATACAAATGCGAACTCTTTAAAAATAAAAAAAAATAGTCTCGAACTATTTATAAGTGATAATAAAAAAATAACTTACAAAAAAATAATGAATCACAAAATACCAAAGGTTTAGTCGAAAACCCCTTCGTAGGGGAAAAATATCATAGTGCAAGACTAATGGCATCTACTATTAATAAAATTAATACAACAATAATCTGCTCGAATTTCCTACCCAAAAAAGTTGAACATCTCAATCGAGAAATAGAAAAATATAAGTTATTACTGAATCCAAACCTCTCACTATACAATCTCAGAGTCTCGTTAGGGAACAACCAGTGCCGGCCCTGGGCAGGTGCGGGCTGTGCACCTGCCCAGGGCCCCTAATCTAAAGGGGGCCCAGCCGCCCAAGGTGCAACGTCTAGTTTTTTTTTTTTAATTTTAATTTATTTCAAACGGCTTGTTTTTAACACTCTATTCCAAAACAAAATCCACACTAAACCAATATCTCCTCCTCTCTCCCTCTCTTTATCTCTATAAATATTTTTTGTTATTAGGTTGTCGAATGTGTTGGCTCTCAGCTATTCTGGCATTCTGCTACTTGGTTCTTTTCAAGATACTTTTGTTCTTTTTTCTTATATAATTTTGTTATATTTTTTCTCAAAAAAATATTTTCTCAAAAACATTTGTCTGGGAGTGAAAAAAGAAAAAAAAGAAAACAAATAGAGCAGTTAATACAATCACAAAGGGGAGCTATGGATAAATTTGTTAAAATAGTAAGTTCCTCTAATAAAAATTTGGATGGATTAAGTGATGATAATATTGAAAATTCAAATGAAAATGTAAATGACCAAAATCAAAATAATGAGGATATTGATAATTTGAGTGAGCATAATGATGTACCAAATGAATCTATTATTGAAAATATAATAGTTGATGAACAATCAACCCATTCTTTTGATATTTATGATCCTAAAAATTGGGATAATCTTGATAATAAATCAAGAGACATTTTGGTTAAAAAAGGGCCTATTAGAGAATTGAATCTTGTGTTTCCTTTAGATAACACATCTAGGCATTTTTCATATGGTTATTATACTAGGTAATTAAGTAATAGAGAGACTAGTGATCGAAAATGGTTGGTTTATTCTAAACATGTGGATAAAGTATATTATTTTTGTTGTAAGTTGTTTAAATCTAATAATAATAAAACTGCATTAGCAACTAATGGATTTAGAGATTGAAGGCATCTTGGTGAAAAACTCAAAGAACATGAGATAATATTGAGCATATGACCAACATGGAATCTTGGAATGAACTAAGAGTAAGATTAAGCAAAAAATCAAACAATTGATAAAGATTTACAACAAGAAATTATGAAGGAGAAAGAGCGTTGGAAATAAGTTTTATTAAGAATAATTTCTGTTGTGAAATGTCTTTCTAAATATAATCTGTCTTTTCAAGGATCTAATGAGAAACTTTACCAAGATGGTAATGGTAATTTTTTTGGATTAATTGAGATGATTGCAGAATTTGATGTGATAATGCAAGATCATGTTAGACGCATTCAAAATCATGAAATTCATCATCATTATCTTGGTCACAAAATTCAAAATGAGTTAATTTCTAGCTTAATCATGAAATAAATCCGAGAGCGTTATATATGCCATGTGCTTGTCATAGTCTTAATCTAACTCTTAGTGATATGACACATTCTTGTGTTAAAGCTGTTTCATTTTTTGGGATTGTTCAACGCATATATACTTTATTTTCTAGCTCTCCTAAAATATGGAAGGTTTTACTTGATAATGTTTCAAAAATAACTGTGAAATCTTTGTCCAATACTCGTTGAGAGAGTCGAATAAAAAGTGTCAAAACTATTAGATTTCAAGCTCCTCAAATAAGGTTGGTTTTGTCAGAGTTATCAAAATCTTGTGATGATGCAAAGTCAAAGAGTGAAGCGGAAAGTTTGGTTAGTGCACTTTAGTGTTTTGAGTTTTTACTTGGTATGGTTATTTGGTATGATATTCTATTTGCAATTAACATGGTGTGTAAAAAACTGCAATATAAATCTATGTGCATTAATGCTATCATAAATCAATTAGAAGGGGTAATTGAATTTTTTGAAAAATATAGAAATGAAGGGTTTGTATCTAGTATAAATACTGCCAAAAACATTGCATGCGAGATGAATGTAGAGCCTACATTTCCAATAAGACGTCGCATTATTAGGAAAAGACAATTTGATGAAAATGATAATGAAGAGGAAATGCAATCAGAAAAGGAGTCATTTAGAGTCAATTATTTTTTGGTCATTATTGATATGGCGATTTCTTCATTGAATAATAGATTTGAGCAATTAAAGATATTTGAAAATATTTTTGGATTCTTATTGGATTCAAAAAAGTTGAAGTCATTAGATGATAATGAATTAAGAGAGTGTTGTATTAATTTTGCCAATACTTTTTCTCATAACAATGTGTCGGATGTGGATTTAGATGATTTTTTTTCTGAACTAAAAGTGTTGAAGATGACTCTGCCAAA